>OY754976.1:26600816-26738370 GCA_963576475.1 Molanna angustata
TATTTCTATGACATTACAATACTATATCTTTTTAACGTAGTTCATCTGTCAATTTGAAGGACGAATAATCCACCCGAAGATAATTAATTCAATTCTATTTGAATAATTGACTTATATTTAATGTGAATTATTTAATGACAATCGTTAAAACGGATAGGGTCGGTGTACCATAACGAACGTTTATTAATCCCGAAAATGGGGCATGACGCGGGTTAGTTGGGATTTTGAAAAAAAGATTTTTGAGTCAAGATTACCTTGTGGAAGACCACATCTCGAAATTTCTTTCGAGCGCGCACCTAGCGACGGCAAGTACATTTGTTTATCGCTAGGCCGAGTTCATCGCCCGCAACGTCAAACTGGTGACAATACTCCTCAACTAGGTATGACACTTCAAATAAATAAGTCTAGAATGTTCGAGGACATTGAACTTGCTACCCCCAGCGCAGCACTATTTAAGGGAGTCTACACCTCTACACATCGTCACTTCATTTCCGTATTTCCGTCACTTCGATTCGTCACTTCACGCCGCCGTTCTCGACCACGCCGTCTCGCCGACACTTCATCTCTCGACCTCGCGAGCATGATGGTACTTCACCATGCGAAGATTCGGACACTTCGAACACACCCGCTAACTCGCTCGTTATACCTACTCATCGTGAGAAAGTTCCTTTGTAAGTTATTTCATCAATTGTAAATTTACCTTTAAGCAAACTATTAATCGTGATCAATATACTCATTGTTACTTTTGACCATTCTTTCTTCTTCTCTCTTAACCACTGTCCTTGTGTTCTTATTTCAAATCATATCCACTTGGGATATAGTAAACTCTCTTTACTGGTAACCCCTCTGGTTACCACATATATTTAATAGTAACCACTCTGGTTACTAACTACTGTTGATTGGTAACCACTCCGGTTACCAATCAGCTTTAACCTAATCAACGAGAGGTTTTTTCGTTTTTTGACACAAACTCAAAAAAAAGTGTTTATTCATATAAGAACCTAATGCGATTAAGAATATTTTAAACTTTAGACTTGAATAAAACACTTATTATTATTATTTAAAGCAAATAACCTGGTAAGAACATCGAAAAAAGGGTGACTGGAGCATTTTTTTAACTTTGGCCCAAGGAGGCCAAAGCTGGCATTGACAACGTGATCGTTGTACCAACATTGACTTTGCAGAAGACGCATGAAAACAAAATAGATGCAGATGAAATGAGATCGCTAAGAATAATTGGAAACAAGAAGATAAGATGTCAACAGGATGGACGCATCTCGAATCCCATCCAGAGCGGCAAACGATCTCCCACCAGGACATCGCCCCTCCGGAAGACCACCGAAGAGGTGGAGGGATAGCTGGACCTCAGCTTCACAGGAATAGTTTTCTCGAAAAAACAGATCTACGATCTAAAATAATAAGAAGAAGAAGATAAATGAGGATACAAGAATTTCTAGGATAAAATATAAAATAAAAAAAATGTCATCAATAGAATTAAAGTGAAAGCATTGAAATGGTTGCGACATATGGGGATAATGAAAAAGAAAATATGCAAAGTAAATTGGAATGGAATAAGATATCGGGATGGTACGCCCATGTGAATGACATTCTGAAATAGGGATATTCAAGAAGCTTGAACAACAGACGAACATGTATATTCGACGATGCATGTTGATGAAATGTTGATGAAGTGATGGAAACATGTCAAACAATGGATCTTTAACGGGTACATTAAGTGAATAAAATATATCTACCTTCTCAATTTAATATATTGCAAGCAAAAATATTTCGATGATACAAAATATTGCATTTAACTTATTACCTTAATGACGACCAATCTTAATTTCTTTATCTAACAAATCAATGAAATATTTTATTTTGCTTTTAAATAAATGGTAGGTTGATATCTACGTTGTGACTTAAATTATATTTCTTACGGAATCATAAATCGATATTTTTTAAACCACAAAATTACGAATGGGTAATAAAAATAAAATATTTGTCAATTTGTAATAGAACTGAGAATATTCCAAATTCCATTTCTGAGGACAATTTACCAAATTACATATTATTACTATTATTATTGCTTTCATGAAGATAGAAAAGGAGTTCGTCCGTCATTCAAGTAAATTACAAAAAAAACAAAATTGTGTATGGCAGATGGTGCAAAGATTTTCAATTTTCAATTTCCACAGACATTCGTCTTTTGAAATTCGAAGAATTTCAACTTTTATTACTGACGACTGCCATTTTCTGTAGAAATATTATCAGAGTAATAATAATTGTAGAATGTAGGTTTTAATCAATTATTTATTTAAAACATTTTGCACACATTATATAATAAGCGCACAGTGGCGGTCTTATTGCCATGTGACAGTATCTTCTAACCAATCATATTCATTTAGCGAGGTAAATTATTTTATGACACGTACCAATATTCGTGAGTAAAACATAAATATAGAAACATATAAAAAATAAGAGAAAAGAGAGGCGGGGACAAGGATATGATTATGAGACAGTGTTATGTGGGAAATGATTCCTCAGATTTCTTTTGAAAGCGGGAAGCGTTAATAAAACTCGAAGTTGCGATGGGATGTGATTCCTAAGTAGGGCTGATAGTACGGAGGAGAATATTATGTACGAGCTCACTCAAAATCGATCAGTTTTAAAAATACTCGAAAGAAATTATTTTATTCGGCCCCTATCACACGAGCCACCGTTTTGTATAATGATAAAAAACAATATTTACTTATTTATTTTATTTTATTTCAGAAAACTACAGCTTTTTAAATTGTGTGATTACATATGGTGCTATTAAAATTAGTATAAGCCAACAATGCTTTCTTCTAATTAAAAAAGAATGCGGTAAAAATGTTTAGACAAGTATGCTGAGCAGTAGGTAAATGAAAAACAATAATAAAAAGATAAAAAAACATGATTAAAAAAACACACATAATGAGAATGAAATGAGGAAAAGGAGGAGATATTGGTGTGAAGAAAGGAGCTGGGTTGAAAAATATCTTTATATTATAAATGTTCTATAAAATTAATGATACATACCTACATATATACCTATAGCCGACATTGTTGGTTGTGTCCATATACATATTTTATAAATTTGTCAGTTATTATATTAACTCTGAAGCA
This sequence comes from Molanna angustata, assembly GCA_963576475.1. Lineage (NCBI taxonomy): Eukaryota > Metazoa > Arthropoda > Insecta > Trichoptera > Molannidae > Molanna > Molanna angustata. The sequence goes on from OY754976.1 coordinate 26,603,964, forward strand.
TGACGAACGACTGGTAATTTCTTCAGATGTTCATCAATATTATGTCAATATGATTTATTAATAAATTTACGATATAGTAAGTATCGATTTATTTTCTCGGGACTACTTACATAATGCAAAAGCATTAACGTAAATTTGTATGTATAAAATCGTAAGTGTGTTTAGTGATTTTAACGTGCAAATCCTTCTAAATTCGAAAGAAAATAGATAGGTATATACCTACCTAATTTGTATTAAATACTACTCAATACGTTCGCTCTCCATTTCAGATGGAATTGATAGGTATGTGGATAATCCGATAAGTCTTCCGAGGAATTAACGATTAACAGGGTTGATATAGGTATATTTATAAATCTATTTATTATTTTGTACAAACTGGACAAAATCATTCTCTTTAATTTCATGCGTTGTTGTATGAAATTCATAATGTGGAAATATCATCCGATTAACCAATACCAAATTATGACAAAAAATTCTAGGGTACATAACTAATTATAATTTCTTAATTTAGTGCTCGTGCAACTTACGTGTAATACTCGTGTTAATTTAACACTTTAATAATAAAATGTTTTATTGTTTGAGAATTACAAAATATCTATGCAGTAAAATCATGTTAAAAGAAACAGAAACTTCTGGCATTAGTAGGGACGTCTATCGTTAAAAATATAAAGATAATAGCAAATAAGTTTATAGTAAAACTCAAGATGGCATTAGCTGTTTTTGATAAGAAAGTCGTGCACAAGTTTCGAAAATATGAAGAGTATAGAAACTAGATTAAAGGCATAATTAGTACCTAATTACCGCAAAAAATAAGTCAACAACACGTCTGTCGTTAGCCTGAGATCCTGACTTTTTATAAGTATGAAGGTTTCCCCACCATAAGATTTGAGTGAGTAATATGTATATTTGTAGGTATGCATGTTAATATGTATGTGGTATTTTTTTCCGCCGAGTATCAGTCAAAAACGCGAATGTTTTAAACGATAAAAACTTAGTACCTACCTACTTTCTTTACGACTAGTGAAGGATTTCGACAAATAAAAAATCTTCTTTTTAATGTTTTACTATGTAATTTTTCATTCTTTCGACAGTATTCCCACATTTTTTTTTTCAACAAATGAAATGTCAATAATTGTGCTTTTTCGTGAGCAAATATTTGTTTATTTAAATGTTAGAAGTACGTATTTACACAAATAAAATATATTTTCAAGTATTAGAGTTTGAGTGAAAAACATAGGGATGATTATGTAGAATAATAATGTTTAACCTATTTTTTAAAGTAAGTCATTTTGAAAGTTTGTCATAAATTATTTAGACTTTCATACTGAAGAAAAAGAATTTTTATATAAATCCTTTTAAATAAGTGAGATTAATGATAAAACGATAAACGAGATATGATAGCCATTTTTAAAATATAATTTGTAAAAGTCTATCAATAATATTAACAGTTAACGCAAACAGTTCAAAACACAAAAACATAGTTCAAAAATAACAAAAACCATTTACCTTTCGAGCAACACCGGGAACTAAATTAGTATGAAATAATTTGTTCTACTTTATGTATGAATAAACTTTTCTATTGATGGATTGATTGAAAAAATAATATGGAAACGAAAATTGTGTAGGTACAGTGAATCTCATACAATGAAAAATTATATCTCCGACGTTGCCTCCCTATCTTGTGCAGTGCGAAACAGCTCCTCAACAATTCTCATACCGGTCCATTCCCGGATGTTTCGTATATGATAAAAACTATATAATCAAATTAAATTGTAGAAATAGGTATCTACGCATAAAAATACAAAATAGTATTTCGCAGGTAGGTAGTTAATAATAAAATAATTTCGTATTTTAAGTCTTTTTTATTTGTACGACAAGTTTAGTTCTATGTGGCATTGAAACCAGGGGGGCAAGTCTGGTTCGACCGGCGAAATCAAAACCCTATTGATTACCCATATCATGGATATAATTATCGTATGGAGTTCTATAACATCTAAAGATATTGTAGAACTCTATATAATAATAAATTATATCCATGATATGGGTAATTACGAGGGTTTTGATTTCGCCTATTGCACCAGACTTGCCCCCCTGATACTGATATATGGTTTATTTTGATAAATGTGAGTAACCAAATTAATTAAAATTACATTGACTCTTAATATACCTTTCTCTCACTTAGCCGTTCTGAATACTTACATATAAAGCGACGCCACGGTTTAAAATAAAAATTATAATCTTCTCCGACGACCAAAGTTTTGTCTTGTTAATGCACTGTCAAGTAGTGCGCTTCAATTTATTACTTAAGAACTTTCTTGACTACTCATTGAACCATAACGATCCACCGTGAAAATAAATACTAGGTATACTTAAAATGTACTTAATGTTTTACACACTTCGAAATTAACTTACATAAATAAATTTGCTACTTTAGTACCGTTTAAATATCTTTATTATGAAATTTTGATCAATCACATTATATTATAATCAAAACATGTTTATCAGCTGTTGTATAAACATGTTTATTAATGTAATATAAACGCTTGTTGATTTTTTACTTCGGGAATCACGCAGCTATAAAACGTAATGATAATAATATTATCAAATATATTATTTGAAAGAAAACAATTAACTACGGACTATCGACAGAATACTTTAAATTGTTGTTTTTTATTATATTTCATTGTAATTTATTACTCTATTTTACCTACGCATGTATCTACTTTAAGTAAATACCTACCGAGAAGTGTTTTTTTTAAATATTCGCATATCTTAACTACATCTTGAGGAAATTCATTAGTGTGATTGTGTCATTTTTTTCGTGGCTGACTCTTCATTATACCATAATATTTAATACCGTAATACCGTAATAAGAACAAGCGCCCTTGAGGTGAGGTTATCACAAAAACGGCGCTATAAAAATCATCCCAATTTATTATTTAATGAGTACCTTCAATCTGATTTATTTATTTATACAATATACGACATAAGCCATTAATGTGTTACTACAATACTAAAAATAATATAATATATAAACAAAAAAAATTACACATCGTTTATCGACTGTTCAAATTAATTAAAGGTTTTAAAAAATCACGGACAAAAAGAAGTAAAATGTTGGGTATAATTAAACTTTAAATATATTTAATCTAACTAAAATATTACAAACTGATTTAAATTGAGTACTAGGTAAAACAAACAGATGATTTACTTATAGGCTGATATGTGAAAAACCGCAATTGTAGGTATACATACCTAGTTCGATAAAAATTATTAGGTACTACTACGACTTTTGATAGTAAACATATTTAACAACAACCCTTTATCGTCTATAAAAATATGCAGGTAGGTATGTGAGATTTACTGCTAAATACTTTAATTCAATAGGAATAATTTGTATAAACTTGTTTTTTGTTATGAAGGCAATACTCCCAAACAAAATAAGTACCTAGTAAATAAATAAAGAAATAAATAAATAATGTATTTTTTCTTGGGTTTTCTTTATTATATCCTGACCATTTTCCGATAGTTTATTTTTTAGAACGTTTTAAGAGTCTAGTTTACATTTAAAATCTTTTCCCGAGTAGGTACCCTTAAAAGATACGTCTTTGAAATAAATATAAGTTAATTTTTACATCTTTATTCTATTGCATGAATTTTTTTTTGAAATTTTAAATTGTTTAGTAATTTTCTTGTAAAATTGGTTTTAATAAACCCCCTTTTTTATTGTAAGTTTAAAAAAATCTGCGAGGCATATGAAGTATATTTTTACTTCAATCGAAAGAGAATATGAAAATATATCGGCTGAGGTTTTACTATATTTACATTTTAATTATTGTTCTTGCTATTTAAAAAAAATGTAAATTTAACCTTTTTTTGTCAAAAAAAATATTCTTTATCACATATTTGGTGATATGCAATATTTTATCGCGTTTCATACATTAGAGAGTAATTTAGTGTGCACATTTGTGTACATCCGTATGCCCAGGATATACAAGGGCCTTAAATCATCAGCAACATAAAATGTCTCGAGTATTTTCCATAAAAACTTTTTACAGAATATACATAAAAAATGCTCTAATAAAATTGAAAAACTTTTATCCAATCAAAATTGTTGTAATACATATTGTTATTATATGTAATTTTCATCTTCATAAAACAATATGATAGACAAAGTCGTTTTTATAACGACTCTAAATGGGGGCGCACGTGCGATCGTAAAAATAAAAAGGGTTTTTAAACACCACGCGAACGTTTTATACTTAGGAAATAAAAATAATCGTAGAAATCAGCCGGACATAAATATATTCAATGTTTCTAGATAAAAATAATACTTACTTTTGAATGCGGTGAGATGACAGCTCGCCGGAAAACTTTGACCGATTTTAAAACGAAAAACTTTTTCGAATAACTCGACGATAGAGTAGCGCTCCGAAGTAAGCAACACAATAAACTGAATGCTATACCGCTTGCCTGACCAGGAGTAATCAGGCGCTTGCGCGTGTTTATACCGCCCTTGAATGGTCCCTCTGTCTCACGTATATTATTACAAAGCCACTATGTTTTTTCTGCACCTGTGCGTGATCGTTCGCCCATAATGACATTCGATAAAGTTTCCAGTTGAGGTAGTGCCGAAATATTTTCATTTTGATGTAGGTATACGTACCTACTATAAGTATATTAGATATAAGCATCGTCATCATCAGTGGGAATGAAGAAATCCCCTTATAATTTTTAAAACTTGATTCGTCATGATCGTAATCATAATTTGATCAAATAGTGCATGTACACCGTGTGCAGAAATATGAGGGGCGCCGAAAAAGAACGCAAGAAAACAAATGAAATTTATAATATTATTTTTAGAAACGTTGTAGATTATATTTATAGGAAAACCGAGAAATCAGGCACCTACAGTGCTCAAGACCTGCGGCCTTACTCTCCACTGCAAATCCGATCCCAATACGATCCGACTCGCTAAGAACCTACTTTTGTAGCGGAGAATGAATGCGGTAGGTAGGTATGTTTTAATAGTAATAGTCATTCATTTGAATGTACGCAGGCGACAGATAGGTAAGATCTAAATGAAAATTTGAAATTGGGATCGGATTCGAATTTCAAGAGTAAGGCTACTGTTATCAGCTGGTTTACGTGATAACTTTAAGCGCTTGCGCAACGTTCACCAATTATCCTATGGATTGATTTCCCTTATCAATCCAAATTTTTGGGAATAGAATATTGTAAGTAGGTATGTAAAGTTTAATGGTTAATTAGAACTTGAAAATAAGGTTTGTAAACAATACAAGTCAAGACCATGAGTTGACAATGCCTTCACATAGGTAGATGTCCCCATTAATAAAAAAAAAATACTTAAGCATATTTTTCTTTTAGTTTCTTTTAAGAAAAAACGTATGTATTTTTCTTCTATATTCACTCCATCGATCGAAGATGAATACAGAGAGCGCAAGATCGAAATAATTGGAGAATCTTGGAAGAGGCCTAAGTCCAGCAGTGAAAAGTTGACTGGGGAGAAGAGCCGGATTAAAAACGGGCCGGATTACCGGGGGTCCACTGTTTTTCTTATTTTCGCAATCAATAATTTTGCTGTTCTATATATATTATAATTCTTACTTTACATACTTTTCGAATGGCTAGCCTCTTCTTCGCCCAGAAAAGGCTGCGTCTATGGAGCTCGTTAGAGCCTTAAATTCAAACCCCGCAGCCAGTCCAACGCCTCTTGCTTTGCCCCGTGGATGTCCCCCAGCTCTCCCGGATACCTGTGCAGCGGACACTCTTCAACAATGTGGCGGATCGTTTGGAGCTCTGCGCCACAGTCACACCCCGGCGATTCTCTCTTTCCCCATTTCCATAAAAGATGGTTGCAGCACCCCATGCCTGTTCTTATTCTATTGAGCTGCACCCAGGCTCTACGAGGGAGGTCGAAACCAGGGACACGGATGGTGGGGTCCCGACCAGATTATTGTTGCTCACTTCTGAGTCCGTCCATAGAGCACTCCACTCATTCTCAGTGTTGTAGCTTTCCTCCTCCACTCCCCAAATTGGTCTTCGGGACTTGTCTCACTCTTGGTGGATGTGTGATATAAGTGTGTACTGGGAGTGCTGGATTGTTTTATATCGTTTTAATTTCCTTTACATTAGCCTGATTTCTCCTGATGGGGGGTGGGGCGATATTCGATAGTACGTGAAGCCACAGTACCGGGGTAGATTTTACTGTATTTTACCATATATTTTTTTTCTCAGTGATTGGTTCAGCTCGGCATCAAGACGTCCACAGTGCGAGCACCTCGCCCACACCGGGGAACAATATTCTGCCGTGCTGTAGACCAGGGCCATTACTGATGTCCTCAATGTTTCAGCACTGCTACCCCATGTTGTACCAACCAGTTTGGAAATTATGTTATTTCGTGATTTAATCTTATTCTTTACTTGTTCTATGTGCTGCTTGTAAGTGAGTGATCTTTTCTTCACCCCCCAAATATTTAGGAAATTTTTATAATAATACACAACTTATGTTGACTTACTTTGTAATCTGGTTGGTTTAATGATTCATTCATACCATCACGGCATATCCCACAATGTGGGGTAACCAGCGAAAGGTGTGCGGGTGTGCATTGCCTTATAAAAGGGAGCACAACATATCTGTGTATACCCACACACCAGTCTCGTCTCACCTAAAAAGGCACTATATTCAGAATGGGTGGTGAACCTCATTGCTGAACTATGTGAGATGTTATTGTTGCCTGTTGTATTTTCGATTACCCGGCTCTTACGGGACACTCGAAAACAAAAATAGAAAAGAGTGGAAGCACTATTCTAAGCCGGTGCCTCACAGCTGACTAAGCCGGTGCCTCACAGCTGGTTTAATGAAATAATCTAATGGCAAGCTTGCCAGTGTACAATATATTTGTTTTGTACAAAATAATAGATAAATAAAAAATACTGGAGAGCATGCAGTAGGCAAACTATTGATACAGTCAAATCTAAAATGTTTTCAAGTGAAAAATAAAAAGGCATTATATTCAGAGACAAAAATTCAGTTCCCAGTTGAATTGTAATTACAATTTTGAAGTATTTAACAGCAAATTGTATTTGATTTATAATTTATTTTATTTTGTTCCCGAAATAGACAGTTGTACACAATTTGAGAAGAAAACATTATTAAACATAATCCATCTAAAACAATTGGATTATGCTGGAAATGATGCCAATTTTAAAATTTTCTAGGTTTCCAATAAGCTCTAATATAAACAAACTAGAGAAATTATGAGACGAAACTATATCAGTTTTCTTGGATGAAATATTGTAAAATCTATATTCGTTAAGATGTCAATTCTCCTTCATTATTGACAAAGAGAGCAGCAGACCTTGTCTGTCACTTTATTTGTTTTCGAATTGCGCATGTTTATATTGTATTTTTGAATTTTCTGTTAATCTCATCAAATGTTTAGTATATAATACGTGTATTCTTAATTTTCTAAGTAGCATTCCAAGTATTCAGTCACCACTTTCCAATTTTCATCTTTTTGTTCTCTATTATCCCTACTCTTCTGTTTATTTTTCTTACTTTCTTTTTCTTCTCACTTACTCACATGGTCAAATTTTGAATGGTGTGGGCCGGTTCTGTGACTAACAAGGGTCTCTTGGGGCATTTTAATCACCTTTAAGATGGAATTGTCAATTTCCTATCAGAATGTTAGTTTAAGACACACTATTTTTATTCAAATGATTATGATATCATTTGTACTACAGAAATAAGGTTGTATGATATTATATTTGATCACAAACTTTTTTATTGTAAATAAAATATTTTATAGATGTGAGAAAGATTTTGCATCTACTGGTCAAACTTTAGATGGTGGTGTTTGGTTAAAATTACATTGCCATCCAAATGATGTTGCTAATGAGAATAGAAGAATTCTCGGCTTAGTTCTTTATAACAGTGCACATTGTAGAGTGACTGTGTGTGACTATCCTTTAATAGAATATTATATACACCGTTGATCGAATGTTATCACTATTTGTATCAAAAATCAGTTATACTTACATAAAATATATTCAAAGATCTATGAGAATTTTTCATAGGGCTGACTATTCTACACTAGTGGCACACTTTTTGACAAAATTTAATTTTCAATGGTAATTTCAATTTATATTGGGTCTTTTTGAAAAACCATTATTAAATACCTTTATTTATCAATGACTGGATGTTTATTGATGTGTTTTCCAATAAATTTAATGCTTTTTTTGTTAACTTATATTGATTTATAGCCTTTTTGTATGCTTAAGTAATTTTGAGAGAAATGTATTCTGTTACCTACACTTGTGTCGACTTAGTTTCACTTTAAATGTGCATAGGTCATTAAAAACCAATAAATATGGGTATTTATTATTTCTTCGTCCAATCAACGCTTATTTTTAGCAAAAGTCATCCATTTTAAACATGAATAAATAAGTACTTTCTTTGGTTTTCTCAATGCTTATCAGACTTCAGTTTCATTTGAGATTTTACAGCGTGTAGTCACTTTTAAAATTGAGTTTTCGTGCTATATAATTAAAAATGGTTATTAAACAAGTGGACTGGGCTCCATCAAAGAGAAGCAGAGCAGTTACTCTTCGCCAAGAGGGCTATACATATCAGGAGATAGCCATAAAACTAGGCGACGGTGCGATTAAGTCAGGTGTTCGCAAAGTTTGTGAGCGATTTAAAGTGTCTAATAGCACCAAAAATGCCCATAAATCTGGAAGAAAGAAGAAGTTTAGTGTTCAAGATGAAAGACAACTCTGAAGACTTGCTCTTAAAAACCGTAGGTTGAGCTCAAAACGGCTTCAGCAAGCTATGAAAGCATCTGGAGTTGATATCAGTGACAGGACAGTAAGACAAAAACTTTGCAAAAATGGCTTGAAGTCGAGAAGGCCTAGAAAAAAGCCTTTTTTGAATGAAAACCAAAGAAAAAAATGCCTGATTTTGGCTTTACAACATCAAAGCTGGACTACTGATGACTGGACGAAAGTAATTTGGAGTGATGAGTCGCATATTTCCATATTCGGAAGTGATGGTGTAAAATTCGTCCTGCGACGGCTCGGAGAGGACATGCTTCCTGCATGTACGACGGCCACTATGAAGCACCCCATCAGCATAATGGTATGGGCTTGCATGTCCAGGAATGCTGTAGGTCGTCTACATATTGTTGATGGTACAATTAATGCCAATAAATACCAATCGGAGATCTTGGGACCCAATATTGCTGCCATCGATAGAGGATCTGTTCCCAGGTCGACGTGAGGAGTGCATCTTCCAACAAAACAATGCTCGATGCCATACAGCCAAAACATCAATGAAATGGCTGGAAGACCACAGGATAAAGGTTTTATCATGGCCAGGTAATAGTCCAGACCTTAATCCAATCGAAAATTTGTGGTCAAGGCTCAAAATAATAGTCTCAAATCAAAATGCAAGCAATAAGGTTCAGAGTGATTACTCCGAATAATTTAAGGCGATTAGTGGACTCCATGCCAAGAAGAATAGAAGCAGTCATCAAAAGTAAAGGATTCCCAACCAAATATTAAACAATAACGATTTAAATAATAAATTAAAATAATATCTTTTTTGTTTACACCACTTTTGAGTATTTAATGTTAACCGGTTTCAGAGCTGACCCGCTCCCTCATCCGAACAAACTTATACTAAACTTAAAATTATGTTTAAACCGTGTGTATTGCTACTGTCGTTGGTGGGCGAAATTTAAACTAGAAGGGGTGGTGGGTTTGTTTTACCGCACGGGCAGGTAACGGGAACATATTGAACAGGGGCGTTCTATTTAAATTTATTTGGTTATTTATTATTTCTTCTCTCTAATTTATAGCTTTTTGTATTTCTAATGCCTCTAGATTATCTAGTCTCAGGCCCTCCTTATTAATGTGTAATATTTCCACTCCCGTTTGTTTTTCGAATGAATGATTATTATTTATGAGATGGTTAGCAAATTCCGAAAAGTTTATTATTATACATTCACTGAAATATAAAAAAAATGTGAATGTATTAAACAATGATGCTAATAATGATGTATCTAAAAAACTTATATAAATCTTATGCAACATGCTTCTTACATATATATATATATATATATATATATATATATATATATATATATATATATATATATATATATATATATATATATATATATATATATATATATATATATATATATATATATATATATATATATATATATATATATATATATATATATATATATATATATATATATATATATATATATATATATATATATATATATATATATATATATATATATATATATATATATATATATATATATATATATATATATATATATATATATATATATATATATATATATATATATATATATATATATATAAAATAAACGGTTCATAGTAATATATAAGTACAAATTGCAATTTTCTATCAAAAAAATTCTTAGGTACTGCAAGTGTCCACACTTAATGCCACTAGTGTATGGTTGAGATTGCCTATCTAGTTTGAGGGTTGACCCTCATGGAGCAGGCCAATGAATTTTTTTATGATTATGATAGTATTTTGATATTATAATCCACATGTTTCCTACAAAACAAGGTGTAATTTTGCATATTTTCCATCATGGTACAGTATCTCTTTAATAAATCTAATTAAGGAAAAATCAAAAGCTCATAGAAAAAGGAAACGCTCTGGTTCCTTTCAAGACTATGATGAATACTTATTGCTTAGATATAGACAAAAACACCTGCAAAAGGTGTGTAATAACTACTTTATTACTAGAACTGAAGCTGAATTAATAAAAATTGATAACCTTACATCATTACGTACTGCCAAATACTGTTTTCCAAAAAACATGTTATATAAAGATATTTCAGCTAATGAGACTGAAACCATGTGTGAGCTTTTTTTGACTCTACCTTTGAAAAAGTTGGAACTTCTGGAGAAATGCAGACAACATGTTCGAATGAACTTAATCTTGGACATATTCATTATGATGTCGTGTTGTGTTTAACATGGATGTATTTTCTGAATTGAGAGTTCTTGACCCGAGCAAAGGTCCAGGTCTTTATGATTTCCCCCATCTTTTTATAGTAAAATGTGCAAATGAGTTGTCTGTCATCTTCAAGCGTTTAATATAAAATCATTTACTGATGGTGTGTTTCCTTCTTTGTGGAAGAGATCTTACAGAACTCTTGTTTATAAATCAGGTGACAAACGCAATGTTGAAAAGTACAGACCGATTTTGAAGCTTTGTTTATTTGTTAAAATAATGGAAAAACTATTGTTAAGTAAATAAAATAATTTATAATAACCAATCAACATGGCTTATTTCCACGGAGATCAGTCAAATCTAACAGGTTTAAGTTTACCAATTACATTTTTAGGACAATGGGAGAGGGTTCAAGAGTTGATACTGTGTTGATGATATGACTTCTCCAAGGCTTTGACAAAATAAGTCATACAATACTCGTAGAAAATATTGAGAAGTACACTGCAATCTGCATAGAGAATAGGTCTCAACATGATGCAATTGATAAGTGTTCTTCTAAATTCACTGTTCCTCTGGTGTGCCCCAGGAATCTCACCTTGGTCCAATATTGTTTATGCAATACATCATTGACATTCAAAAGTGTTTCAATCACAGCAATATTCTAGTGTATGCCGATGATATTAAATTTAGTAAAATAATTAGCTTAAGAGATAATGGAGATATACAAGCGAATTTAAATTATTTATACTCATATTGTAAAAATAACCAACTTTAATTGAATATTTCCAAATGTGTTTGTATATCATTTATGCATTCAAAAAATAAAATACTCTATAACTATGCAGTAAATATGCTCCTTTGAAAAGAAGCGAGGTAGTAAGAGACCTGGGTGTACTTAACTCTTGATGGAAAAATGCTGTTAAGAACCCAAATTGATAATATTGTGGAAAAAGCATTCAAGCACCTGAGAATAAATAAACCTGTTCAATCCACTGACACTTAAAATTGTTATATTGTGCTTATGTTCGACCCTGTCTTGCATATGCTTCAGTTGTTTGGAACCCTCAGTATGTTATGTAGAAAGATTAGAATTCAAAGTAAATTTTTGAAACACCTTGATAACACATAAAATTTTGAAAAAAATATAGGTTCATAATTTTATGTTCTATTTAATTTTATTCACAAACACGACTCCTATTTACCAGTATCTCCCAATGCCGAGCATCATCAGAATGGTGAACAATAGGAACAAAGACCAGATCTATTGTACGTATCCTCGTTATAGATTCAAAACGAGGATATTTATAAAAGACAAGGAAGGTGTAATACCAAGAAAATGCAATAACCAAGAGACATCAAGGAAAATATGTAGGTACAATAAAATATTATTATTATTATTAATTAACAGGCAAGTAGCTATTGCTGATGGGCCTGTATCATGTGCTTCTTTGTGTAATGTGCATCCAATCTGTTAAATTGATTGAGTGTTCACTATCAACTTTATCCGGTAAACTGTTCCAGGCATCCACCACCCTGTTGGTCAGGAATGGCTTCCTTTGATTCAGGGAAAAGGATGCTTTATTCAACTTTAATTAATATAAATGAAGTAAAGGAAAAAACAGGCCCTCAGCCTAAAACCAGAGGAAGAAGAAGAAGTAAAGGAATGAAAATATAAATGTCACAATGTTCATACATGCTAATCTACGAATCTGCCCAACCAATTTCAATAATATTTTGTAAATGTGTTTTGAAAGGTAGGATGATTTTGAACCTGATAGGTGATTATTTCAACGAAAATTATTATTTTTTATTTTATTAAGATTTTTATCCAATAATTATACAACCACAAATTTCAGCTATCCTACACACCCCCAAGGATTTTTTTATAGGAAAAAAGGATCGTTATTAATTTTTAAATTGTGTAAGCTCTCAATAGCAGGGGTGGACAGACTTACACAATCAGGGGCTTACATCAATACAATTTGAAGCGATAGACTCTAAGGGCATTTATTGTAGGCACCTAGCTACGTACATATAATTTAAAGGTCGATGAATGGCACTGTGTGTTTCCCACAAATTTCTCATTGGAAGGCACGTATTTACAAAGTGCCAAACATAAGCATGAAGACATTTGTTTGTCAGTAAGCCAATTGCAGTGTTTTTACTTAATTATTTTCATATCAGAAAAGGCAGATTCGCACAAATATGTTGACCCAAATAAAGCAGTTAATTGCAGGGCGATTTGTTTTAGATTAGGTTATTTTTCTTGGGTTAAATGAGACCAAAATCTGTTGCTCTGACTTTAGAGCTATATCAGAAATGATCTGCATCATCTCATTTTCAAGAGAAGACAATTCCATATCAAAGATAATTGATATTTCAGAAGCAGTAATTTCAACATCCTCACAAGAAAATGGATAAATCCTGAAAGTAGCAACGTTTGTCAATTTTTGTAAGTCAGAAAAACGTCTTTCAATCTCGTATGTGTGCGATTGAATCCTAAAACAAAATGCAATCGACGGGTCAATCGCCATCTCTGATCTATAGATAATCTAGAAAATATACCACACTCAAATGTACGGAAAAAAATGGTAAAATACATTAAAATGAGTTCTATATACGTTTAAAAATGAGTTCTATATACGTTTAAAAATGAGGTCTGTATACGTTTACAAAATATTAAGAAATATTCTTGATATCACAACCTTAAAAAGTATATATTACGCTCTCACCCAGTCTGTCTTGTCCTATGGAATTATTGGATAGGGTGGGTGTACCAAGATGATCATCAGTCCGCTCAATAAAGCTCAAAAATGTGTCATGCGTATTATCAACAAAAGAAATAGAACTTTCCCTTCAAATGATTTTAGATTTTTACTGTCCTAGATCCAAGACAAGAATATAACGCTGCATACTAGAAGCCAACCAACGCATTTCACTAGGCAAACAAATGATCTGAACTTCTCTATGCCAATAACGAAAACCTCATATGGACAGAGACATTTTGGATTCAATGCTCCTAGAATATTCAGTAAGCTCGACAAAAAAATTAAGCAATTGAAAAATAGTCATGCTTTTAAAACTAAAATAAAGGAATGGCTCTTAGTATCAGGCAGACACTATACACAGAATATTTTTCACCCAGAGCTTTCAACCCTATACTTTATTTTGCTCTAAGTATATTAGTGCATTTTTTTTATATTATGTTTCTTTGTAAATGCTTTTTTTTTTAATTCCATTGTTGTTTGTGATATTATCACTTTTTATATACAATTGATGTTGGCATTAAGTAATACAGTGTCACTGTCTTGTGATGCATTGGCATCAATGTTTGTATGAATAAATAAATAAATAAATATATAAAATGCAGTCTATATAGAAGGCAGTCTGCGGCAGAAATACATCTGCCCGGACCCATTAGTATTTAGTAAATTTGTTAATTGAAATTATTTGATTTCAAAATTAATCAAAAAGTATAAACATATACATAGATTATACCTATTTATTATAATTATTGTATAAATAAAAATTAATGCACTGACTTATTTTTGAGAAGAAAAAGGAAAGGTCTAAAAGACTGTAAATGAATTTAAAAATTCATTAATGAAAATGTATTTTTAGTCAACATTAATGTTTAACATAATTCACATGACGAGTATTACAATGCAAGAGTGGACTGTAACATAACTGTTAAATAAATAAAATTATAAATTATATTTAACGTATATATATATATATATATATATATATATATATATATATATATATATATATATATATATATATATATATATATATATATATATATATATATATATATATATATATATATATATATATATATATATATATATATATATATATATATATATATATATATATATATATATATATATATATATATATATATATATATATAAATGAGAATACAAAATGACACTATGCAGCCCTTATAGCGAATATGGGAGTTTGTTTTATAAAAGCGTCTAATTTAACTTTAAACAGTTCACTTTTTATAGGTTCAGACGTGTTGCATAATGGATTCTTTACAACATATTCAACATACACTTGGCTATAGATCTTCTGCAACAGTTCTCGAACACCGTTCGCTTGATTATCCGTATTAAGAACAAACTTTAAGCCAGAAGGAGTCTCCATGTAGTTCAGTGTATATTTGTTAGTTTTATAGTTTAAAAATCCTTCCTTTGGATCCAACGGAGATATCTTGGCTACAAATGATTTAATTGAAAAAAGCATTCCGTACATGAGTTTGGCTTCCTGAAAAAAGTAACATTTGATTATTATGGGTAATTCAGTTATTTAATTTGATGGATCATTCTCAGAAAAGTAAATACACTGGAATAGAAATCCAGTGAATCGAATTTGAATCCTGCCTCGACTAATTTCATCGATCTTTCACATGCATACTTACATGTATTTACTTATTGAAGGAAATGCACAAGGATCTTTGTGTACTTGTTACAAGAACATATTCATTCTAAAAAATTAATAAGGAAAAATTTATATTGTGATATCATAATAACTTCCATAAAAAGGATGATTTAACCAAAAATCAACATATCATTCAGTTAATTAATTTGTATATACCTACCTTTCTTTATTTTTTTTATTTTATTTTATAGATTTACAGAACCGACAGTTTACATTATAAATTGACAATGGCTATACAGATACATGAATTAAGTTATAAACCTTTTAAAGGTTCTTTTAAATAAGTTATACTAAATAAGTAATACATTCAACAATTGCTAGAAAACTTAGATTATATATGAAACAGATACCTAGTCAGCGCAATGAATGTATGCCAACTAAAACTACGCTGAAACAGACGAATTTCTAGTATACGTACACCTACCGATACGCACACCTACATAATACGTAGACCAACCGATCTACCGCCTCACACACACGTAAAAAAAACTTGGCATACATTTGAATTCGAAATCTGTACTACACGCAGCTTCTGTACATTATAATTCTATGCTAGAAAATAATTTTGCATAGAATAGGGATTAAGAAAAAAAATAACATAGCAAATATTTGGATCACCGTTTATAATAAAATAAAGAATATGGAGAACTTAGATTATATATACATTATAATTCTATGATGGAGAAATAATAAAGAATATTATTTCAAAATAATAGTCTTACCTCTTCTCTGGTTATTCCAGATTGCTTCACCCTATTCCATTCTGCATAATACAAAAGAGTTCCATATCGGTCAAATATATACAAATTATAAATAGTCATGATTAATATGAATAACTGAACATTAAATATATTGAATATGAACACAATAAAAAGATTAATGTCGCAATATCTTAAACAAAGAGTATAATAATCTTAAATATAAAAAGCAATCAGAATAGGAAACTAATAAACAGCGAATTTTTGACAGCTGACAGAAAGTATCTCTTTTCTGTTTCTGTGGCAGAGACATAGATTTTCATATAATATACTAGATGAGGTAGTTAACAAATTTTGTATGAATCGAATTGAGGCTTTTTTCCGCGAGATTTTTATAGAAAATAACGACCAATGTGAATTGTTTTCGGATTTTTTTGTCAAAAAACTATTTGTTCATTAAGATTTAGAAAACAGGTATCTAGGAAGTGTTGAAATGTAAGTTGAAATTAAAGCTTATAAATAAATATAGTACTGCGGGAATATCATTATGACGCGGCCTCTCCTGTTCACGTTTTCTTTTATTTGAATTCGGCGCCAAACCAGCATACTACAAGCAATCAACAAAGAGAAAAATAAAATAAAACGTTTAACGTCAAAAGAGAAAAATATTTATTTATACATCTTTTTGTACATAATATAAACAAATAAAATTGTACACTGGCGGGCTTATTGCCACTAGGCAATTTCTTCAAACCAACCAGATTACAAAGAATGACAACATTGTGTATGTACAACAGCAAATAAAAAAAGAGTAAAAGAAATCAAAGAAAATACGTATAATACTTAAATACTATTAAAACAAAAAAAATATAATTCATAGCAAGAAAAATGATAAAATTCTTGCAATAAAATTCTGACAGCAACAAAAAAAAGTGTGTTACTATTTTGACATTCGAAAAGAGACACGCGTCGCGTTAGGACAAATGAACTTCACCTAACGGCTGGAGTATGCGTAACCGCATTCCTCGAACTCGGAGACATGTTGGTCGAGCTCGCTTCACAACGACAGGCATGGGCGTAACACTGCGAGAGCCGAAATGGATCTTCGTAGCACCATTCACCGAGAGAGCCTTCCTGGACCGTGGCGAATGGTGAGTTTGGAAAGTGCTTCAAACGCTATTGAGTCGCGCTGGACCTTCGAGCAACGGCCTGCATCTCCTTGAGATTAGCCTCGTCGTCGTTCGCTTCTGATGCAGCCATTCAACCGGTATCTGCCGGTGTCTGGGATCCGAGGATCTGAGGATCCGAGGATCTTTCGTCGATAGCCTGTCCCCTTCACCCAACAACGACGGTCCATTCCGATATTGAAGGAGCATCAGCAGGTTCATGGCCGCGAAGGAAAGACAATATGTTTGCCCCTGAAACCTATACTATTTGTGACAGTTTTATTGTTGACAATATTTGGTCTGTATTTTTATGTAATTTATAATGTTAGACATTAATTTGTGACGTCCAAAATTAACATTACATTAACTTCAATTTGTGTCGTCGAAATTTAACTTTATCAGACTAATTTTTATTATTTTATATACTGACATAATCGTGCTGTCTGACGTTTGCGCATTGACATTTGATATTTATTTATAGTCACAACAAAACTTCAACTTATTAACAAGTTTAAATCTATCCCATTCGGTGAGTTTATACGTGAACATTTTATTTTACAACCTGAATTAACATTAAAAAGTGAAGAGATCAGCTCTTGGGAGGAGGTGATACCGGCCCGCCTCAGACCCAGATCCGCGAGAGATATCCACCGTCCTCCTATTCGAGTAGGCTGTGGTTTATTTTTTTTTCGTGGTACTTACCAAGATTGTTAATTTTATTATCTATGATTTATTTTTTTATGAAAAATTGACGGCGATTTTTGACAGATAACAGCTGAGTCGGTTCGACCTTGACCTACCAACACGCGTGGGTCAAGGATAATCGATTTTCTTTATCAAACGAAAAAGAAATATCCCTGAAAAGAAGACGATATTAACCCCACTGGTCCCTGCCAGCCGTGTAAATACTCGATAACTAGAGACACGAACCAGGAAGCCTTTCCGTGTTGATTAGGAGGCAAGTACTGCCTCGAATTAGGCATTAGTTTGATGCGATAATGCACTTAAAAACTCGTGTTGATTTCAAGGCACGTGTCCTCCAAATACACACAGTTTAGCAACGCAAACTGTTCCTGCTAATACGTAACCGAACGTCTCGTAACATGCTAGTTATCATTTTAACCTTTAACTATATTTTATGCATTATGATGATTGGTTACATATATATACTGTTATTTGGTACTTGATTGAACGTTACATAAGTTACATATTTTGCGAATGGTAAGTATAAATATTTTAACAAGATTATTCAATACTTAACTAAAAATATACACAATTTAACAAACTATACATATAGGTACAAAATTAAGCATATTGTAATTATAATTTTTATAAAATTAAATGTATACAAAGTTTACTTATCTTTAAAAGTATCTGATGCTTGTAAATCGTTGTGGGAAGTTGTACACCCTTCTTCCTGCTCTCGTGATAGTGTGTGGTTGGTCTGCTGGTGAGGTGTTTGAAGGAGTGTCGTCCTGCGTCTGCTGGCTGGACATCCTTATGTGTTCCTCGGGGGTAGCTTGTTGGTTGGTGCTGGTGTCTTCGTAGTGTTCCATTTTTTCGTTTAGGAGAAAGGCAGGTTTCAGACGATCTAGAGAGACTTTTTTTTTCTTCCCGTTGATAATAATTGTGGTTGTTTTGTCGTCTCTATCCTGTACGAGAAATGGTCCAAGTGTTCTCGTTATATATGTATAAGTATTTGCAGTAGATGTGTTATGGATGTAGAAGATTGATGCAGTTGTATGAGTTTATAAATTTGTTAAAATTTTTAAAAAAATTATATTTATTTGAAGTCAGGTATTTTGTATTAATTTCAGTTCAGTGTCGCTGTTGTTTTATGAATAGTTGTTGTTGTATTTAAATTATTTCGGCTTTTGTTTTTTATTCATTTACGATTGTATATAAATAATAATGTTTAGTTGTTTTATTACAATATTAAATTTATTTGATTATTTATTTCGATTTGTTAAAGATTTTTTTTTATTTAACTCGATGTTTTTTATTAAGTCTTGGTATTAGATACTTTTACGAAAGTTATTTAGATAGTATTATGTGCGATAATATTTTGAATTATTTGAACGCGTTATTCTTTGAATGAGGTTCGTTGACCTATGCGCGGTGTCGTTGACTTGGTATGTTTACCCGATGGGCATAGTTCGCTGACCTGGTATTTTTGCAAGTCACGGTGTCGTTGACCTGTGTTTGACAATATTTTTTGTAAGAATATTATTTTCGAAATTTTCGGTTTACGGTATTATATTATTTGGGCACAAAATATTGATGGCTTTTTTTTAATTTCCAACATACCATTATACATTTTGCAAAAACAATTACTATGCAATATATATGTATTATGTATTTTTGATTTTATTCTATTTAATTTTTACATTTTATTACGAATTCAGGAAAAAAAAATTAAATTAATTTTAAGGTATTTTCAAATTTAAATTTTATATTTATTTTAGAATTGATAATTAATAATTTTTACTTAGCTTTTTTTACTTCGATCTGTGTTTTTTTTTTGCTTGTCTGGGTTTCTATTTGATTGTTTTTTTTATATATTTATGTTCTTTTTATAGCCTCTTTTCGTACTTTATTTCCTTGTGATTTTTTAAATATTTTGGGCTTCGTTAGTCATCAAACATAGTATTATACAATAAAGAATTATAAATTTGATTATTTTTGTGGTGAATTTACAGGTATTTTGGTGTGAGCGATTTTTTGTTTTTTTTTTGAGTAGCTACATTTATAGTTAATTTATATATAAAATTATAATATAAATGTATTTTATATATTCGCATGGAATATATGTGTTACCCGCTCAAGTGATTCGTTCCAACCAGACCCCGCTGTTTTTATTACTTCTCATTAAATCTTTTGTTTCTATCATTCAAATGAAATAGGAAGTAGTAGGTATATTAGTGAACACATATAAATTGTTCTGGTTAATAAACTACTGGTTCTATTTTACAAGTGCGCGTCTGACTTGCAACACAAAATGCTATATTATTTGAGAAATATGTTATGATAGTCATACCAGTTTAATTACCACAATTTTTAGCATACATTAATTTTGAAATTATGAGCATAAAAATAAATCGTTTGGATTGGTTAACCTGAAGGAGGTTACCCTTGTTCGGAAGGTTACCAGTTTAAATATTGGTAACCGTTGTGTTCGAACTCACGTGTTTGGGTCACCATTTTGGTTGTAAGTGTTTGCACACCAGTTTGGGTTTATAGGCAAGGTGATGCAAGCCTGTCGGCAGTCACCACGCCTGGTCGAGAGTGGTAATACCAGTTGGATAGACGTTTAGGTATCAAACCTGTGTGCCCGCCTTTTATTTTAATACAACCAAACGATATCGTGTGTGCGTTGATCGACCGAGATAATCGTCTATCGGAGCCTCCCGATAGACGGTTATACGTAGAGATAAATCAACACCCACAAAATACCGTATATAATTAAATAATGATTACAGAATAAAACTCAGGTAATTATTGATAAACAGAGAGATTAAAAGATGTAACAAGAATATAACCTACTCCTTTAATATTTCTTATGTGTGCAGCTAAGTATAATGACAAACGATTAATTTAGTACAAATATATCAAGTACTTATGTATTTCTAATTATAAATATATTTCGCGGATCTTGAACTATGAACTACGGCTGGGCAGCGTAAGGACGTAGCTTGAGGTCTGGTTGAAACCGTCATTGGTCATTGGTCATCACTGACAAATGAAGTGCCGGGTCTTGTGACCCCTGACTTCTTCATCTGAAGTTGGGTAACTGGGATTAATGAGAATATATTATTCTGAAGCGGTTTGGGAATGAAGTTATATAATTATGGGTGTGAAGTTATGGTTGAAAGGGGTTGGGGGGTGGAGTGTGACTGGATAATGTTGTTGTGTAATGATATTGTGAGTGATATTGTAAGGTGAAATGTGTTATAATGTGAATAGACTAATAGTAATGAATCATAATACGTGAATAAATGAATATGTTAATCATAATAAATAAATAAATAATACATTTTAGTAATAGTTGTCTTGGGGTTTGTTGGGTTGTTAGGGTAGTTACGGTGGGGGTTCGGGGGGAGGAGGTTTCTTTAGGACTGATTTGGGGCGTTTAAATTTGAAGGAATCGTTTTCGTCATAACTGGCTAGTGTGTTGATGGAGGGGGATTTTAGCGTAAAAACGTTCTGAAAGGGAGTATATAAATTCTTGGATGGTGGGGACTTTGGCATCTTCATGTAGGAGCGAGGTTCTCGTCCACAATGGGGCGCCTAGAGCTAGTCGTAAGGCCTTGTTTTGAACAACTTGCAGCCGATTTATATGAGATGGCGCTGCGTTTCCCCAGATTGGGCACGTGTATGTCATGATGGGACGTATGACTGTCTTATAAATCAGCAGCTTGTTGTTGTTGTTTAGGGTTGAAACCGAATAATAATAATAATAATCAAATTTATATAGCGCCGTTTTACAATATCAAGACCATTCCAAGGGCGCTCTCACTTAGTTGTTGGCTCTGCGAAACAAAGAAGTCTTAAGTAATTTACTGAAGGTCCCAAGACTCTGCGCTCCACGTACGTCAGAAGGCAATGACCGGGAGCTCCTTATATACCGACTCTGTCGTAGCTCGGTGGGCGTTTGTGGTAGCTCGACGCTCGCGCGTAGTGCAGTGCATCTGGCGTAGCGGCTTAGCGCTTCGTAGCGATGTGGCGCAATGAATGATGCCCCACACTTGTAATTATATTTAACTTTGTTTTGAAAATAAATAAGTTCAGGTCAAAAAGCTTTACTCAGATTCCAGGAATTTTGGTATTTCCTACCCAGCGACGTCTACGGGGGTGAATATGAGTTTTTAATATTTCAGATTTAAAGTAATTAAGTGATAGTACAAATGCTCCATCAAAATTTCAGATTTGAGAACAGTTTGGTTAAATCTTTCTATGTTATTATTAAAAAAATAAAAAAATAAATAAAAAAAAAAATTTTGCTTTGAATGTTTAGTTTCATTATTTTCTTTTTCAAGACTGGTTTTTATTAATATTTCATGTGTATTTTATTATTTTTTCAGCGATTACTGAGTTTTCAGCATGAGGAAATGGGTTTCACTTAACTTTTCAGCAATTAATATTGTCCTGACTTTAATATATTATTTTCACATTGTTCTATCTCTTCCTCGCGGTACGTTTCTTTCTTCCCCGCTATATTTAATTATTTAATTGATAAGCCGGCATTTATCTCATTTTTCCGCGCTCTTCGTAAATTATATACGTTAGCACTTTGCATGCTAATATGTTATTATATTCAAAATCTGCTTGATCTCTTAAATTTCCCTCGATGTCGCTCGTTGAAAAATCTATATTGATTTAACATGGCAGTAAAATAATCCGAAGGTTGCGTTAACATCATGAAACATTTGTCGGATTGTATTACAGCTAACAGAATCACAACTTTTATTATTTTGGCAATGACAATGTCATTAATTATTATATATTTTATATTTTTCATAAACTTAGAGTTTTAGCCAAATATTTTGAACTTTTAGCCGAGAAGCGGAGCGATTTGCACATAAATCAACGAAGCATAAATACACAAATTTGGGTTCTGCGCAACCGGAAGCTCGTTCAAGATGTTTGATGAAAATTACACATATATATTTTATTTCTGAATTCATAGATTTTCATTATAATATACTAGATGGAGTATTCTGTGCAATAATTGAGTCATGGTATATCGCGCGTTTGACGTTTTGGTTGGCAAAATACTGCAATTTCCTTACATTTCGACACTTCCTAGATTACTGTTCTCTAAATCTTAATGATCAAAGTGTTTTTTCAACAAATAAATCCGAAAACAATTCACATTAGTCGTTATGCCAACCAAGTTGTCAAAAATCCCCCGGAAAAAGCCTTATTACGATTCTTACAAAATTTGCTAACTATGACATCTAGTATATTATATGAAAATCTATGCTACTCATTATTACTTTATGGTTTTTTCCATAGGCAATGATTCAATGAGAGCTCGAGCAGTGTGACCGTTTTTGGTATTTTTAGTACTAAATTGGTATTTTTTCGCCACTTTGGAACACGTTTGGTATTTTTTAGTATTTTTCAAATTTTTGGTATTTTTTGGTATATTTTGTGATTTTTAGAGAATTTAATACCATTTTTTGGTATTTTCTTATAATATTCTGTCTGCATTCTCTTTTGATGTCTATAATAATTTTATCCTTCTTTAATTTTATGATTTACCATACTTTTGAATAGGTAACATTTTTTAATTAGTGACTTTTTAATTAGCAAAACTTGATGATTTTTGGATATCACATTATACTAAAAAGTATCGAAAATTAAATTACTTCTGTAAAATTACATGTATCATCGAACAAAGTTTGTTGACATTTTGCGTTTTGGTGGAGTTAATAATAATTATTATGAAGCGAAAATACGAAAAAAAGATTGTCCTGAATGGGAAAAGAAATGAATTTCATTATACATTTTCTTTTAGATCCACCATCTTAAGTCTTAATCTTTAAGTAATCTTAATCTTTTGTTAGTCATAATCTTTATTTAGTATTTTAGTTAGGTAACAATAAGTTTTTTTTTCAGATCTACGGGGCGATTATAAGTATATTTTTTTCGAAAGTAGTTAAGTGACATTGATAAGTATTTAATTAACATCTCCAGTACGTGAGCAGCTCAGATTTGTTAGATTTTTTCAATTATAAATTATTTTTGCCTTGAATATAATAAGTATTTAGATTATCAGGTACATGGCAGGCGATTGTTTTTAATTTGACTTTTCTGCAAAGATGATCATTATTATTC
This sequence comes from Molanna angustata, assembly GCA_963576475.1. Classification (NCBI taxonomy): domain Eukaryota; kingdom Metazoa; phylum Arthropoda; class Insecta; order Trichoptera; family Molannidae; genus Molanna; species Molanna angustata. Next base: position 26,628,153 of record OY754976.1, read on the forward strand.
TGTACATATAGCCATATACATAATTCTATGCCAATTTCATTTTATTCCATTTCTTACTCGCGATACATTACCTCCTATTCAGTAACTATTGTAACTAAAATAGGAACGTTCTAAAATTGTAGATTAAAGATTTAAAGTCTTATTTCATCGTTATAAAATATAAATTTGGATTGAACGGAATAGGAATGTACCTATATTGGCCGGAATGTTCTTAAAAACTTCCTGAATTATTCATAATACGTCAGATTCAGTAACTTTTTAAAAACATTCCGGCCAATATAGGTACGTTCCTATTCCATTTAGTCCTAATTTATATTTTATAACTCTGAAATAAGACCGTGAATCTAAAATCTACAATTTTAGAACTTTCCTATTTTAGTTACAATATTTACTGAATAGGGGGTATTTTTTCTCCCCAGCCATATTATTTTGTTTATCTGGTTTTAAACTCGTTTACCACGCTCTTCCTTGTTATATACGTAACAATTTTACTTTAAATACATGCGTGTTTTCTTAGTTTGCCCCCAAATATCGTTAAAAAATTTAGTATTTTTTCACATTGGGTTTAGTATAATATTTTAGTATATTTTCGCCACAAGTTTGGTATTTTCGACAGTTTAGAAAACGGTCACACTGAGCTCGAGACAGAACACACTGGCTCGAGATCCGAGATCTGTCAATTTTTTAAGAAAATCAGATAACCAATCTTTTTCACCTAAAATATTAAAGTTACTGCGCTATTTTAAAAAATAATATAATGACTTCCGTTCTTGCCGGTAATTTTGGATTCCAATTTATCGTGTTCTAATAGTTACCAATACAATAGTTATAGTGATTTTACCAATAACTTATAAATATTTTTGAAATGATTTGTTTAACCAATAAAATTGATTCTTTTGCAGCTAAAATACCATCGTTTTTGAGAACGTCACTCATACAGACCACCTTTCCTCTGGCATCTTGTCAGGTTAGTATATTATATTCTTTTGACGACACATACCAACCTTAAATTTTGTGCAATTTTATTTTATTTTATGTAGCTTCTCTGGCAACTAACATGTGCTATGTCAGATAATTATTTAACACGCACCCAACAACAAGTTGCAGCATTCTGGAGACTTGAGATGTTTTTCGTCTCACAGATCCAGACTGCAAACAATCAATTAAAAACTGTGTCTCCACCGGGAATCGAACCAACTGAACCACGAAGGCCGATATTTCATTTTCATTTATTTCATACATTCATCCTAAAGCTTCTGCAGATTTCATTTTTCACTCTGTAATTCCTTTCGTTTAGCCAATAATACTACGTATTTTCTCCTAGAACGGTCAATGAGCAATGCTTTATCGTAATCTAAATTATTCCTTGTTTCAAATAAATAGACATCAAATGTCATATTTAAATACTAAATAGGTATATTTATTTTTCAGCGACTCATTTCACTATCTTCCGTAGATCTTCGTGCCAGGAAAGGTACCAGGGAAAAAGCAAAGAAAAAAAAAGTTAAAGTTGAGGTGAAAAAATTAGATTTCCATGCAAAGCTTGCAAGAGCCAAAGATAAGTATGTTATTTGATTTTTTCAAAATAGATTAATAAGATTCTTCATTTGTAGTACTTAACGGATGTAATTAATCAATTGTTTTTGATCAGTACCAATTTATATTTTATTAGAATATTTATTCATTACCTTCATGATTTATTCATTTAAGTAATCTACGATTTGCGGCCTTACTTTTTGCTGCAAATCTGATCCAGATTTCGAACCTACCTTTGTAACGGAGAATAATGCGGTAGGTAGGTATGTTTAATAGTAATAATCGATAATTTGAATGTACGTAGGTGAAAGGTAGGTATGTAAGTTCTTAAAGAAAATTCAAAATTGGGACGGGATTCGAATGCACAGAATAAGGCTACTGCTCCAATAAAATGTTTCGTTTTGAAATTTTATTATTTTACTGACAAATTTTATATTTCCATGGAGACAAAGGGGGAATATAATTTATAAATATAGGAGAACCTGGATATCAGAAAATTATTGTATCATTGATTCTCGGCAGGGAAAATAAAATCCAATGTTTGTCATCATAAAAATATTTGATTTACTTAAATATCTTACAATTATGGGATTTTATGAATAAAAAAAGGACTCTCTGTCTACCTGGGACATGGCGTAATGGTATGAATGTGAAAATTGAGTACATTGAGATATTTTCAATGGAAACTAATTATAATATTGATGCGGTTCTGAAATGGGATTAAAAAAGTTTTTTAGTTTTGAGGTAATTTTACTAGAAAAAAAATTACAGGTCCAAGACAGCAAAGTAGTTAGAGAGTTTGAAAAAATACAAGGTCACCAGCTTGTAGCTAAATAATTTAATTCCTGGTAAACATAAACATGACATATTTATCTATAAAACAAATATTTTTATTTTCTAGGAATAAAGACAAATCTGTTAATAAACCAGAAGATGACTCCTTGAAGCCAATAAGTTGTGATGATGTTTGGCAAAAAGCACTATATAAATGGAAAGTGTATTCTGTGCCCGAAGCAATTGAATGTTTCAAAGAAACCAATAGTCCATCAGTTTATAATATGCCGGATGCTTTGTTGAAACTTCGGATTGAATTGAATATGATTGCCATGAAGACAGTTAGTTTTGATTCATTTTTTTTATATTTCAAAGACTTGAATAATATGTATTTGTAAACTCAAATTAAGATTGACTATCTAAGCATAGTAGTAAGTCCAACCTATAGTTTCTGGCAAATTACTTGAGAAATCATGTGAGCAATGCAGAGGGCAAATTTGTTTTTCTTTCCTTGGTTGATATAAATAATATAAGTTATTTGCTTTGAGTTTTGCAAATGTATACCTGCTACAGTGGCTCAATTTTTTTGAAGCATGTTAATGTTTTCTATATATTTTTTTCAGAATATAGAAGTGTTTGAGTCCATCGACATAGACATTTTTCACTAACATTATCTGGTGATTTAAGTGTCTTTTTCAATTCATCAGATGTTAACAATGTTAAAAAGCTATCTTCTTTCTTTACATAGCTAAGTATGTAATTTTTTTTTCAAATTCATTGCTTTGTCATTGATTTCAGACAAGGTTTGTAGACAATTTCACCAGAATTGCCCTAATTCCTCATGGATTTGAAACAGATGGAAAACGAAAGATCTTGGTTTTCAGTAAAGATCAAGCTGTTCAAAAGGCAGCAGTGGAGGCTGGTGCTAGTTTTTCAGGTGGTGTAGAGCTTGTCAAAAGTATTCAGGTACATTTACCAAAATAACCTTTGTCTTTATTCATTCTTGAAATTTATTAAATTTAGAAATAGATGAACATTATATATATATATATATATATATATATATATATATATATATATATATATATATATATATATATATATATATATATATATATATATATATATATATATATATATATATATATATATATATATATATATATATATATATATATATATATATATATATATATATATATATATATATATATATATATATATATATATATATATATATATATATATATATATATATATATATATATATATATATATATATATATATATATATATATATATATATATATATATATATATATATATATATATATATATATATATATATATATATATATATATATATATATATATATATATATATATATATATATATATATATATATATATGTAAGAAGCATGTTGCATAAGATTTATATAAGTTTTTTAGATACATCATTATTAGCATCATTGTTTAATACATTCACATTTTTTTTATATTTCAGTGAATGTATAATGTAAGTTAAATCTAGGTTCCATATTTTATTGTAATTTTTTTTATTTGTTTGCAGAAAGGTGATCTTCTTATAGGAGAGTACCAATATATTCTGGCACATCCTGATTCTATGGCAGATATAATTCCTTTGAGAGGAATTATGAAGAAAAAGTTTCCCAATATAAAACTTGGTTCCGTCGATACAAACGTTCCCAAAATGGTACAAAGGTTTTTGAAAGGAATGGAATACACTGCTAATAAACACGAATATGAACCGTCCTTTGGATTAATAGAAACATACGTAGGAAAGGTATTAGAAATTTACTTATGTAGATTGATTATATAATATGTACTTAAAATGGGAAAAATGATTAATTTGATATAAATTATTCATAAAATCTGTTTGAATCGGTTAAAAATCCATCTATCCTTAACAGTAGGGTAGGTACCTCTTGATCTCAAAATATTATCCGATTAAGATTCTATCCTCGTAATTTGATGGAAGTGTCAGAAAACAAAACATGTTTATTTTACGTAAGATCTTCCTGTAAAATTAGATTGCAAAATGAAAATCATATCTAATATAATTTATAAGAGTGATACCGCCGCAGTTTGATAGACGCGTGGCCTGAGAGTTTGAAAATCTGGAAAAGATGGAAAATCCTTTCGCTATCACACTGCCATATCATGGAAGACAGGGACTCGCTTCATTAATAAATAGAACGGAAATAGTGTAAATAATATAGTTTAATTGACAATTTTTAAAAATACCTAAAACTTAATCCAAAAAAATACAAAGAGATAAAATGAAAACCATAGCTGCAGAATGCGGATAATGAATGAATAATAAAGCACTATGTCCATGGTTGTACGCAAACGAATTAGAAAAAAATATACGAAATTGTCTGTTATTTTATTATATTTTATTTTATTTATTTAGGTAAAATATACAGGATTAAACCTACAATTATTTTACACGATTAATCATAAAAAAATAATTACATTAAATTTGTATATCATTGCAAATTTCAAAGTATAAAAATTAAAACAAACCAAAAGCATACAAGATAGTAGGTACAAAATCAAAATAAATTAAAGCATACAAGGGTCATTCGCTTGTTTACAAAAATATAACCGAAGTAGGTAGGAAAGAAACAACCAAAAAAATTCGCACCTACATAACATTAACTATCCCGCATTGCATACTATGTGGGCACAGATTGCACAAGCTCCACAAATCAAGGCAAGAAAATACATTTTTTAAATTCATTTAATTCTGAGAAAATATCTACAAGAGGTCTGTTATGATGAACTAAAAAACTGTTTAACCCAAAAAACATTTTAACCCAATTGTTTATGTACTCTATACCTGGAGAGCATTGGAAAATATCGCAGCGGCTATTCCAGTTAATGCCTGAGGGATTCTAACTGTGCTCCATAAAGCCAGCGGTAATTGCTGCTATGGCTCTTCGCTTTTTCGTTTGGATTCACCGTTAATTTGAGTTGTCGGAATAATATTGCAAAAGCACACTACAATTATATATATCTCGCATTCTGCAGGGGATTATACAATATACTTTAAATATTAAATATAAATTATTTAACATAAATTGAACTTATATATTCGCAACGCAAATTTCTCATTACCAAAGATTATTATCAATCAGCCGCATATGTCATAATGGTGTATGTTTCCCATGTCGAACTAGTTCGTCCTCTTATCAGCGAGGGGATTCGCTATGATGCAATGACAAGGTATTGCAAGAGTTACGTGCGGAAGAATACTTTAAATAATTACAAACTAAATAATATATAAAAATAATATTATCAGTGTTTTAAATAGGTATCTAATAATTTGTGGTTGTAAATAAGGCATTTATTTAGAAAGGTTTGTATAATTGGATCTAGTGAATGATAGCTTTTATGGCCAAACCTTGATAGCTCATAAAATCACTAATGCATTAAAATATTTCTAATATACTACCAAATGTTTATTTTTTCAAATAATTGTTTGTAAAGACATACCTGGAGATTAACTATGAATAATACAAAAAGGAAAAAAACTTGATAAAAGCAATACGTGTCTTAGGGCCAACAAAGAAATATTTTACACAGCATTATAAGATGCAATTAATACTGAAAACAGTGAATATTGACATTACTAGGTACAGTGAGAGGTACCCAAGTATATCATACCTGCATCAAGAGGTCATAAGATAGTTATAAGTGTTTTGTAAAAATATAATCTAGTTATAAGTTTTTTTTTTTCATTTTTTGCAGTTGAACATGGAAACCAAACAGTTGGAAGAGAATTTAGTTGAAATATTGAAAGACGTGGACAGTGTTAGACCAAAAAGGGACGGATTGTTTATTTCAAGGTTTACATTATTACTATTATTCTACAATTTAATTTGTGCCATTTTGGATCATTTTGAATTACTCTTGCTGCGAGGAACCGGCTTAGAATAGTGCTTCCACTCTTCTAATATCATTGTTTTTGGGTGTCCCGTAAGAGTAGAATAATTAAAACATCTTGCGTAGTTCAGCAATGAGGTTCACTATCCATTCTGAATGAAGTGCCTTTTTAGGTGAATTGAGACTGGCGTGTGGGGGTGTGGGGATATACGCACGTGTTGTGCTTACTTTTATATGGTAAAACACACCAGCATTCCTGTTGCTGGTTACCCCACATTGCAGGATATGCCACTATGCATGAATAAATTAATTAAATAAATCTTCATGGCTCATTTATCATCTATTATTTTTCCTTTCATCTAATATTTTTTGTGAATTATTTGTTTCCATTCCTAACAACTATGGTTCAAATTAATAGCAACATTTAAATATATGCAAATCTAGGGGGCAAGTCTGGTCCAACCGACGAAATCAAAACCCTCGTGATTACCCATATCATGGATATTATTATCATATGGAGTTCTATGTCATCTAAAGATATTATAGAACTCCATAAAATAATAATTATATCCATGATATGGGTAATCGTGAGGGTTTTGATTTTGCCGGTTGGATCAGACTTGCACCCCAGATTTTCTGCTTATTTATGTTCTTGTCATTTTTCAGATGCTTTTTGGAATGCCAACCAAATAAAGAAAAACTCAAAATAGATCCATTTGTTTACATAGAATCCGGAGTCGTTGAAGATATACAATCAGCTGATGATTCTGACGGTGAAAAAGCTAAACAAGATGACGATTCAGATGATGAAGACGTCAAAAAAGCTGTAGGGAGATCATCTTAACTATCAAATAGTTATATAATGAGTTTTTATGATTTTTAGTATAGAGATGCTAGGATTTTATATTTATTACATTTTCTTTGTCTGGAATAATACTTTTTACAGTTTTGAAAAGAGCTTGTGAAATTGTAATAAAATATAATGTATTTAATAAAATATATTGTAACATTTTTCCTGTACCTATGTATAATTTGAGAATCCTTATGTTTGAAAATTTTTCGATAAATGTGAAGTGAAATAAATGAAAAAAATGCATGAAGATAATATATATAAAATTCACCAAATTTTTGTTTTAATATGAATCTCCAAGATATTAATTTTAATTTTGTAAAAATAATCTAGTGATAAAGTAAAAAACAAATACCAATCAATGAATATTAAGATGTATGTAGCATTTCAATCAAAATCGAAATCGAGAAGGGTGTAAGACAGGGTGATACGATATCCCCAAAACTATTCACACTGGCATTAGAAGATGTCTTCAAAACATTAAACTGGAACAATAAAGGCATTAAAATAGATGGCACATATTTAAATCACCTCCGTTTTGCAGACGACATAGTAATAATAAGCGAAGAATTGTCTGAACTGGAAGCTATGGTAGCAGAATTATATGAAGCCTCTAGAAAAATCGGTCTGGAAATGAACATAGACAAAACCAAGATTTTGAGTCCAACTTCACACAGTATTTGCATTGGAAATAAGACTATTGGTGCTGTTGAAGAATACATATACCTTGGACATAAAATTAAATTGGGTAAAGAAAACCAGACCGCCGAACTGCCAAGACGTATAGGGCTGAGTTGGGCTGCTTTTGGAAAGTTGAGGTACATATTCGGTAACAGGGAAATTCCGAATAACCTTAAAGCCAAAGTGTACAATTCTTGTGTTTTGCCAGTGACAACATACGGTCTCGAAACCATGTCACTTACTGCCAGAAGCCTCCACAGACTTAAGTGTACTCAACGAGCAATGGAGAGACAAATGTTGGGCGTATCCTTGAGAGACCGAATAAGAAACGAGGAAATAAGACGCCGGTCAAAGGTCACCGACATTGCAGAAAGAGTGGGAAGGCTGAAGTGGCAATGGGCAGGTCATGTGGCAAGACAGAAGGATGATAGATGGACCCCCAAAAATTCTGAATTGGAGACCCTATCATAATAGAAGGGGTGTAGGGAGACCACAGAGGAGATGGACTGATGACATTGTTGAACTGGTGGGACATGGGTGGAAACAGAGCGCCCAGGACAGAGATAAGTGGAAAATTCAGGAAGAGGCCTTTATCCAGCAGTGGAATGAAAGAGGCTGAAAGAAGATGTAGCATTTGGTTCTGCCTGCCTACCACACAAAGGACAGAGTGTGAATATTCTGTGATAATTATTATTTAAAATATTTGTAATGGTAGAAAGTTCCTATTCGGGTATACTGCTGATGAACTGAAATTTTATAAGAAAAATATTCATATGAGCCCCATTATAAAATAATGTTCAAGAATTTAGTAGGTCTGCGATGTAGTGAATATTTTTAACACTGGTTGACATACATTCAGACACATGAATATTGGAGGATGCAGAAAATAAAATAAGGAATCAACTGCTGGACAAGTCCCGTTCCATGGTAACCATTATCGTGGTGGTAACCCACGTTATAAACCTATGTAGCAAGTGTATTCTATATAAAAAAAAAATCTAACATCTAAATGGAGGGTTTCCATTCTGCCGTTTGATCGAACTTGCTCACCTGGAAGCCAATGAAGAATTAATATATAAACAAGCATTTACTTATGCTTATTTTAGGGAACGTAGGAACAGGGCCGGATAAATCATAGAATAATCAGAACAAGAAGTCAGGGCAGTTGTCTTAAAAAGGGCGCTTAAAATTTAAAATGTTAAGCATAGAAACAAAAAATCCGCAGGTATGCCGCTCGGTTCTTTTTGCGTACCCGGATAGAGACTGGGCATGATGGTGTGTATGTAAAAAAATCCCGCTTATTATGATTCGTCATTTTAGACCCGATGTAATTTTAAATTTATTGTTCTACATTTAGAATTCCAAAAAAATGGGGAGGGGGGCGGATTTAAATATATTGCTACGGGCGCAAAACACGTTTATCCGGCCCTGCGTAGGAAGATGTATATGTACTTGTTTAACAAGGACATATAAATTTTTTTATATTTAAAAAAAAATTGGATCAATTATAGAATGTTTGTATACATTTCATTAACAATCTCAAAAATATGATAATGTTTCGTTTTGTATACTTCGTTGGCCAAATATATGAGATCATCGTAACATTCATTTGCTCTTATTACTATGATAAGCATTGCTTTATTTTCTTTGTATAATTTGTCTAAGGCACTGAATATTATTATAACAAATTGACTTGGTTGGAAGCTGTACATGGCAATAAACCCGGTGTTGTGCGCTTGCTGTGCTAAAAATAAATAAGATTAGGGGCACTCGCACTTATTGAAGTTAACCTAGGATCAAACCTTTCTTTTACTGCATTAATTTAAAGATCAAGCATTTGTAAAGTTTTCAGCAAATACCTTGAGAAGTCATGTGGGCTGCTTTGGAAAATTTGGTTTTATTCCCAAAAACTGTATTATATTTTTTCAAGAATACTAATAATGTAAGTATATAAAAAATAATGTAAGTATATAAAAACATTTTTTTAAAGAAAAAGAAAGGTACTTTTATAATTTATTGGTATCAATAACGAATATAATTAATGTATTAATATTTATTTTTATGATAAATAATTTATTTAAAATAAATCAACTCGATAGTTCTGCTAATGTGATAAAAAATTGAGGTGTTAGTTCGAACGATAACCACATGAGCGCGCCAGTCGGTAAATGGACGTTTAGCGTAGTGTTTGTCAAGGCAGTGCCGTTGTGTGTTTACTGTGTGTATTTTTGTATAATATCCTCCTAATCAAAAGTTTTAAGCATTTAAGGGGTAGATGAAGGTATGTTAAACAATTAAAAATACATTTGAAGTAGCCACTCGACAGTATTTCGTTCATTCATGCGAGAGAAGCTTGGTCAAAACACTGTTGGTGAACGAGTTTCTTGTCAGCTGTACGGGTGAATACGCATTTTTCTATTGCTCTCAGCGTTTTGTATTTAACTGAAAGCAAACATCATTGACTCAACAAGAACATTGTCGTGTGCCGACTTCCGATTCCTTTATGTGTTTCACTTCCCGCATATACCAAAGACGTTGGACGCCAATGATAGGTTATGGAATGCTCTATATATTAACCCTATGATTGATTGTACCATCCTTTGACCTCAAATCGTATTTTATGGTGACAGAAAGGTTTTAAGTTTAGAAGAAGGACGAAGTAATCACCCCGACTTTCTTTTCTTGCTTAGCTGCCCTTAACCTTTCTCTCTCAGGTCATTGGTCCCCTCGATTATATGCCTGAGGCAGTTGGCTCAACCGTGTTTGTTTTTTATAGTTTAATCCAAATATTTGAGCAATTTTAGTTCTTGATTTGATGTAAGTACTCATTTTTATTACAACAAATTGATCTGCCAAGCATGCAGTTTACACTTTTTGTTGATATTATGTTGTCAGTTGGATGTAAATATTATCAATTGTGAACGAGATTACGTTTGTTATGTTTCTAACTGGTTATTTTACTATTTTTTTCAAAAGAATCTTTATTTTGATATCAGTCCTCACCAGTAACATTGTATATTTTACTAAGAAGCTGTGATTTTCATATTTTTATGTTACAATTAAAATCTGACATTTACTAACAGTTTATTATTTGAAATCAACTTAAATATAGACTTATCTTTCGTGATTGATATTATAATTACTATGATAACAATCAATAATAATAATCTATAAAAACTGCCTTTAGAGTTTTAGGTTATGTTTGCATTGGCTAACTGTTGCAGTCAAATCAGTTGTCAAATAAAAACAAGGTTAATAAGTAGATGCTTTAAATTTTCCTAGTAAAAAATCAGGTCATGGTGAATTTTCTATTTTATTTCATTTGAAGTAAGACCCGACGAATCCACAAGTGTTGTTGAACTGCGCAATGTTTTGTAGAATTTAAATATTAGACATTTTTTTAATATCAATCTAAAATTAATGTATTTTAAGTTTATCTAACCTCAGAATCAGCATTCTAATAATTGAAATGATTATTGAGCAGTAATCATTATAGGTAATAAGTTTGTTTAATTAGATCGTTTTCAGTATCTATGTGTGCACTCAATTAATACTCAGCGGTGATTTTAATCATAATTACCTGTGGAGTATTTTACCTATTCTCTTAGTTTGAATTATTGAAGTATCTCTAAAGTCCATTTTTTCATTGGTGTATTAGTTAACGTTTTTCGAAGAACACAATTAGCTTTTATAATTTCATCATATACAATTGAAAATAATAAATAAATTTGGAATGGTAAAATAAAACCAAAGTTTTCAGTTCTACTAATTTAATGACACTGACTAGTTTCGGTCATCCAGTGACCATTTTCAAAGTGTGAAAAAACAAGAGGTGGTTGGTGTTTATATAATATCTGGTTAAGGGGTTTGCAACATTTTTTTTTTTTTTTTTGTTTATTTATTTATTTATTTATTTTTTTTTTTTATTTATTTTTTTTTTTTTCTCTCTTTTTCCGTCAGTTCAATTAGTGTTGCTAGAAAGAACTGACAAAGAAAACTAGCAAACAAAGCGGAGCGTACAAATACAAAAAGAAATTAAATAATTCATATTGCAAAATTATTGAATGCTGCTGGAACATGGCATGATGGTGTCTGTATCTATTATTGAAGTTCTGTGACCAATGGTTGAGAACAGCAATGTAAGGATTAACTGTGTACCTGTAACAAAATATATTGGGGCAGTAAAATTCAAAAGCATTGAGTTGTTTGTTTACATAATATATAATGATAAATGGACCCCTTAACCAGATATTATATAAACACCAACCACCTCTTGTTTTTTCACACTTTGAAAATGGTCACTGGATGACCGAAACTAGTCAGTGTCATTAAATTAGTAGAACTGAAAACTTTGGTTTTATTTTACCATTCCAAATTTATTTATTATTTGAAATGGAGTTCTACCAAGAATTGTCCGTAGAAAAGTTAAAAAAAAAAAAAAAAAAAAAAATATACAATTGAGTTTGATTAATTATTTAATGAAATTCAAACAGTGTCATCAATATAAAAATGGTACACAATTACTACCTTGTAATAATTGATTATTAATTTATGGAAGTATCAAATATTAATGATGGCAATCGGTGACATAGAAATTAATTTATTGACGAATGATTATTGTTTAGTTCTACTTTCAAAAAATATATTGATATTCATTTTTGGTATCAATAAATTCACTATGTGTGTCTGGGAGATTTTAATATAAAAATTGTTCAGCCTCTTATTGAGTAGACTTTTGGCGTTACCCAGGGTACAGCGCGTGGAGCTTGTCTACTCTATTTGCATTTGTGGACTGGCTCGACCTGAATCTATGATCATATATTGTTGATATTTAATTGTGTATTTGTTAATTTGATTGTAAATTCACTATGTCATACGATAAAAAAAATTGCAAAAAAGTCTAAAACTATGTGTATGTAAATATGGAAGAAAAAATAAAAAATGTATTAGAAACAATGGTCTAACAAAAACGAATATTGTTGAAGACCATCATAACATTTCTTTATATGTAGAACTTAGTAGTAGTAGTAATTAAAATGTACAATTCTATGTAACCTGGAATCCATCGTCTTATTTTGGCTTATAACATTACTTTCTCAAATCTCATTCATGCAGTTGTTAATAATCATTTTAATTGATGACTCTGTAGAATTAATTAAAATGTGTGATGTGTGTGTAATTGGTATTTCAGGTACTAGAATGTCCCGAAGCAAAGACAAATACGAGGGGGGTCGGGGTCGGTCGCATACGATCATGTCGGAATCGGAGAGAGTGTCGGGTCGTCGCAGTCAGTGGTCTTCTTTGGAGGTGACGGGCGGTGTGCGAAGCTTGGCGCCCGCTCTATGGCGCCTGGCGCACCTCACCGCATTGTATCTCAATGACAACTGCCTCCAACGCCTACCATCAGACATCGGTCGTCTTTGCTCGCTGCGTACGCTCGACGTATCCAGTAACAAGCTTCGAAGTCTGCCCGCCGAGCTGGGTGACCTCATACAGCTGAGGTAACTACCATTCATTTTATTTATGAACACTTCCCCGAGCATTCGGTAAGCTTATTCCCAAATGGCATGAATGAATGTGAGTGTGTTGATGAATTTATGCAAAGACAAAATTGACGCGTCATTCGTTGCCTCAATTATGGAAGACATAGTGTTAAGAAAGAGCATTAGCGCAAATCTCATTTTTTTTAAATAATTTTGATTAATACACGAAACTTATGTGAGACCAGTTTTCTAAATATGGTTTCCAAGCCTGGAATACTGAACTGAAAAAAATATAAGCATGCTGGAAAAGGTACAGAGAAGATTTGCCAAATTCAGAAATGAGCTTCTTTTGTGGATCCGAGAAAAAGAGGGGACATCATAGAAATGTTTAAATTACTAAACACTATGACTGCTCTGAACTGAAGCTGATGTTCTGTCTCAACCAAAATACTAATTTAAGAGGTCATAGTATGAAGCTTAACAAGCATAGTTTCGAGCGGAATACTTGGAGGCGTTCTTGACCAACAGTTGAGTTTTAGTTGCGTAGAATAGTCTACAACCGGAACTTGATGCTGCATAAAGTGTTAATGTGTTTAAAAATAAACTTGACAATAGACTGAATAAGTGAATACTGTTGTGAGATGCCGGTCTGTCTGATGATAACTGCTTGTCTGATAACACCTTAAATAATAATACAAGATTATTTTTTTTGCACAGTATTAAGCGTTTTCTATTTAATCAAATGTGTGTGTAAATTAATATAGTCTTGTGGTATGTATAGACTAATTGGTTAATCCCATAGTTATTATTTCTGAATTTAACTTGTGATAAAGCAGGATATTTATTATAAGAAAAACAAAAGTGAGGTGGTTTGGACATATTGAAAGAATGAACGATGAATGACTGACCAAAATAATATACAAGGTTGCAAGGGATGGAGTAAATAGCAGGGCTCACAATGAGATGGTATGGCACGGCTATGTGAATGATATTTTGAAAGATGGAACAATAAGCTTGAACAATCGTGGAAGATGTATAAGACGGTGTATGAATGCAAAGCAAGCCATGAATGTTTGCAAGGATAGTTGTATGTGGCGCTTGGTTCTGTATGTCTACCCTATTAGGGACATGGTATGGTGGTATGTATCAAATGATTACCCTGTACTTATTGACATTTTTTATTCATTGTTATTGTTTTTTTTTTACAATTATTAACATAATAACAATTGCACTTTAAACATTACATAGTTATTCATTACACAGTTAAAATAAATATAATTACATACTAAAAAATACAATTTTCAAAATCGAGATTCATCTAAAATATGACCTTTTAAAGCTCTTAAATTTATGATGATCTCTCAAAATTTCTAATACATGTGGTCATTGTTTTGTTTAACAAATTGGTTGTACTTTTTTTAGGGAACTTCTACTAAATCATAATTACCTCAGAGTGTTACCGTATGAGCTCGGGAAACTGTTTCACCTTCAAATTCTGGGACTTCACGGTAACCCGTTATCTAAGGAGATATTTTCCATCTACGGAGAGAACAACGGCACACACAAACTACTCACCTACATGTTAGACAACTTACAAGGTAACTCATTTTATTTTACATTTCAAGTGTGTAATATAATATAGTGTTTTCGACGATACCTAAAGCACACTTTACACGAACGAGGTTTTCAAAGCGGTCCGCTTTTCAAAATACATGGTACTCAAAACATCGCTTTACATGAGTATTATTTTTATTATGTAATAATAATAATAAACACTTCCTTGCATCCTGCGCAAGTGGTGAGTTTATTGCCGTATGGGAATTTCTTGAAATGAATTTAAATAAATTTCTCCACTGCTAGGAATCGAACCCAGGACGCCTGCACAGAAACCGAACGGCTTACCAACTGTGCCACGACGATCGGCACATTTTTTATTTAAATTTATTTACGAGGTCTACTTTATTTATATGCAGATTTAAAGGAATTATATTTTGTCACATAAATCATATATGATATTCTTTCTATGTTGTCTGATATCTTTCTTCCTTTCTTCGTTGATCAGATCTGTCTATTTATTATAGTCCTATTTTCTTTTTTTTTTGTTGCTATGAAAAATACTACTGAGGTATTGATTGTACTGATTTTACTTCACTTCACATTGTTTGGAAGAGATTGCTTTATGGTAATAAACTCACCTTTGGGCACTTATTTTTTCATGAATAAAATAAATATTTATAAACCCGCCAGTGTACAAATTATATGTACACGAAGTTACTAATAAAATAGATAAATCAATTTTAGTATTTATAGCTTGGTTGGTATATAATGATTAAAATATAAAATGTAACAACCTAATTTATATTTTTTTATGGTTCAATATTCTTTTACATGCAATATGAGCTTCTTAGCACATCAGCATTATGTTTTAGCTTAGTTTAAATAACTTTGCTATTCTTTGCAATTGCAATAATTGAAATTGTCTCGACCTGTTTTTTCAACTGCAAGCAAAGCCAATGACATAAATTATATACAAATATCCCACCTGTTATAGAATATGGTATATTGGATATGTCTGTCGTTTGGTGAGGAGTGATACATGATCCTATTTATAGTTACTAGTTAAAGATATTATTTTGTTTGTAATATCTCATATTTGTGTATTTACATTAAATCTTTTGTCTATTTATAATTTGTACAACATGGGCCTGAGTCAAATTGAAAACGCTGTTTGTTACCTTTTTTTAAATTAATTTAAACTATTTTTTTTTATGGGATTTTACGTTTGTTGTCCGTTGTTGTAGGAAAACTTTTTACAACAAACGTCAAACCCTTTACAAAAAAAATAGCATTTGGCGATAACAAACAGCATTTTCAATTTGACTCACAGGCCATGTCTTCAAATACTTTTTTCATTTACGTTTCGAGTCCTATTTAATCCTAATTGAGTCTTGACTTGAGTCATAAAGGAGCCCGTTAATCCCGCATACACGATCGCAAGCCCATGTGGCTCGCCTGTTCTGGCTGGTACTCTGGTTGCCTGTGCTCGTGGGCCTGGATTTATGAATCCAGTGAAGCCACGATTGCCTTTCTCTTTTGTCTTATTAAAAAATTCACTTTGTGAGTTTGGTAGTGTAATTTTGTGTATTTATATTTCGATGAATACAAACAAAAATACAGTTTTTCGATCTATTCTATTTTCTCTCAGTACAAAAGACACAAAACGTACACTTAGATAAAAGTTGAAGACCTGTTTTGAAGGATGCCTTTTTTTTATTTCTCACAGTTTCGTGATAACCCAAGGGTATTGTAGGGCAACATTTTCAAATCCTAACTTATTACATTTTCACTTTAATGACCACACATTTTTTAGCTGAAGTTTTCATGAAAACGGTCTTCACGTTGAATTGTTTTACAAATAAACATTATCATCCGGTTATCTTACTTAAACTACATATGTAAAGGTATCTTTGGCATATTAGAAAAGTAGGAAGTTATAAAAATCTTGGTTTGACCATCTGAATAACTAAGAATCCTACTACTAGGGAACCCCCATTAAAATGGTTCAGGGATGATGAATCTGCATATAAATAAAGTAGACCTCGTAAGATTGTCGTTCTGGATTTGCGAATGTTTGTGCACGGCTATATTCATGTCAGTCTGCCTGCCCTTGAAATCTTCCTATGTAAAAATCGGCAAATTTACAGTAGAGCAAAAAACTTATAATATCATATTTTTATAATATTACATTTGAAACAGTATAAAAACACAAAACCTCGCGAGCTGATATGTTTTTTTTAGTATTTTCAAAATAAAGTATGTTTAAATGTTATATAATGAGAATTAAAGAATGCTTTTTTGCTTTACTCGACGAGTTGCCAAAATTGATTTATGTGAATATACCCCTACGGTGATTATAATGCCAACGTAAAGATGTGTTGGTTCCCGTCAAAGCCAGAGCTCAAAAGGCACGAAATAATGAAATCCTACATAGGGAGAGGGAACAATTTACATGGAATAATCGTTTCCTTTTGCATTGTGGGTATGATTTGCTTTACTTGCATTGTTTCACCGATTTAACTGTCAAAGTAGGTGATTCTTTACAAGTGGCCTACAACGCTAATTATATTGATTTTTTGTTTAAAGATAGACAATATTATACATATTACGGGAAAAATATTATTTTTTTGTGGAAACGCGTAAATTTTTTAAAAAAATATACGAAAAAATTATATAAAGGAACATAAATGGTGGGTTTTCGACATCTATCGGCAAATTTTCAAACTTATGGAAACATAATATAAAATCATTTTTGCAAAAAACAACTTTTTTCCTACGAAATTTTGTAAAATAGGAATACAGTTTAAAAAAATATAAGATAACAAAATATTTAAATACCTTCTACTTTCGTGTCAGGTATTGAAATTTAATTATTACTCAATTATGGAGTATTATTCAAATGACATCACAAAAGCGCCGCAATGCATTCAAATATATAAGTTTTCCTCCGGTGAGAATAATATCGAATAGAAATAATAAAAAGGTCATTAAAATGAAATATTATTATCAACAACTATTGATTATAAAATAATGTATGCTGTGCACGTCACAACTTGAAAGACACATTCGTTCTATATGGGCAACCCAAAGTTTGAATCAATTGGACTAACATAAATAAACAAAATACTTATTTAAAAACAATTGAATAAATTGATATTATTTATCTTAACGTATTACTTATTTAGTTTTACTTACTTATTACTTACGAACTTAGAACTAACGTATTACTTACTTAGAAGAAGAAGAAGAAGAAGAATTTATCTTAACTAAATGTCGGAGAATAATAAAATAACATTACTTACTGATTTTCAAAACATAAGTAGGTACCGGCCTACAAATCTATTTTTTAAAGTTTAAATTTAAACTACCAAAATGAGGTAAATAACTACATTTTGATGATGGAGAATAGAGTGCTGTTACTCATCATAATATGCCCATGAGACACAAAGCGAAGATGCAGGTCGATAAATTGCAGCATCCAGAGTAATAAATTTATCTTCCCACGGCACTCACGGTAAAGGGCAAGCGTTCGTTCTTCCTCGCGGGTGCTCAGGTTGACGGGGCCAAGTCTTCATGGACTTAGAGGCGGTGCGTGTGGCTGTGGCCATTTGTCCATGCGGAGTAGCCGCAAAAACAACACTGGTAATGGACTGGAAGCCCGCACCTTGTGGAGTCCACTAGGTGTTGAGGAAAAGTGTTGTCGATAAATACTGCACCGAATATATTTTTTAAGTACCTACCATAAAAGCTTCGCTTCATTTCGTTGCATTTCGTTTCGTTGAACCGCCGAAGGCGGCCATTTACCGCGCAGCGGTAAAAAGTTGGCTAAAAGCCCTAGCTTAGAAGCTGAGCGAAGCGATGCTTCTCAGCTAGTGTCAAATAAATTTGTCAGAGTTAATTGTATAGCATTGAATATTCACTGCTTATCCCATAAGGGACACATTATAATCATGTAGGTATATATATAAATAATTACTTTAGATTTTTTTTACCATTATTTTTATCTTGGCAGCATTATTAATTTTATATGAATTTGATAATAATTTCTTGACTCTCATAATTTATTATTATCATTATCATATGAAATTTGTTTTGTTATTGTTTGATTAATCACTATCATAATTTATAAATAATGACCTCTATGAAATATTTTGTTTTTTATTTTCTTTTTATTGTTTTGCTCCCTTTTAATTATTTCTTAATAATTATTATTATTTTGCCATTGTGATGAAACTTTCATGTATTGCTAAATTTAAATTTATTATATGTATTTTATGCAAATTCATCAGTCCTGCAGATATATTTTTTTTCTAGGTCATCTTTTATTGTTATAATATTTGTGGCTGTGTCAATAATAATTTCATCACCCTTTTAGTTTGTGCTAAATACACACAGTAATCAAATATAGGTTTTAATGACCCAATTGACAAAATTGATTTTAAATCATACTTTACCTTCTAAAATTAATTATATTCAGTCTTACTAATAAAGGTGTTGTAAAAGTTGCACGACCATTTAACACCCGTGTAGGCAAAATTGTTACCAATAAACGCTGTATAGTATATCAGTTGGTCAACGACTGTGTATCTCTCATACAAATTTTACACATCTTTTGCACGCCTGTTCTAGGTAGCTAAGCGGTGTTTTAAGACAAATTTCATCTATCACAAAACAAATTTTATTTTGATATGCGTGTTTATATTGCTATATCTTGGATTAATATGACAAATCCTCTAGAAATTATTAAATTCTCGATAGTTGTGCATTTTAGGAGCGAAAACTTGTCAAAAAATTTGCTCTTTTATAATATCTACAATGGTGTTCGCTTGGAAATTTGTATGATGAAATTATTCGTTATATTTTCCATATTCCTATTTTTAAATGTGAAAAACATATGAAAATATTAACTACGACAAACGTCAATATTATTATGGCGGATGGCGGCTCTGCGCATGCGAGAGTGCGAAATTACAACGTTGTCGGATTATTTTTTGTTGTATGCTTGTTGTTACTCCCCAGTCGTTATACAGCGTTTATTAGTAAGAATTTCAAACAATCGCTGTAGGTACGGGTTTTACACAGTGTGTAACTAAAACATTGATCAACAGGTGTGCAGTAGATTTTTATTAGTAAGACTGATTATATGTAAATCGAATATTTTTACTGTTGCATATACTGTTGCTTTAATTTTTTACAAACCAATTTCTCATTCAATGGCGTTACAAAAAGTCACATTACAGATGGCGATGTTGTTTTTCAGCTTATTTTGAAACAAACAGATTTTCATGATTAATGTATAGAACGTCATAAATTGGATTGATAGGGAACTCAATAAGAATGCATAATTGGTGAATGTTGCGCAAGCGCATTAAGTGTTCGCATAAACCAGCCGATGACAGGTCGTAGCCAGTTTAGTCTCTATTGAGATATTAAATATTTTTGATAAAATAAATTATGTGTGTTGAGTCAACGCATTCATTTACTATTTTCTTCATTTGTATCTAAAAAAATAAATTTATGTCCTTGACCAAAGAAGTATATTAGGCATATAAATCGGCTGTTTTCAAACTGTCAATTGAGATGGCTATCCAGAGTTCTATCGAATTCTATCTTAAGTAAACGAAGAAGATATCAAATTAAATTTAATGATATAACTTTGTATTAACCACGTTTTTTGGTTGAAACGATGCGACCGGTTTCGGAACTAACCGTTCCCTCATCAGGCTAACTTTCAACGTTGATAGTTAGCCTGATGAGGGAACGGTTAGTTCCGAAACCGGTCGCATCGTTTCAACCAAAAAACGTGGTTAATACAAAGTTATATCTTTAAATTTAATTTGTTAAATATGAACCACAAAGTTAACATTCAAACATTTGAAAAAAGAAGAAGATATCATTTAAAAGGAATTTGCAAATAAAAAAAACTGCATAATATGTCGAACTAATTAGATTTGGCATTACTGATATTTGCATAAAAACATATTTGCACTTGGTTTAGGCAATTATTTTATTTTATAGTTAAACAGAACCAACAGCTTGCATTATATTTACAATGGATATATTGCATGTATAAAGTTATAAACCTTTCAATGTATATTCTAACAAGCTACAAATCATAAGAAAAAATGTAATACCTATATACATTTCTCGCACTCTTGAATGATACAGAACTTTAAAAAAACTATGTTCCCAACATGAGATATGGCACCAATCTTTTTTAGAATGTGTCGCCGATATTATAAATAAGAATTTTTTTTTTCAATTGCTTTTGGTGAAGTCAAATAGTTATTTGAAAAGTGATAATTTTGACAACCTTGACGTATACAAGTGAAACCTGTACACGGCAGAAGTCGCACGAAAGCAGAATAAATGCAGTTGAAATGAGATCGCTAAGAAGAATCTGTAATAGGACGATGTATGACAGGGTCAGAAATGAGGACATAAGGAAAGAATGTAGGATAAAGAAAGATGTCATTAATAGAATGAAAGTGAAGACATTGAGATGGTTTGACCACATGGGGAGAATGAATGTGGAACGCCTGACGAAGAAAATATACAGGAATGGAATGAGGGGTCGGGGCCGTCTAAGGAAGGGATGGCACGTCCATGTGAACAGTATTTTGAAAGACAGAAATATCAGAAGCGTGAACAACAGACGAACATATGTATAAGACGAAGTATGAATGTCGACGAGGCAATGAATGTGTATCAAGATAGAAATAAGTGGCATTCTGTTCTCTCTGCCTACCCCGCGAGGGACATGGCGTGATGGTATTTATTTATTTTATTTTATTTTACAATTCTTTGGGAGACCAACAGCTATCAATTATAGTTTTTCAATTGGGATAACAACCGAACAGCCAATTATAGGTCTCCGCTGATAGGCCATACCATCAGTTGCAGGATGAAAAATACAACATCACAATATATTCGTACTATGTATGTATGTATGTATGATAATTTTCCATATAGCACAATCTAAATTGATTATTTCAGTACTCTACTAAAGGGATTATTTCAATATTTACCTATGACATAATCTCAAATGAATGTTTCAATATTTTTTTTTTAGGACATAATTGTCCCAAATATATTTTTTTGTACTGAAAGAGATTGAAATCAAAGTAGGAAAAACAACCACACTTATCTGTTATAATATTAGACTCTTGAGGTCAACAAGTTCACATAGATAAGACATAATTTGATTTGAATGACTGATTCCTGAGACCAGTGTTCTTAGATAAGAATGATCGAAGACCTAGATATCTGAATCTTGAATTTTGTCTAAAAATAGTTTGTCTATCTTTATTTATATTAGCAACCCACCCTAAAATGAGGGCTTTAAGTAACAAAATAAAAAAAAAATATTGATGGAGAAGTCAACAAAGGAAAGAATTAAAATTTGATACAGAGTATGACATTCAAAAAGATACAAAAGAGAAAAGCAATTGGTTTTACTGGATTCATGAATCCAGGCGCACGAGCACAGGCGACTAGAGTACCAGCCAGAACAGGCGAGCCACATGGGCTTGCGACCATGTATGCGGGATTAAGGGGCCCCTTTATGACTCAAGTCACGCTCACCACTCACTCAGCAATCTCCGACTGACACACCACTGCGCAACCAAATCCAATAGGATGCCGATAATGCTGCTTTTACCACCCTGTCCAAAAGTTCTTTTATTTTACCTCTAGGGAGTCCCAGGTCTTTAAAGTAGGAATATAAAGATTTTGCGGGCAGGCCTCTCACCCCCGCCTCTACAGCATATAATATATTCATGCTAAAGCCATTTTGAACTGTTTTATCTACCAATTCCTTATACTTGTTTAGTTTGTATTGGTGGTCTTTTGGAGTATTTGTGTCCCATGGAACAGTCAGCTTCACATAAATAACTCTTTTCAATGAGAGTAAATTGTCAAGTCAGGCCTAAGAGACGAGATGCAGATCTGTTTTGGAAGGTTATATCTGTCTGTTCTCGTATCCATTAGGATATTCCAGTCATCTGACTTCCCAATTATTGATATCAATTTCTTTGTTGTAGGTATAACTTTTTGTCCCGGTTTTACAAATGTTACAACCGAGTGTTTCCATGAGGTTAATCCTTTGATTGCTCTTGCCACCGCAAGGCTGGAAGCCTCTCACAATTTCAAGCACCTTATTGTGTCTATATGAGAACCTTACCTTTTTTTTTTTTTTTATTAAAGTTTTATTTATTTACATTTTTTTTAAACAATAAGTATTCTTGCACTAAACTGCAAAAGCAGTTTAACAGTGCTAGCTCTCTCGTACACTTATATAAATTTGATAATGTAACAAAAAATAATTATAAACAAACAAAAATTAAAAACTAGCAATACAATATAACAATAATTAAAACCATTAACACAATATAACAAAGAAAACATACAAACTTATATATAAAATTCTTTTAACATTTTTTTTATTTTTTTTTTTTTTTTAATTTGAATATTTGAATATTTTGGCAGTTTGTTAAATAGTTTCGGAATTATCGTTGCTTTTGTCCTGTCGCCGTAAACGTTATTTGTTTTAGGTATTGTCAGTAAGTCTTTCGTTATTTGTCTAGTTGTATATTTGTGAGTGATCTTTAATTTAAATCGTTCGTTATAAAGTTCTTCTATGGTCAGTAAAAGATTCACCTTTTTTTCTATAGGTAAAATATTGCATCTTTTGAATATTTCGTTAATGTTATTTTTACTTGCCTCCACTGTTCTTTTTGTTGCAATTATTTTTAAAAATCTTATTTGTAATTGTTTTATTTTATCAAGGTACGTTTTAAATGTTCGTAGTGTTACCTCCTGTAGTGTTGCCCTGCAGCCGGCCAAGATATGTCTAGCCGTGCATGCAGATGTCTTACAGATACGGCAACTGTCATTTCTGTCTATATTCCATCGTTTGGGTCTGGGAGCGTACCCTGTATTACGATGTATGGATATACATCGTACATACAGTATAGTATTTATATAAATAATAAACAACCTGCAAACAATTAAGAGAATGCAGAAATAATATAATTTAGAAATTACAATATGATTAGTTTAATTGGTATTATTATTTATTTAAAAATTGTGAAGTAATATTATTATTTATATTATTCCAACATATTGTTGATTTTACTTCAAACGATGATCTAAATAAACCCATTAAGTGTGAAATAGAAATCGCAAGTGTTTATGCATTTACCAGATTGAAGTGAAAGGCTATAATTTGACTAGAAAACAAAGACATTTCAATGATATTGTGTTGATAGAGGGATTATAAAATGAGAAATGAAAGTAAATGAATATTCTTCCATTGACATGTCTGGCCAAATTCTCTTTTATTAATTTATTTTGGTCGATAAATCTGTGGTATTTTTCTTCATGCTTCAAATCTTTGAGATATGAATAGGACGAAGAAGGCCATTTGCAAAGATTTACTGACAAGATGTTTTGTAGATGGTACAAAACTTGTTCATAATTTCACCCTTTCAATTAACTTTACTTGTCTGTCTGTACTGGAATTTTTCAATCGATTTTTAACTAACTTCCCGACCAGTTACAGCTCTGAAACTTTCAGAATTTGTGTATTCCCTATGACAATGCACATTACACTTGTTTACAGCTTGATTCATTTGATAAAATTGAACAATTTTGTATTAACTCAACTTGAATTGTGACTGTTATAAATGTTACATAATATTCAGGCGTTATTGATATTGTTCTTAGATTGATTTCAGATTTATTTAACTTCAATTTTACTTCATTTCAAAGTTAAAAAAACATTAAACAGGGTGTTCTCAATTTATTTTTTGATTTACTTGTTTTTTTTTTTAATTAATCAGAGTGGTACATTTACTGAAAAAAAAAATGTTCATAAGTAGGTATGATCAAAGGGAATATCTTTATATTTATGGACATATTGCCGGTATTGAACAACTGGTAAAGCAGTGTGGGAAACTTGGGAGGCGGCATACAAATACAGATTGGCAACATAAATCATTCGTATATTTTTTTCAATTTGCATGTAAGTTGCTCAATTCATATACATGTGGGTAAGTCAGAGGAAATAATTTTATATACGTCTATGTAGTTTAGGTTTCTATGTATCGAATTTTCCCGACTTGCTGTTCGTAATAGTAATCGAGGTAGAAAATAATTCGCTTCGGATGGTTATGATTTCCTACGTAGAACAGTCCTTTATATTTTAGGGATCCTCCTGTATGGTTTTATTGTGTCGCTCCGTAATATGGCTTAATTTTAATTCGAACCACCCGAGCGTTGAACCATAGCCGCGGATGGAAATTAATTTAGAGCTTCGTCGCTAGATGGCGTCGGCGTGGCGCATTGAGCCGCTTTCCCGCGCAATATATGTCTAATTTCCACACCGCGAGCGGGAGAGAGATAATAATGATTACTCGAGCATGTTTTCGAATATGTGAAGGGAAAATTTATTATGTATTATATAACTAAGCCGCGACTGCATTATGTCTTCTCAATATTCCAAGTTAAATGCGTGCCCAAAGACGAACGTCTGGGATTAGATTATATAGGTATTGTGTTACAAGATTACACAAGTGTGAGGAAGTGTTCCATATAATTAGGGAATACGTAGGGAAAGTTCGAAGGTAGATATATAACTAGAGTGGTTTACAGACAGAATGTCTAATTGTTTGTCAAACTGAGGGTTGTCCTTTTCTATACCTATCTTAATTCATACATACCATCATGGCATATCCGCCAGCGACAGGTGTGCAGATGTGCATTACCTTATAAAAGTAAGCACGACATGTGTGTATCCCCACATACCAGACTTGTCTCACCAAAAAAGTAACTAAATTCATAATGGGTTCATTCATTCATTCATTCATACAATCACGGCATATCCCACAATGTGGGGTAAGCAGCGAAATGTGTGCGGGTGTGCATTGCCTTATAAAAGGGAGCACAACATATCTGTGTATACCCACACAGCAGTCTCGTCTCACCTAAAAATGCACTATATTCAGAATGAGTGGTGAACCTCATAACTCATTGCTGAACTATGTGAGATGTTATTTTTTATTTTCGATTACCCGGTTCTTACGGGACACTCGAAAACAATAATAGAAAAGAGTGGAAGCACTATTCTAAGCCGGTGCCTCACAGCTAACTAATGAACTAAAATAGATTATATTTTGCATGTTGTATTTTCGATTACCCGGGATACCCAAAAACAACATTTATATAAAAGAGGGGAAGTACTATTCTAAGCCGTTGCATGTACGTCAGTCTTCATGGCTCAGTTAGTTATATGTCTGACTGCTGAGCTAACACTCCCGGGTTCGATGTATGATGGATACACAGCTTTTTATTGTGTTTTATGTCTGGATCTGTGAGACGATGTGGCAACTTGTTATTGTGTGCGTGTTAAATTAACATTTGACATAGTATCCTGTAAGTAACTTGAGAAGTAATCCAATTTTTTTTCGAGTTTGAATTCTTAGAAATCTTTCACGACTTCATTGTTCTTTACCATACCTACCTATGTTTAAAATTCGGCTTATTTCCTTCTAACGTTCCGGGTTGGATCTTTATATTCTTGAATGCTAAACTTTTTGCTTCCTTATTCCGTCATTCCTTTCCCCATTGCTCTACATATTACGTAAACTGTTTTATAGAATTAGATACTTGAGACTTTACGTTGCTTTTAAGGCAAATAAAACCCTATTACTTGTTTGAACTGATTTTATAGTAACCAAATTTCACGTTAAAAGTAACCAAACTATAGTGACTACTGTGAATTCGGTTACTTTAATCAAATGTTTTATCGAATTTACTTGGGATTTTACGTTGTTTTAAAATCAAATACAACCATATAACTTGTTTTCGCTGATTTTATAGTAACAAAATTTCACATTAAAAGTAACCAAACTATAGTGACTACTATAAATTCGGTTACTTTAATCAAATGTTTTATCGAATGTACTTGGGACTTTACGTTGCTTGAAAAGCAAATAAAACCCTATTACTTGTTTTCACTAATTTTATAGTAACAAAATTTCACGTTAAAAGTAATCAAACTATAGTGACTAATACTACACAGACGGTTAATTTAATCAAATGTTTTGTGCACTTAACCAAACCGTAATAATGGCTTAATTTGAGTTACTGATAACAAAAGTTTGGTTAATATACCGGTAGTCAAACAATTAAGTGTATACAAATTAAATAAAAAGGCAAAAAAATGTCATTCCGGTCCTGGTCAGTTCTATTTAAAAAATAGTTAGGCATTTACGATAATCAAATAAATTTTGACCTTAAATCTTATTTTTTTTTATAAAAAAAATCACGTATCATACGCAATCTTAGTTCTATATCGGATCGTTACTACATACGAAAGACGTCATAATATTACGACGCACGTTGCAGTCGCTGCCGGAAGTTGACCGATCAGTTTCAAGTTTAAACAAACATGACGTAGGAAAGTATAATATGTAGTGTTTATGTTTGATAAAGCTCTGACCGTAAGTTAAATGAGAGCTTTTATGAAAAAGTAACTAATGATTCGTTCATTCCACGATTTTTTCTATACTCATTTAAAGCTATTTTTATTGTTTCTGTTCTTAATGGAAGGGCACCAATTTAACATTATTCATTAGTTCACAACAACACAGTTTGATACGACATTATGGAACCCACCAAACTTCTTGAGCCTTTTCGCCGTGGTGGGGGAAGGTTTGAACATATGTATACCAACTAAGCAAAAATACACAAATTAGCGATCTGCGCATCCACGTGACGAGTTCAAGTTGTTTTACGACTAGTTGCATGTAACACACCAGATCCGAGATCCAACTATCGATGGCAATAGTATATATATAATTGATATCTAGTTGGGGTGTTTCGGCTTCTTTCGATATTTTTATAAACTTTGGAAATATAGGCAGCTTTACACATAAATTTATCATAATAAAATGTGTTTAGCTTAATTTTTTATCATAATAAAACATATTTAAGAAACTCTGGAATTTCAGCGTTCAAGCTTTTATGGTTTTTGAGATGTATGGAAAAATAAAGTAAAAATTCGAATGTTCATAACCCCTTATTGAAACAAAAGATCGAAAATTCTGAGAATAAAAGTTATGTAGACCTAAATTTTCTGAAATTTTAGGCTCTGTGCATTGATCGGATCAGAAGTTATAAGGGACACACGCACTAAATGTTCTACTCCGAATTCTGAGTAAATCCATTATGTAGAACATATATGCTGCGAAGCCTCTTAGTTGGTGTTTTTTTACTTCAAAGTTGGAAAAACCGTGATAAATATAGACCTGGCATACAAATCTTGCTTGAAACTTTGTCAGTGTGTTAAGAGAAATAAATTCTCTTGAACAAATCGACAGTTAGATAACCATACCGCCGCTAAAACGAATTTATCTTTTTGGATAAACGATACGATAAACGATATTTTAATATGACGGCATATCATCGCCATTCCGTCTCAACGACTTTTTCTTTTTTCTAGAATGTCCGTTCATTCGTCGGTTGGTTTGGTGCAAAATTTACGATTGAATAATGGCTGTGGTTAATGATGTAGAAGTCATCTTTTTGTTTTGAGATGAAAGCTTTCATAATATCGCAGTTTACGCCGCGTCATAATAAAATGCTCGCGAATGTACTTATATATTCGTACCTATATATTAGACACTGAGTACCTACCTATAGTAAAACTTAGGCTATCAAAAGTTTTATATTTTATTTATTGCATTATAGAATCCCTCGGGCGAATGTGTGAAGTAAAACAATCTTAAGATATGAATGGAAGGTATATGACAAATAAAACATTTTAACCGTTAGAGTGTGGCCCAGCGCCATCGCGCTGTATGCGTCAGTTACGTAAATTGCGACTTCAGCGCAATGACGCTGAAAAAAAAACATTCCCGGCCGTAATTTACGCCAGTGTATATTGTGCAGCAAATCAAATAAGATTAGGCGATCTTACTTCATATGCGCTCGCTGTAAAAAGGGACTTCATGGACTTTGCGCGGTAAAACACAATTGCAAAACGAATATTTTATTATTGCATATGCGCAAACATTGGATTTTTTTTCCCTGTCAGGAGTCAAAGATATTTTTTAACAGATTTTTAATTATCTCAATAGAGACGAGGTTGGAATATTTACTGTAGGAGAACTGGGAAATCAAGGCACGTACAGGGCTTACGACCTGTCATCGGCCGATGACAGGTCGTAAGCCCTGTACGTGCCTTGATTTCCCGGTTCTACAGTAAATATTCCAACTTCGTCCCTATTAAATCTGTTAAAAAACAATTGCTAAACACAATAATCGAATATTTTTTACATTTTTTGATATTTTTTGTAGTTGTAAAACTTCAATATTTTATTATAAGCATAAAATATCATTTTTTATACCTAGCCCAGCGAAAGATTGCGGCTGACATAACATGTTCATAAACCAATTTTAGTGCAGAAAAATACTCTTATTTGTATTAACCAATAAAATTAGTTGGCTTTCGACGTTGTGCAGCGAATTACGTGTCACTTTTTCCCTGACCTTTGCATCCATACATTTTTAACAACACACTATAAAACTGTCACCCGCAATCCCTTGTTTGTCGAGTCCTACTTGTATAGTTAAAAAAAATCATTAAAATTTGTTGCTATTTTTCCACTTTATCGCATTTTTATTGATTACCATACTTTTTTAAATCTGAAAACTGTAGCAACTTATAATATCTGTAGTAAATTAAATAAATACTTGCAACATAAGCATAGCACTAAAATGGAAGGTTGTTTGGCCACATAAAAAGTATAGACGAAGACCCAAAACAGGAATATTTATTAAAAACACATTTTTTTTATTAAACAATATTTGTTTAAATAATCATTTTTCAATATAGATTTTTCGCACTAACTAGTATCGATCTATACATGACGATCATCACACCCTCAATTTGCTATGGAGTTCCACCAAGGATATTCAGTTTAGAAATTAAATAAAACATTTTTTTATTGTTTAATGATTCTATAGTTCTTGTGGTAACAGAGTGGAAATCCATTTTAAAATTGATGAACAAATATACCAAAGTGTTTTTCCACAAAATTCGGCATTATCAAGGATAAAATGATTATTGTCTAATAGGAATCGTCCATAGATCCATCTGGACACTTGGACTCGTCACTTTGGAATGTGACACAAAATCATTTTCAAAAATGATGTTATTTTTTAATATTTCATCATCAGTTATATCAAACGCTGCTGTAACAACAACAATAATCTCAACCCTCAACCCGATCTATTTAATCTGTCTCTACAAGGACCAAAGCATATTCTCAATGCGACTACAAGCATCGGTTAGTGAAATTATTACATTTCATTCTTCCATTTCAATTCCCAGTTTCCTTACTAAATATATCCTATATCTCATTCACCTGCTCAATGTTCTCTTCATGGAATTATATGAAAAATGTTTATATAATTTAGTGAAGCATTAGGTATAATTGGTTTATTTCTTTGTTAATTATGTAACTATATTATGATGTATTTTGTAAAGAAACTGTTCAGTTTCCGAATAAAATAAAAACAACAAATATTTGAAGTTGACAGATGTTTATAACCACTGACTACATAGAGAAGCGATACTTGCGTGAGAATTTTTTTTAAACAAATTTCTCCTCTGCTGAAGAAAATCGAACCCCGGACGCCGGGGAACACTTAAAAATAATATTATGACAACCGAATACAGTTTTATTTATTTATGACTGTACTGTTTGGCTATGTGCACAAAATATTTTGTTGCACATACCCGCAACATAATAATTATATAGGTACATATAAATAGACACTGCACCTTCCGTACACTGCATAGTGTAGTGTAGACAGGAAACTTATATAATAATAATAATAATGAAACTTCCTTGCACCCTGCGCAAGTGGCGAGTTTATTGCCGTATGGCAATTTCTTCCAACTGACCAGTGTTTCCAGCCCAGAGAAGCAGTATTTGCGTGAGAAATAAATTTAAATAAATTTCTCCTTTGCTGGGAATCGAACCCAGGACGCCCGCACAGAAACCTAACGGCTTACCAACTGTGCCACGGCGGTCGGCAAACCTTATATACCTTCAATCAATACTTATTATATTAATATGTACTTCCCATATATAAACTATTATGCGCAGAAATATTTGGGCATTCATGCCTGTGTCTGTGCTCAATTAAATAAAATTAAATAAAAAAATAAAATGTCTTGTTGTCAATATAGTTCGGTTAATTTTAACATGAAATTTTGTTATGATTAACAAAAAAAATTCAGTGCAGGCGCCAAATAGATTATCACTATGTTATATAGTCGTCGACTATGTATAATATATATTTAATTGTTACAAGATATATAGGTAGGTACTATATCTTCTTCTTTTTTGCTCTTTTCCCGTCATAGTCGGGGTCGGCTCTCCTGGTACGTAATCGCCAGGACACTGTCCTGGGTCGTCAAGTTATATAATATATATTTTTGAAATAAAAATTTATACCACTCAGTCTCTGTAAAACCTGTATAAGTAGGAAGGACATCGTAAAATCATTGGGATTAAAATTAAATTGAAAAATAAACATCCCCTTGTATTAGTCAAATAAATTCGAATGATAATATAATAAGGACACTTTATGCGCTGTCGTTTAATGAGCTGCCTTATCCCCAGGGCGGTCCCTTCGTCCTTATTTATTTTCCTAAATTTTATTAATATCGTCACAAGTAGGCTACCTATCTGTCTACTTTGCTTTTAGTGTTTTCCGCCAAGTAAACACAAAAATCAGCCATTGAAAATCGGAAATTGATAATTAGATGAACGTTTTGGTTCAGCGATTAAAATCTTTTGACTTTCTCCACGATGAAGATTTTATTTTGATAGAAGTAGGTGGAAGCGTACTTATATTTATATTATCACTTATCGATTACGCTGCTAGTGGTATTTTTATTTATTTTATTAATTTATGGCTTTAAATAGCTTATTATAAACAGTATTAACATCTTCTTCTTCAGTCTGTTCTTTTCCATTCTTGGACATAGACCTCCCCCTTGATCCTACACAACTCCCTGTCTTGGACACACTGCATCCATCTCCCTCCGGCACATTTCTTGATGTCATCTGACCACCTTGGGTCTGAAGCCGAAGAGGGTCTGTCGACGCCTCTTCGTCTTGTTCTCGTTCGCCATTCTACGATCTTTTTGGTCCATCGTGAATCTTGGCATCTGGCAATATATTCTCAGCCCAGCGCCTCTTAAGACCAGCGACCCTTTCCGCTACATTGGCTACTTTGGTTTCTTCTCTTATCATGACATTATTCTTATAGTCCCTTATTCTTATAGTATTAACATAATTTATAACATACAATCACTTATATAGAAATAAAATAAAAATTGTTTTCTCCAATACCAAATGAAAATATCGTCCGCTCATATTGATGTGGATAAAAAAAAGTTACCAGTGAGCATATTATTTATTCACAAAATTCGATCAACATTTTCTTGGGGCTCCGTCCCAGGCCATAATATGCTTTTTTATTTAAATTACACATTATTATTTTCGTTTTTTACTTTTTCTATTTTGAAGATAGATACCTACTTAAATGCAATTCTTAGCATGTTTTACTACTGTTAGATATCATCAATTGTAAGAATAATTGCATATTATGTATGTAGTGATATTATGAATAAAAACATATGTAAAACACGAACACAATTAAATGCTTCGAGTACATAACACAAAAACACCGGTTATAATTTATAATATTACATATTTAGAACAATGCGATACGTAATCAAACATAACTGAAATATCTACATAAATTAATTCATTAAAAAATAATAACGAGTTTTATTCGGTCTATATAACACAATTATTATAATAATTATTACTAGCCTACTATTATAATTTACTATAGTAAAAATAACTAAAAAAAGTAAACCGAGAACAAGCCGAAGAGGCGTCGGCAGACCCCAGGCAAGGTGGTCTGATGACATCAAGAAATGTGCCGGAGGGAGATGGATGCAGTGTGCCCAAGACAGGGAGTTGTGTAGGATCAAGGGGGAGGCCCATGTCCAAGAATGGAAAAGAATAATAATAATGAACACTTCCTTGCACCCTGCGCAAGTGGCGAGTTTATTGCCGTATGGTAATTTCTTCCAACTAACCAGTGTTGCCAGCCCAGAGATATTATGTAGGTAGTCTGCCCAGCCTTCTGGCTAAAAGATGCCACAGTGCATATAATTCTACCAAGTAAATAATCATTCATATATTACTATCATCTTCATATCAGCCATTTTTTGTCCAGTAATGGACATAGGCCTCCCTCTGAGATCTCCATAGCCCTCTATCCTGGGCAAACCGCCTCCAGCAACTCGTTTTATATCATCGGACACTTATGCTCTTTCTTAAGTCTATTATATATCTAGGTTAACTACATTTTACTTATGGTAAAAGTACTTGAACATGTCAGAGTAATCTATGAGAAAAGGATATTTTTTAATGAATAGGTATGTCCTTTTCGTCCTCCTACATTCCCTAAAGTAAGAAAATACATGCAGGAAGTGATCATATCAAGATAATCGTCGTTTCTTCACAATTCTTTGGTCGGCCTTCGTGGCTCAGTTGGTTAGATATCTGACTGCTGAGCCAAAGGTCCCGGGTTCGATTCCCGGGGGAGACACAGTTTTTAATTGTGTTTTCAGTCTGGATCTGTGAGACGATTAATATCGTAAGTCTCCAGAATGTGGCAACTTGTTATTGGGTGCGTGTTAAATAATATTTGACATAGTACCTGTTAGTTGCCCGAGAAACAATATTAAATAAATAAATAAATTCTTTTAATATTACGATACTGGGCCATATATTATACATTTGTTGGGATCAAAATTGTGCTTAATATATATATATATATATATATATATATATATATATATATATATATATATATATATATATATATATATATATATATATATATATATATATATATATATATATATATATATATATATATATATATATATATATATATATATATATATATATATATATATATATATATATATATATATATATATATATATATATATATATATATATATATATATATATATATATATATATATATATATATATATATATATATATATATATATATATATATATATATATATATATATATATACGACGATTAATATCGTAAGTCTCCAGAATGTGGCAACTTGTTATTGGGTGCGTGTTAAATAATATTTGACATAGTACCTGTTAGTTGCCCGAGAAACAATATTAAATAAATAAATAAATTCTTTTAATATTACGATACTGGGCCATATATTATACATTTGTTGGGATCAAAATTGTGCTTAATATATATATATATATATATATATATATATATATATATATATATATATATATATATATATATATATATATATATATATATATATATATATATATATATATATATATATATATATATATATATATATATATATATATATATATATATATATATATATATATATATATATATATATATATATATATATATATATATATATATATATATATATATATATATATATATATATATATATATATGTTATATTTGATGTTTTCACGGGTGAAATATGTTATAATATTTTTGTCTCGGTTTTCCCGTGTCAGTAGGTCTTGACTAAGACCATTTGTCTTCCGACGTTTCGCCTGAATATCACCAGGCATTTTCAAGGACTTAACGAAAAGCACGCGCGCGACACACGTCTACTCACACTGAAAGCTCACCGTCAAGTGAGCTTTCAGTGTGAGTAGACGTGTGTCGCGCGCGTGCTTTTCGTTAAGTCCTTGAAAATGCCTGGTGATATTCAGGCGAAACGTCGGAAGACAAATGGTCTTAGTCAAGACCTACTGACACGGGAAAACCGAGACAAAAATATTATAACATATATATATATATATATATATATATATATATATATATATATATATATATATATATATATATATATATATATATATATATATATATATATATATATATATATATATATATATATATATATATATATATATATATATATATATATATATATATATATATATATATATATATATATATATATATATATATATATATATATATATATATATATATATATATATATATATATATATATATATATATATATATATATATATATATATATATATATATATATATATATATATATATATATATATATATATATATATATATTTGCATTGAACAACTTGAACAACAGAAGTAAGTACTATGTCACAGATTAATTTGACACGCATCCAATAAGAAGTTGCCACTTTCTGGAGATTTGATATTTATCGTCTCGTAGATCCAGATTGAAATCAAAATTAAAAACGTTTTCTCGTGAATCGAACTGGGGTATTTCTCTCAGGAGTCATACATATCTTACCAACTGAGCCACAAAGACCGACATATATTATATTTTCAAAAAATCATCGTTTTGTAGAACTTTTATTTTCAATTAATAACAATAAAATTACTTTGTATAAACCAATTTAATTAGAACCAAGTCTACATGTTTCAAGAACATTGTTCTTAAAACATGTAGACTTGGTTCTAATAAAAGTGGTTTATACAAAGTAATTTTATTTTTATTAATTAACGATGGAGCCACAAAACAATAATTTCGCATTTGAGAAAGTTTTATTTTCATGTTGGTAATAGACATTTTGATAATGTAATTAATGTTTACGCCTCTACGATCGGACTGCTTCGTAGCACTTCGGGCGAGGTCGGGTCGGAGCCCATCGCGACGTCTCGTTTTTGTCCCACACCCTTTCTCGGAATGACCCGTGTCACCAAACCGATGGAGCATCAATAATAAAAAAGCGCTTTAATCATGTCACGGCATACCTCATGCCATGGCCATTCTCCATACTCCGGCTGCTGTGGGAATTACAGGGACTACGGGATGAATAATAATTATACATTTCTAGAGAGAGCCAACCAGGCCCGGATAGGTGGCATAGAAACACAATGTACCGTGTTGTCGGCATAATCCTGTTGGCCAGGAAAAATCAGATTAGCAAGATAGAAACATGGAAGATGTCTATATTCAGCAGTGGCGACATGTTCCATGTCGGCCTTCATGGCTCAGTTAGATATCTGATCACTGAGTCCTGCGAAGAGATGGTTGGATAATTAGACATCCTTCTCCAGGAGAGTCCGCCTTCATAAACAGGTCTAATAAATCGATATTTGACATAGTACCTGTTATTTACCCTAGATCAATTGAACCAGTAAATATCGTTGTAGGCAGTAATAACGTCTCTCGGGGGACCAAAGAATTTGTTTTGGTGTCGATCAAGAAAATATTCGAGGACGATATAATTTTGTCGTTTCTTAACTCAATCAATAAAACAGTTTTATAGTAAAAAGTTCTAAAATTGCTCTTTCGGATCAAGATGCATAACATGAATTTTTGTTTGAAATGTCAATGTTCATTAATATGGAGTTAATAGATTATGGGCCGTATTTATTAACCATTCTCAGTGCTGAAGTCAATTTCTAGCACACCTATGGCATTTGTCATGCTAAGCATTGAGAATTTTTTTTTTTCGTTTTATAAATTTGGGCATAGAAGTCTCTGAATAACGTTTTGCAGATTTAACGCAGATGCATTCGCTTTTAAAGGTTTGATACCTTTTGTCGAGGTAAAAGATTGAAAAGGTGAAAGAAAAAAGAGAATATTTTTTTCATATATCAAAGTTTTTATTCACTTTAAACACAGTTCGCCTTGTGACCTTCAACCAAAGACGAGATGATATCCCAGACGCTTGGTATATTTTGTCTATATGCGGCCCTGCTATGGTACCTACTACAAAAAACACCTCTTCTCCGCCCCACGTAATACTTCATATTACGCAAAGATCACGTACTGTAGGTACTTACTTAATTCAAAATTCACAACAAAAATAGGACGAAAAAACACATTATATATTTAATACTCGACACTCAAAAGACAAAAATGAATAGATAAATATAATATAACTATTACATCACATGGAGATTGTTCATGTAAATAAAGAGCTTTGAAAGTGGTTGATAGCAAAGAAATAAATGATTTCATTGAAAAAATATCATTAACAATCATAAGTTTTAATTGGAAAAATGAATTATTATATTATCGACCTTCGTGGTCCAGAAAATTTG
The DNA here is from genome assembly GCA_963576475.1 of Molanna angustata. Lineage (NCBI taxonomy): Eukaryota > Metazoa > Arthropoda > Insecta > Trichoptera > Molannidae > Molanna > Molanna angustata. The sequence goes on from OY754976.1 coordinate 26,665,183, forward strand.
GATCTTTAACAAAATTCCAGTAAACACGATATTTTTTCATTGTGTATAGTTTCCTTCTTGAGCCTTTTCGCCGTGGAGGCGCTAATAAGAAACAAAAATTTGCGTTATGTGCAGCCACGTGATTGCGAACAATATTGCGAGACGTTCTTCATCACAAGTCTCCAAAGAATGCTTAACTTGATGGGAGTTTGAAACAATGTTTGACGCATTACCTACCTTTTTACTGTTCGAATAGATACCATAATGAAAGCAGATTGAAATCGGTAGCATTTGAACCCTAGTCAGCTGATTGCTAACCTAGTGCACTACTCATTTGTGTATTTTCATAATTTCTCTGTGCATTGTCGATCACAGGTGTATTTAATGTACACGTAGTATATAGATTATTGGATGCACCAATTAATAAAATAACAGTCTATATTAACACGGTACGTTTCGGCTGACGGAATACGGGACATAAACATATTACTACTATTTTACGCTCTCGTTACAAGTTTCAACAAGCGCGAACCATCGTCTGTATCTATGTAGGTACAATATTCTACATTATTATAATGCATGTACCGGTTACGTCTCACTTCCACAAGTTTGTATATTTAAATATCAAATACATTTAAAGATGATATTTATTACGCGATAATTAACATAACAACAGTAATAAATATATAGACCTTACCTATAGAAGATTTTTTGCCGCTACTGGCACCGTATTATTAACGGATATATCTACCTAAATCTGCTACCGCGAATCTTTAAGTGTGACAGTAATATCGTCCGATCTACTGCAAAACGCACTGATTGTTTAAGGTTTTTATTTTTTGACAAATTATTTAGCACAAGGTGTCCCACAGGAGGCGACCCAGAGTCGCAGATCATGGCGACTGATGATTAGGAGGCCCGACCCCGAATGAACTGGGATAGAGGGGCAGGAAATGATGATGATCTTTGACAAATTAATATCTCAATACAAACCAAGTATAAAAGAACCGGAAAATCAAGGCACAGGACTTCATCAGCTGGTTTATATGATCGCTTGGGCAACGTTCACCCCAATTATGCCTTTTTATTGAATTCCCTTATCAATCCTATTTTTGAAAACTTTAAAATATTTTTAAACAAAAATTTTATTGATGAAAAGATTATTGCTTTGATAAAATCTATATTCAAAAGGGAAATTTTAAAAAAGATCACTGATACAACCTCTTAGGACCTGGGTGTGGCTGGAATGCAATGTTGAGGATGTAATGTTATATGAGTGATGTCATTCTTGTGTATTCCAAACTATACTTCATAATATGTTTTTTCAATAAGTATTGATTTTTTATATTTTATTAGGTACTTTTATTTCTACCTTATTCTCTAAGCACGTCTATGTTTACATTGTATGTAACTTCTCTATGGGAAATATTGTGATTGCACATATAAATCAAATTTATTATTTATAAAACAAAAATAAGCATGTGTGATTGTTTTTTCTCTTAATAAATAAATAAAATAAAAAATAGGTTCATCGAATCAAGCGAATAAAATGTAGGTACTTAAATAGTGACTGAAATCAACCGAGGCGGGATACGTAACCGGGTCCATTTGAGATTAGGTACTAGTCCAGCTAACTAATAGCTCTGCTACTGACCCATCTAAATGATGATATTAGATTTAGGTAGGTACTATATACATTATAATATTAAAAAAAGATTTTATCAAAAATATATATCTATAATGCTGTGAGACACCGGCTTAGAATAGTGCTTCCACTCTTTTCTATTATCATCGTTTTCCAGTGTCCCGTAAGAGCCAGGTAATCGAAAATACAACAGGCAACAATAACATCCCGCATAGTTCAGCAATGAGTTTCATCGCCCATTCTGAATGTAGTGCCTGTTTAGGTGAGACGAGACTGGTGTGTGGCTGTACACGCGTGTGTTGTGCTTCATTATGAGGTGATGGTATATATATATATATATATATATATATATATATATATATATATATATATATATATATATATATATATATATATATATATATATATATATATATATATATATATATATATATATATATATATATATATATATATATATATATATATATATATATATATATATATATATATATATATATATATATATATATATATATATATATATATATATATATATATAATCACAATTTCCTATCTTTATTCTTTTCATTCATTGTACTTTACTTATAGTGTAAGAGCCCGCGATTCTATCCTTTTGTCATTTTGTATAATGGCCTATTCAAAATGTATACTTTTACTGATTTTTTTTCTCTTAACGGATACTATTACATGTAACGGTTGAATAATATGATTCCTTAGTAGTGTTGGAAAAGTGTTGATAATTGTTGAAAATTGCTATTTTAAAACGTCCTTTATAATATGAAGCGTTATAGTGTTGTAGTAGTTATATGGAAAACATATCTAAAACGTCCTTTATAATATGAAGCGTTATAGTGTTGTAGTAGTTATATGGAAAACATATCTAAAACGTCCTTTATAATATGAAGCGTTATAGTGTTGTTGTAGTTATATGGAAAACATATCTAAAACGTCCTTTATAATATGAAGCGTTATAGTGTTGTAGTAGTTATATGGAAAACATATCTAAAACGTCCTTTATAATATGAAGCGTTATAGTGTTGTTGTAGTTATATGGAAAACATATCTAAAACGTCCTTTATAATATGAAGCGTTATATTGTTGTAGTAGTTATATGGAAAACATATCTAAAACGTCCTTTATAATATGAAGCGTTATAGTTTTGTAGTAGTTTTATGAAAAAAAAAACTAAAACGTCCTTTATAATATGAAGCGTTATAGTGTTGTAGTAGTTATATGGAAAACATATCAATTTATTATATAATTGGCGTGTTAAAATATTAATTATAAACAATTTGAAGGCTTTTATCTCCGCAAACGAACGGGTTCATCTTATCCAATCGTTGTTACGGCTATGGTATCCTTATACAGAATAAAAATCAGCCTTTATACTAAGCGTAAATTTGCCTGTTGCTGGTCTATTATGTTCCATTTTATTTTTCGTTTCATTCTTCATATATTTTTCAACTATTTAAAAAAATAAATTACTTATTGGCTGTACCTACATATTAATTTCATCCCGTCATTTTACACCAAGTTAAATAAATTAATTATTAACATAGATGATAGATTGGTTCAACGAAAGGATGTTGATGGACAGATTTATGTCTGATATTTCCATAGCAATCAATCAATCTAACTTGGAGCTAAACGTCAATCAAGTAAAGTAATCAAGTTGGCTCGATTCTCAAACAAATGTCGATAAAGATGATCGGCTATTTTCCATTGCAGCAAAAAAAAACTTATCATTCGTTCTTAGAAATAACGGATAGGCAATTAGATCAACTTAATTTCATATTATTTTTATTGCTACTCCGGCACTCGAGAGGTAATAATAATTTATTTCGCATAATTGACGATTTGCCACTTTTTGGAGACATGTGGTTTAGAGTTGCCATTTTAGATCGTGAAGTGAATGCAGACTGGAATAAGTGAAAAATTCGAGACACTTTTAGAATCAAGAGTCAGACACTTAAGTGCGCTTTAGACGGACAAGGTTTTCAACTGGGTTCACGTTCTCGACGGGTTTTTCAACGCGGTGGGAAAAAAATAGAACGTGTTCTATTTCTCAACGCGTTTTGCATCATTTTTCGTAAAACAGAAATCTGTAAAATTATTCGTTGCCGCAGAGTTAACATGACTGCCGTTTGTGTTGACTTTGACGTGTGACGTTCGCGATATCTTTTTTTTTATTTGGCATCCCTCTATCAAAAATCCTGAGAAATGCAAAGTCAAACGAAGAAAACGAGAGAAAGATAAAACACTGTTGAACGAAACGTGGAACGAGCGAATGAAGCACCGAATAAAATGACAGCTGTTCTATAACCAAAAATAAAATGTTTTTCACATAAATGACATATTTAATTTTTTTCGTAATTACAATAATAGGGGTCGCAAATAAAGGAGAAAATAATACTCTGGTAAAGGGATGTTTGGAGGAATTTGTATATTTTGGATGCTGTTTTAAGCGTTGAAAACCTCGTCAGTCTAAAGTGCGCTTTATAAATGCAGTTCTCCGGTTGAAATCCGAATGAATACTTTTTTGGCCAGATTGTATCGTCTATTATTTTAAGGATTTCACCTGTATTTTACTCGGACTGACTTGTTTCAGACTGATTTTATTTGTGTAGAAAATTATAATTTCCATTAGTCAATAATTGATTCAATTATCCAATTCGACTAAGCGATTGTACGTAGGTAATTTATAAAACAATTCACTAGAACGAAGCCATCAAGCCATATTGTATGTACATATAATTGGGCATAGTATGTAGAACAACTCGTTAAATTAAGGAATTACTTTTTAACGACCCGTTTTCATCCTTTTGTAAATAGGTACCCAGTGTCTGTATTGATCAAAGCCGCCGCTGAAGTTTATCATGACATTCTTTTGATTGCTCAACCCTAATCGTTATGGAAGCTGTGGTCACTTGAAAGTTGTTGCGATACGGAAGTTCATAATATATATACCCACAGTGGACGGATATCATCATCCGTATGGCGCCGCCACCCGCCAGAATGTTTACTTCAAACACGTCAATATCCTTCCTTCCGCCCTGTCGCTCTTACTACTTTGAACTTTCACGTCACGTATAAGATAGAGGCTCAAACGACGGGGTTGACGATAGTATTATTATTATGATAAACAGTTCTACGAAGACTTTGGATCTTTATATATATATAAGTTTAGTAACAAATTGATATTTGATATTAATACTTTTCATAGTACATGTTTTTACATTCAAGTTGTCGAGAAGTACAGAACATAAGCATAAGAAAAAATATTATTTGTTAGCAACGTAGAATATTAAAAATATTCACTTTGTTTAATGTCTCAATAGGACAGTTATTTTCAATGAAACTCCATAGCAAATTACTAATAAATGTGTTGAAGTAAAAAAATAAAACAAGCAGATTTAAGTTCCAATGGAATTTAATGACCAGTAGCCATCTTGAGAGTGTCATAGTTTGATTGAGTCCCACAGTATATACTGACTCTTATAATGATATAGACAAAAAGCAATATTCTTAGACCGATGCTTTAATATATAATGAAACTATAAATTTGAATAGATGCATAAGTTGTATTGCGTATTATGAAAAATCACGTGGAAACAAATGTACAAGTGTTCTTCTTCTCAGCCATCTTTTCATTGCTGGATATCACTCGGGAGTCATCAAGTGTATGCTTTGTATATATACTAGTTGCATGTAACACATGAGATCCAACTGTCGATAGCGATAGTATGTATAGTTGAAGAATAAGTACCAAACTATAATCCCATAAATACAAATTATTTAATATTTTAAGATATTTGATTTTCTATACAACACATGTACCTACATATGTATGTATGTCAAGATAGGATAGAATGGAGGTCAGTCCTTTGATCCTACCCAGAGTATAAAAACAGAATGATTGTATGTATGTATGTTTGGAGATTAGTATCAAACAATTAAGTCTTCTTAGATATTGTGTGTAGGCGATTGCCATACGAATTGTATGAAGCAATGTCGTCACTAAATTCAATTTTTATAAAATTTATTAAAAAAAATTTGAGATGTGCTAATACAATGTTAATATTTTTTTTATAAAATTAAATTGTCTAGTTGGGGTGTTTCGGCTTTTTTGATATTTTTAAAAAATCTGGAAATATAGGCAGTTAAACTCATAAATTTATCATAAAAAAAATATTTTTCTTAATAAAAAATGTTTGAGAAACCCTGGATTTTTTTTAAAAAAACTAATTTGAGATTTTGTATTTGTCTATGTTTATAACAAATTTCAGCGTTCTAGCTTTTATGGTTTCTGAGATATATGGAAAAATAAACCAAAATTTCAAAAGTTGATAACCCCTGACTGAAACAAAAATTCACACTTCTGAGTATAAAAGTTTTGTAGGCCTATAACTGTTTATATATTATGAAAATTTGGGCTCTGTAAATTGAGCGGATCAAAACTTATAAGGGACACACACACACACACACACACACACACACACACACACCCTCACCACACACACACACACACACACACACAGACACACAAAACTCACATAAAATGTTCTACTCCGAATTCTGAGTAAATCCATGTATGGGAACATATATGCTGCGAGGCCTCTAGTTCGTGTTATTAGCATGCAAAAAGTCCACTAAACCATACAAAATTTTCCTTCGTACACGCATCTTGGCTTAATAATGTCGATTCATTAAGAGAATTGAATTCTCATGAACGAATCGACAGTTGGATTATTTATTAAGTAAATTGAATCAAATAAACTATGCTTGGGTTTGATACCCCAATATACAGGTTCAATCTAGTCAACTAGGTCGAAATCACATTATACCATTATGAATTAGCCATATAGTAATATTGTTAATCTTCCCTTTTAATCATATCTGCATATAAATAAAGTAGTCTTCAATAATTTTGATTCAGATTCACCATCATTAGTGTATGTTAATTTGTTTTGTAAAATTTGTGTTAAATTTTCTGGTCTTTTTGTTACTGTTTGTAACCACAAATAAATAAACAAAATACCGCAACACATGTTATATTAACGAATATCTAAGATATTATTTTATTTACTCAAAGATTAAACTAGTAAAATATACTAAGGATTGTATTTATGCAAAGTAACCAGGTTCTCTTGGTAGAATAGAGGGAAATATTTCGTTTCATATAAACGAGAGAGATGTTGATTTGACACTAGCTGGCGCGCTTCCGATCTACTACTTCGTCTCTTGATGCCGCTTTCAGGAATCCTACGCTCGTTCATTGGCTCAGCCGTCGTTATCGGGAAATATACAATTATGATTGGTCGCATGGTTGCCAGTCGCAGTGTCGCTACATTGGCTTCCGTCAACTTTTGCCACCCTTCTCTATCCTGGGCGCCCTCGTACCACTTATTTTCTGTGACTGTAACTTTATCGTCAGCCCATCTTTTGTGGGGCCGAACTACTCCTCTTTTGTCTTCCCAAGGTCTAGAAAGAATAAGTGTTTCGTTTACTAAATGTATGTTGGTACCTATTACGAAAATGGGGAATTTACAGCCAGAATTTTTCTTAACGCATACAGGGATATAGATTCATTAAAGTAACTGAGATTGCATCTCCTGCCTAAAAATACTTAACTAGAAGGTTAATTATCAGCAGTTTTCAATTTATCGATTGAGACTGCTCTCTCTGTCGATCGAGAATTTTTAAAATACCATAGTATTTAGAAAAACTATGAAAACATATTATTCCACAAAGTATCTATTTTGCCTTCTGACGACCGTTTCGGCGTATCAGGTCATAATCAACTGGTTAATTTTAATTAATTAATAAGGTATCAAATAGAGTGTTTACTCAGATGAATATATTATAAAACAATATATTCTATTAAAATTACACGACTTTTGCTATAGCTTAAGTTTAAGACCGAGAGGATGTTTTGAAATATGTTCAGTTATGAACTTGCGGTAACCCTGAGATGCCTACGTATTTGGACTTTTAGCAGAAGGTTCAAATTGCCATGTCAGTCATCCTGTCTCGATTCCCACGGGTGGCTCCCAACATAATACCTACGGCAGTCAGGCGCTTGTGAGTTTGCGTCAAATGCATTCAAACTCTAACTTGTATGGAATAATGAAACGTTTTCATCATAATATGGAGCAATATAATGTATAAGCCTCCGTACCTAGCTTCTCCCGTGCCTTCGCCAATGTATCTATGTACTAACATCTAGAATCGTCTATCTAAGGTTAGGTACTTTAATCTATGTAAATAAAACGTGGTAAATTTGCTTGATTGATTGTAACAGCACTGTTTTCGTAAACACAAAACTAAAATTATTTAATTTGTCATTTTGGTCCCGGTTAGGTTTTCAAAAAGTTGTGTTTGTCTGAAAATATGATTTGTACTTATTCCATGATTCTATCACCGAATTTAGGTAATCTGTACCCTAAAGACAGAGAGAAACCCTGTTTATTTCGATTATTTTTCTGATCATAGATGGAAATTAAGATCGAACAGTTAAAAATGAAACTCAAAACCTGGAATGATATAATAATAAACACTTCCTTGCACCCTGCGCAATTGGTGAATTTATTGCCGTGTGGCAATTTCTTCCAACTAACCAGTTTATGTGGAATCAATTCTGTGGAGAAATACTTTTACTATTTTATTTATTTATTTATTGAGACATTCACGGCTTAAAGCCCTTTACAAAACAATGTATGAGATGACACAGAAATGATAATTTATAGTGTATTTTCACTCTGTTAAAAAAATATTGATATCACTTTAGAATAATTGACATTAGAATTTTTAACTTTAGCATTATCATTATCAGCATCGGCTCCATATCCCAAGGTGGGACCTGGCCTTCAAAATAAGCCTTCGCCATTCTCGCGTATCTTGGCTTGATACTTGTCGATATGTTAAGAGAAATAAATTATCTTGAACAATTTGACAGTTGGATGATCCTCAAAATGTAAGTACTTTTTTGATCACAATATTTATTTATTTTTAACTTATTGTACATGCAATCTGTCAGCGGCTCCATGTCTCCAATAGACCCCGCCCAAAGACTCCAGGTCCCCCCGGATGCAGTCCATCCATCTCAGCTTAGGTCTCCCCCTACGCCTCACACCCTCTGGACTATGGTGAAGTACTCTTCTGGCGGGCAGGTGCTCACCCGTTCTTTCCACTTGTCCATGCCATTTAGAATTAAATACTTTATAATTTTTAAATTCGTGAAATTTTTGGACTAATTAGAGCTCATTGAATTTTTAAATTCGTGAAATTTTTGGACAAATTTGAGCTCATTGAATCTTTTTGAATAACATTTTTTCCCAACCAAAAACCTTATTTCAAATTCCTCATTGTATTCATGCATATGTATATTTCTAGTAATTGATGATTGTCGTTTTATTAAACAGGTCTAAAAAGCGTTCCTAATCTTCAAAGCTTTTGTGTTGGAACAAGTTTTGTTTGTATCCTTTTTAGTGGGTTTGATAGGGAATATATACAGACGGACGGATAAACTTTTTCAATAATATATATGTATAGTTCATTGTTGTGCCGTTTTATACTGACGTGTCATATCCCAGGAGACATTGTTCGCATGTTCTGAACGGACAAAATATAATAATAATAATATTTTATACAAATTTCATCTTAGGCTCAGAGTCGAGTTAGTCATCGCATCGGTTCCATTCTCGCATTTCCAGTTGGCGATTTTATCTTTATATATAATTATTCTGTACGTGTGTATGTCACTGAACTCTTCCTAAACAGCTGAACCGATTTTGATGAAATTTTTTATGTGTGTTTGTGTGAGTCCCGGAATGGTTTAGATTCACAAAATGCAATTTTAAACATTAATATAATAAAGGAAAATAAAAACATGATTTTTTTATAACTATAAATTACAATACCTGACGCTAATGTCAAATTGGCAATGTTTTTTCCTTCTGACAACACTAAGAAATCTGTTATTTGCGTCGTAGTGGATATTTTTTGACATTTAAAGTTCTTTTCACTCTGTTTCGGTATTATTCATATTTCAATTATATACGCATACATGGAATTTTAATTTCTGTTCACTGTTTCGTTATTATTCATATTTCAATTCGATCGTTTCCGTGTCCAGACCATATATGCTGTGTTGCAATTATATACGAAATGACAATCAATGTAACCTCAAAGTGTTCAGCGGCTCAGCGAATAATAACATCCATATGATTCAAATATATTTTACATTTATTTTTTGTTTCACAAATAGTTCGGGCAGGACAACGTTTGTCGGGTCCGCTAGATATTCATATAAATTGTGTTTTTGTACAAATTTATTTTCGGAATGGCTTCGTATATTTTGATTTGTGCATTAAGTACAAGATTATGGAATAGTCTAAAACCTCGTATAATTACGTCATCTATTTCACTAAACCTATTAAAAATATGCTAAAGCAAAAATATCTATTTGATAATCCCTGATTTCATCTTACTTTCCTTTTGTTTTAATTTTTTTCCCATCATTGCTACAACAAACTGTTCTTATATTCAATATTTTTTGTCTTTTTATTTTGACTTTTATTCTGTAATCTTATGATTTTCATTTGTTTATTCTTGCTTTGTCACTACCTTATTGACATAGTACCTACCTACATATTACCCCCTATTCAGTAACTATTGTAACTAAAATAGGAACGTAGGTACTAAAATTGTAGATTTTAGATTTACGGTCTTATTTCAACGTTATAAAATATCAACTTGGACTAAATGGAATAGGTATGTACCTATATTCGCCGGAACGTTCTTGCCGGAAGAAATGCTGTTTGGCAAAAAGTCCGCCAGTGCAAGTCCGCCATTTATTTGTTACTTATTGTATGTACAATAAGTTACAAATAATAAATATTGTGATCTATCTTCTTCATCTCGTTTTTAAAATGCTTATATTTTCATAAAAGTACCTACATTTTGAGGATCATTATTTATAGTTTCATTGGACTTGAAGCTACGCTTCGGTATGAAACTCCACGTTCATTTTAGTTTTACTTTGTCTCCTAATGTTGCGTGTCTCTGTATAACGCGCGTAAATCGTCAGTGAAAGCGTTTGTAATTTGACATAATTTAGGTGAACCCATCTACATATACATATTGGATTATTCTTTTCGTGCGACCGTTTCGAATCAAACTAATGAAGAAATAACACGACTTTGTTCAGAGTTGTCGTCCGTCGATTTCTATGTGTTTCGTCTCGGAATCGTATCGTTCTGACATCTTCGCCTTCCTTTCTTTTCAATGAATCGTGTCTGCGATAGTAATAATTAGTGTCCGACCGAAGCTTCGGCTTCGGCTTCGGCCAAAAAAAAAAACACCTTCGGCTTCGGCCAAAAATAACCCGCATTTTCGGCCGAAGCCGAAGCTTTTTATCAGCCGCTAAAAACAGTTAAAACTTGTAAAAACATGCGCGAACATGACATGTGTAGCGGGTGTATAGATATATTCGGCCGGCCCAGTGTCGCGTGCCGACTGTCGACAGAAACAAAACAAGAGTAGTTCTGAACGCACGTGATAATTTCTAACCAACTAACCACGTGATATCTAACCAACTAAGTCACGAAAGCAGATTATTTATTATTTTAATCGATTTTTTTAGTAAAATCAAACCTTCGGCTTCGGCTTCGGCCGAAGGTTACGGCTAAGGCCGAACAATCGGCTTCGGCTTCGGCCAAAATCTGACCTTCGGTCGGACACTAATAATAATGTCACTCGCACTCACGAAATTTCTCTTTAAATAACCGGTCTTGATTTTGTCTTTAATGTGTATAGGTATATCTGGTTTGGTTGCGGTAGGATCGTGATTGACACACTGAACGTGTGACGAAAGCATGCGTCGATAGTCAATTTGTCACGTGTGTGATTCCTTCATTTGTATGTGTAGATATTAAAATCATTCAATTTATGTATCGGATTGATCTTTTCATAACACTTATATACGAATTATAATTATTATAATAATTATCAACACATACTATTCCAGTAAGTATTCTTTTTTTACCTGCGGCCGTTTCGGTCTTATGAAATATACAAAAAAAAAAATACACTATGAAAAAAAACAAAAACAGATAAATTACGTATGTCAACAGATGATGATCATCAAACAATTACATAAAAAAAATATAGGTAACAGTTAATTGTATACTCAGCCGAAACGGTCGTTGATAGAAAAAATACTTTGTGCAATAATGTGTTCATATTTTTCTGGTTTTTATGGAATTCTACAAATCAGAATTCGTCTCAATCGACACATTGAAAACTGCTGACATATATACGATATGAAACAAAACATTAAAAACATAACATAGCAAAAATGAAATCATTCTCCAATTACATACGCATTTTTGTTATAAATATTTCTAAAATCGAGCCGTGGCGTAAGTTGTTTTAATTGATTCATTATGCTTCTCTGGTCTGAAAAAATGGTTTGTTGGAAAGAATTGCTTTAAAATAAATTCGCCACTTGCACAAGGTGTAAAGAAATATAATTTGAAAATAGTTTGTCTTTACCTTCGCTAGCAAAATATGACGAATGGCCTATGAATATAATACCTACATCAGATATGATTGGGGAGGAGTAATCGAAAACTATATAAATTATTATTACGTGGCGATCGACAACTTGGCAAGACAATTTCAGGTTATTAACAAAAATGTCAGTTGATATACACAAACATGTCCAAAAATGGTTCACATAAGGTCACAACAGCCGATGGGGGGAAAACTCAGCTGACATTGGGTCAAGATAACCGGTTATTAGACACTGACAATGAGATATCGGTTAGGCGAACGCACCAACTCGTATTTATGACAAAACGCAACATCAATAAATCCTTCACATGGCTTAAAATGTAAACATGACCAAGTTATATTTCGATGCTTCTCGACTTCTTCTTCTTATTTGCCCACACTTTTGTCTCATTTACTTGGGGTCGGCTCTCCTAGTCCTCATCCTTCAAGTTCTTCTGTCCTCCAAACAAAGCGATGGTTACCGACTATTCATAGTATTAATTTGTCTCCTACCCCAATCTATAGGGAACGTTTTACATCTTGTAGCTCTTTTCATCCCGGATTCAAAACAAGACTACCGTCAAGCGTATTTCATACCACTACCACTAAGAGTCCAACCACAAACGTGGTGGCCCGTCAGTCATGGCGAGGGTCTGCCATCCAAACAGTGCTCGGTAACACCTGACTCGACAGGAAACCTTCACCACGCGTTGACAGTACTTTCAGTTCTTCAAATCAATAGGACAACATATGATGTATTTTATTTTGTCTAATTACTATAGTTATTGTGATAAAGATGGAAGAGTGAATGAAGATATCCCGACAAAGAATGAACAAAGCTAACATGAATGAAACAAGTAACGGGGTCATGTTAGGAAAACGTGGTGTTCGGTTCTCCCTGTTTACCTTGCTATGTATGTTTGTATGTCTCGTTATGGTTATAATACCTGTTACATGTTACATTTGAATCTTGTTTCTCGGTAACATCTAACACCTCATCGAATATCTAACTCGACAATGGATAGATGTTGGCTGTTTGAGATTGCAGATATTCACACGAATGTGGATATTTCACAATGTACATGTACCGTGCTTTTGTTGTAGTGTAGAATAGTTCCAGTTTCTCAGTTCCTTGTGAAAATGTCAGCAATGATAATAAATAATAATCTCTCTATTTGATAAAAAAATCAAACTGTCGATGCAAAGAAACGATAATAATATATATAATATGAAAGTATGTTAAGAAAATAATATTGGAGTAGAAGCGATGTAAAAAAAAAACGCGGGAAAAATCTACCATTATACTATGTTATTAACAAGTAGTATTCTCCTTGTCTGTAATAATGATCTTTAATTTGAATAATAGTTACGTGTATTTTTGTGTCGCAAGAAGTCAGTTGAAGAAGTTCCTACTTTTGTGTATAGTTTTGAAGCCCAGCAGATGTGACTTTCCGTTGTTCACTTGTGTAAGCTATTGTAATATTTAGGGGATCAAGTCTTGTATTCCAAGGGGCCTGCTAAAGCTAATTGTACTAAATCTAAATACATTACTGTGACGATTGTGTAACGAAATTGATGCTTTAGGATTGCCACTGTATTTATTTTTTGTAAAAATGATGAACAATTTGTTGCATAACCCACATCTCACTTCATTCTTTTCAGTCTTTTATATTTGTTTAGCAGCGTTTATAGTCGTGCTTTTCAGGCTTGCTTTGTCAGTCGTTTGTTTACATCATATTATCATTAAATATATTTAAAAAAAAAATTTTTAATTTGATGTGTTAATATTGCCTTTATCAATTTTGTAGCATGACAAATATCTAATAGTTCCAACGGTTCTTGACCGCTTCCAAGTCCTTTGATTCATATAATCCAATTATATTTTCCGCTACCCCAACATGTTTTGGTATATATCCTTGAAACACTATACATATTCAAACGATCGCTTTCTGTTCCTTTGTGCAGAGCCTGTATAGTATACATACATTCGTTCGTGTGTAGATGTAGCCAAGTACAAAATGACGAGAGAAATGGTCTGGTTTAGTTAAGTTTCCCTTCGCCGTCAGCTTGTGTTTCGCTTTGTTACTCTCACAAAAGTGGGACAATTATCTTCACCTGTGGCGCGTATCATTTTTCAAGGACCACGCTTAATTGTCCGTTGTCTGGCTACCGGTTCTCCGTAGCTGCGGACTACGTAACCGGCCCTTTTCTTAAAAAGTACCAAACTGTCCGAGTACATTTGGCCGAGATGCGTTGGTGATGTCTATCCTCGTTTGCACCGAGTCTCGTCTTACCTTCTCGTCTTGGATCTGAGGAGACGATACGAACTGGAAAGTAGAATGTTTTGTGTTGTTTAATACTCGTATGAATGTATATTCGTCCGTGGAAATGCTTGGAGCATTGTGTGATGCACCTAATTAGAGTCGATTGTTTCGTCTCTTTCCCTCCACTATCTTGGATGTGTTCTGGTTTTGATGTGAAACCATTCAATTCAAATAGTACCTATAAACGTGTAAACGTGTATTCTTTGTTGTCGACTAATTAGGGTGAAAAGCCAAACTTTCTCTCATCTCCGCTACGTTGCGGTGTTCGACTCTTTATCGGCTACGATTTTTATTGCTCTCTTGAGTACTCGTCTTTCAACTTGTATTGTATCCCAACTTTCTATTGCAACTGTTATTGTTGTTACTGTCGAGTAATGTTTAGTTGTAATGAAATTTAAGCCTAATGACATCAAAACAATCTAATAAAAATTATCAAATATAATCAACATTACCGAAAACAATTAAAAGACAGACACGTGGATTGGTCTGTACCTATGAGGATGTATTTTTTTAATATATTTTTTTATAAACTTCATTTTTTTAATTAAAAGACATTATGATCAGATTTTTTTAATTATATTTTTTACGCAGCGTTTTTAGCTTATTTACTTCTTTAAACGAATTACCAGTAAGATGGTAATTAGCAAAATAATGATCGAGCTTCGAATAATTTAATTATATTTGTAGGTACTTATCACGTCCGGGGATTAGGCTAAGGGAGTCCTTGTCAACCCTTTGACTTCACGATATTAAACGTAGTTTTTATATCCGTTTCTCAACAAGTGTCAAGTACAGACTAGGTAAATACTAAGTCAACAAGTATCATTTAGGGTTTAATCTAAGAACTGATTAATCTCTATGAAAAAAAAAATCTTTCAACATACAATTTATATTGGCTCCATTATTATTCATTCAAGGATTATCAACTTTTCAAGTCGAAAAAAATTTACACTAATTCATGTAGTGAAGAGTTTTGTGCTGGCCATATGCTATTCGTAAAAAATAAAACAATTAATATGGCCAACCCCATCTTTGTTTTTAGCCATAAATTGTTAGAATCAGCCCCGTGGTTTTCTCGGGTTTTGTGCTTTCTCTCTTTCTCTGAAGTTGACGGATTTTCTTTTGATAACGACGACGATATTATCTGTAATAATTATAATTATTAATTAGATGTTTTACGTAGTCGTCGACGAGAGCCGATTGTTAGCGGCGGGCAGGGGAAGAGAACCTTTTGTGAGATTTCTTAATTAATTTCATTTGACAATCGTTCAGAGGTAGGTAGGTAGGTAGAAAAATCTTATTTTCGGATAGAATCCATTATTATGTTGTCAGGGTGTTTGTAGAAATTAACCCTTCCCTGAAGGGGTTGCTATGGCAATAATAATGGTGCAAATAGACTTAGATGAAATAATTTAGTTTCCATGGACTTGTTGAAGTAATAACTCTGTGTTAGTAAGTAACATGCTTTATGGTGAGTTGTGTGATGTGCTAGGTCGTATCAACCTCGAATTTCTAAGAAATTGATATGTATCTATTGATTTATACCTTTTATTTAGTTATCAGTTATATGCATCTGTCTGTCATCTCAATGCTTACAAATATTTTAAGGATAACTAAAAAAAACTATATTTGTCAAATAGTTCCTGAATATTCCTTCTTTATCCTTTGGTTCCCTCCTTCCTTTCCGTATTGCTATGATCAGTATTGTTTTTTAGGTAGATAGATATAAATACTATTGTACTAAATTAACTTTTGATACTTCACGTTGCTCGGGTTGGTTGGAAATGATTGCCTTTTTGCAATAAATCAATAAGATAACCCACACTAAAACATACTTATAAATAAGCCTCATCCTTTCTGTACGAATATTTATTATTTAACTATCGGTTTGTACCATAGGTTTTTTATATTGCTTAAGAACACCTACATATACGTATTCTACCAACATCAGCTATACTACATTTTTTAGGATAATTCTAAACTATAGTATACCGAATTTTAGTATATAAGAAAAAAACAATAATCTTTGAATTACCAGTTGATAGGGGCCTAGTCAGCCGAAACGGTCTTCCCGATACAAGGAAAATGTACTCATATGTATGTAGAACGAAAATCATTTTTAATTGATTTCTGTAATGTATGAATTTAGTGGTAGGTACCTAAAACATAATTTAATTATAGTGGTATCTAGGTACATAATAATATTGTGTACCTATTACAATTTTAGTTTATTATGATTTTGAATGTGGGCATTGATTTTGGTTTTAAGAAAAATATTGTAAACTTCTGTTACATAAAAAGATCGTTATTTTTTTAAATTTATTTTGTTATGTGAAGAATAAAACTGTTTCTGTTATAAAAAGATTAAATATTATAATTTCAAAATACCTACATAGTTTAATGGAGTTCGACACCTTAAATACCGTTAGTATGTCCATACATATACATACATTGAATATTAAGATATATTTACTTGGGTTATGTTTTTCAGCATCGGAAAATTGATTATGTCAATTCAGTGTCACGCCAAATACGCATCAGTCAATGTATAATTCAATCCGTTGATATCCAAAAACGACTGATGTGTCTCCCATTGTACGAAAAATATGAAAAAGATATTTCAGCATGAAAATAGCGATCGAATCGATACTAATGGTATACCTACCTCTATATCCATCTATCAATCGTTTATTGGTCAATCAACAACCCACGTTTCCATCAACCATTGTATGTATGTTTATCAATTATTTAATGGCGTTGCACACGTCGGAACCGTTTTTATACACAAAATTCATTGTTGTAATAATCTATTTATGTTTAATTTGATTCGTTTCCGTCAGCTGTCGTTCAATATTGACCGTTTAATTACAACGTTTTTATAAGTAGGTACATTTGTTCACAACTTTGTACAAAAAAAAAATAATAAAACAAAAAGGATTATATTGATTCAATGTTACTACGACAATTCGAAAAAAATATGTACCACATACTCGAGGCGGTTCTCAAAACAGCGAAACAATATTTCGTCGTCTCATCTCAGTCAATAAAATATAATACTTAAGACAAATCTATATTTACTAGTTGCATGTAACACATGGGATCCAACTGTCGACAGCGATAGTATGTATAGTTGAAGAATAAGTACCAAACCCATAAATACAAATTATTTATTATTTTATGATATTTAGTTTTCTATACAACACATGTACCTAGGTAGTCAAGATAGGATAGTATGGAGGTCAGTCTTTTTTTCCTACCCGGAATATGAAAACAGCATGATGGTATATGTATATTGTATGTTTAGAGATGAAGTATCAAACTATTAAGTCTTCTTTGATATTGTGTATAGGTGACTACCATACAAATTGTATGAAGCGATGTCGTCACTAAATTCAATTTTTATAAAAATTGTTAAAAAAAATTTGAGATGTACTGCTACAATGTTAATATTTTTTATATAAAATTAAATTATCTAGTTGGGGTGTTTCGGCTTTTTTCGATATTTAAAAAAAAAATGGAAATATAGGCAGTTAAACTCATAAATTTATCATAAAAAAAATACTTTTCTTAATAAAAAATGTTTGAGAAACCCTGGATTTTTTTGAAAAAACTAATTTGAGATTTTGTATTTGTCTATGTTTATACCAATTTTCAGCGTTCTAGCTTTTATGGTTTCTGAGATATAGGGAAAAATAAAATAAAAATTCAAAAGTTGATAACCCCTGACTGAAACAAAAATTCAAAATTCCGAGTATAAAAGTTTTGTAGGCCTGTAACTGTTTATATATTCTGAAATTTTAGGCTCTGTAAATTGAGCGGATCAAAAGTTATAAGGGGGGGACGGACACACACACAGACATACACACACACAGACACACACACAGACACACGAAATGTTCTACTCCGAATTCTAAGTAAATCCGTGTATGGAACATATATGCTGCGAAGCCTCTAAGTTGGTGTTTTTTGACTTCAAAGTTGGAAAAGCCGTGAAAAAAGTAGACCTCTCCATACAATTCTCGCGTATTCTGGCTTGATACATTGTCGATATGTTAAGAGAATAAAATTCTCCTGAATAAATCGACAGTTGGATCAATTGATTCTGTAACGATTTTCTCTCTGCGTCCCTACGTTAATATTATCAAACTGTTTAATGTTGTATTTTCTTTTTATTCTTTGTCAATTTATACTTTTTCTCCCTGGCAGTCTCAAATAACTGCCTATATTGACTCTGCGGTTCTGGGTATCTCTTTCATGCAAGCCTTTCCTTTGTAGGATCTTGGAGTAATTGTTTATCTAGGTGTTCTTTGGTCTTCTCTGGATGTTGAACAAGGAAGATTAATATTTATATACTATTGTGCCGGATTCACTTGATATTTCTTACATTAATTAGGTTGGATGGAAGAGATAGAGAGCCTTACATAATCGTTCTCAAAGGGAATTTTTCGTCAATATTCACAGCAGAATATGTAGTCGTTTTCACATAGGTACCTACGATTTTTTTTAGAGTTGGCTTCGAGTTGGGTGATTCAATGTTGAATTAAATTGGTAGGGAGGGACTCCCCGTCACGTTGACTTACAGCTGCACATTTACGTCATATTTCAATAAAATTAATCACGAATCTTAAGAAATTTTGGACCTTTCAATTTTGAATGAGAAACTGTCACGTTGACTTACAGCTGCACATTTTCGTCATATTTCAATAAAATTAATCACGAATTTTAAGAAATTTTTGACCTTTCAATTTTGAATGAGAAACTGTCACGTTGACTTACAGCTGCACATTTACGTCATATTTCAATAAAATTAATCACGAATTTTAAGAAATTTTTGACCTTTCAATTTTGAATGAGAAACTGTTACGTTGACTTACAGCTGCACATTTACGTCATATTTCAATAAAATTAATCACGAATTTTAAGAAATTTTTGACCTTTCAATTTTGAATGAGAAACTGTCACGTTGACTTACAGCTGCACATTTACGTCATATTTCAATAAAATTAATCACGAATTTTAAGAAATTTTTAACCTTTCAATTTTGAATGAGAAACTGTCACGTTGACTTACAGCTGCACATTTACGTCATATTTCAATAAAATTAATCACGAATTTTAAGAAATTTTTAACCTTTCAATTTTGAATGAGAAACTGTCACGTTGATTGAAGCTGCACATTTACGTCATATTTGAATACGTTTTCAATTATGAATTTAAATTTTCGACCTTTTGCTGTGTTAAATTTTATATCAAAAGATTCCAACAACTTTTGTTTAAATGGTTCACTGCGACCATTTTGAATTTGAGAGTTTTCTTTTCCTTGATCTTTCGTTTCTGCGAATGCTTGTCACATGGTGAGCCGCATGATATTTGCAACAATAATTTTAATAAACATTTTCAAAACAACGAGTCACGTGGACGTTTAATTAACGAAAACAATAATTCTTGTTAATATTCAGAGAATTTTCAATTACGTTTTCTAGCCATTTCACCCAATGAAGTTTAAGAAATCAACGTGAACGATTCAGTAAAGAATATTATTTTTATTCTTCGAGTTGTATTAACTTTATTTTTGTCAGGTTTCTCTCGATTGTCACAGTTAACAATCGACCCACCTTGAAGTTCCATTTGTTCCCCAACAGGTTGGTTTAGAGGTTTCTCTGTCATTGTTTCGAATTTTCGTTTTTTTTAAATGTTAAGTTACGCAAATTTCAACTCTTCGGTATCCTGTTTTTTTGTGTCTACAAATTCAAAATAATTTACCAATAATTCTTAATCGAGGCTGATATGTTATAAAAATATAAAAATACTTGGTTAATGTTCTATTATATTTATTGGATTATTGACGCGTTTCGTGCAAAGCACATCGTCAGAATAAAGATTATTCTGACGATGTGCTTTGCACGAAACGCGTCAATAATCCAATAAGTATAATAGAACATTAACCAAGTATTTTTATATTTTATAACATATCAACGTACAATGGAGTTCTATCAAGAATTGTCGATCGACAAACTAAACTTACTTAATCGAGGCTTCTAACTATTCGTAGAGGAGTTAAGATTGATCTTCATGGGATTTACTGTATAGGTCTGATGTCTGTTTACAATATAATTATTGTAATATTTGATCGATATAAAAAATCATGTTTTCTGTATTCTTAGGCTGGGTTGTTTGAACAAAAGTATCAATAATAGTATAGTTAAAATACTTTGATTTCATAAAATTGTTCAAAAATTCGTCGTTTAACGGTATTAGATTTCAACGAAACAACCAAAAGTAATTATGATAAATATGAACACATATTACATTCTACAAACAATTTATTCGATTTCCGACGACCGTTTCGGCTTATAAGGCCATAATCAACTTATTGATTATGGCCTTATAAGCCGAAACGGTCGTCGGAAATCGAATGAATTGTTTGTAGAATATAATATGTGTTCATATTTATCATAATTATTATGGAATTCTACAGTTTGGAAGCCGCATCAATCGACAGTTTGAAAACTGCTGATACAACCAAAAGTATTGAACAATTTTATGAAATCAAAGAATTTTAACTATACTTTTACTTTAATCTTTGTTCGAGAAACACAGCCTTACAGCCTTATTCCTAGCAAAAGTGTGCGAAAGTAAATGTTTAGTTACATGTACTTTATTTATACTTTTGTGTTCTTAAACAGTTTATTATGGAGATTTTCCTAGAATTGTCCTACATGAGACTGTTTGAATCATAAAATCTTTGAACGTACGTATTTTGGGATCAAATTACTTGATCATGTCTTGAATACGATGTAGTTGAGCGAGTATATGTGTGTGTGTAGTTGACCACAGTAGGTAGGTAGGTACCAGTTGTAGTGTCCGCTAATCAGTATGCACATCCTTGTGGTCGATTTGCCACTTTCCCCGTTCTTTCTCTTTCGTTGGTCGACCCACAAACCTCCGAGCACGATTTACATCGCTAATAAATATTCACACAACACTCGATTCACTACATCACATTCATATGTATTATGATTCCGGTTTATTCAAGTGTCGCAGACAATGTTACCACTATGGACGTTTGCGTTATTTTCTGGAATTCTGTTTTACACTAGATGCCGCGGACAAATATCTGGCTTTTCGGACCATATTCGACTGGCTTGATAAGCTGAAACAGTCGTCGGCAGTTATAGAAAATCGTAGTAGAAAAAATACATGTTCATCTTTATCCCCAATTGATTATATAATTCTACAAATGAAAGCCGTCATTATCCAAAGATTGAAGACTGCATAGTCGGTATCTCGCATTTGTGCCTCGTAAATAAGTACATTATTGAAATCGAATATTTTTTTAATTGCATATACGCAAACATTGGATTTTTTTCCCTTTCGGGAGTCCAATGATATTTTTATTGACAATTTTTTTTATAACATCTCAATAGAGACGAAATTGGGATATTGTAGAAGAACCAGGAACTCGAGGCACCTACAGGGCTTACGACCTGTCATCGGCTGGTTTACGTGATCACTTTATGCGCTTGCGCAACGTTGTAAATCACGTAAACTAGCCGATGACAGGTCGTAAGCCCTGTAGGTGCCTCGAGTTCCTGGTTCTTCTACAATATCCCAACTTCGTATCTATTGAGATGTTAAAAAAAATGTTTGTCAATAAAAATAACATTATAGAAACATAATTTCTGATGAAATTTATTACTGGATCGTTTGGTAATTCATTTCCCAATAAAACCTCGAGTATGCTGGATTGTTAGTGTCGCCATTTTTTTAAAAAGCCTTACATATTACTTTTTACAAAATTTTTTTTTTTTCACCGAATTTTAGCATATTATGAAAAATGGTTCCTATGTATCTGCGTCTAAATTTTAAGTAGGTATGGATCTATTCTTTTACATATCAAAATTTTTCAATTAGTTGTTTGATTTTATCGCTGTGTTTATCATAGCGCCAGTAACACATCGTTGTACCGTTCTTCTCTTTATATTTTCGGCTGTGTACTGATTCGTCGATTTGGATGCGCGGCCATCGTCATTTGTATGACTAATCTTTTACCGAACCGTTCATTTGCAACAGAACACCGCTTTATATCTGAATAATTATGATTTAGCTCAGATTCGAACTTTGATTCTTTGCTCCGTGGTGTGTCACTAGACTGTATATACTTTGCTTCTGATGTGATGCGGTCTCGATACGCTTTCCAAACCATGTCGCATTGTGTTTATTAATTTACCTTATTTGTGTCAATAGATTTACTTTACTTTTTATATCACTCTGTAGTAGTCATATAGTATCTATTCAATATGCCTCCAATCACGAACTTTCTTCAAGCCCAACGTATGTCTTGATTGACAACCGCCGTAGCAGAGTTGGTAAGCCGTTTCGTTTCTGTGCGGGCGTTCTGGGTTCGATCTCCAGTAGAGGAAATTTTTTTCGCTACACTCACCACCATCCGCTCTGCATATGGGGACTGTAAACGGCCCCTTCACAGAGCGCTAAGTGAGCGACAAGAAAAAAAATGCATAGCACGAAAAGTAGCTCATGGAGCCCTCTAGATTAGCAATCTCGGCACCATAGTGCAAAAGAACAATTGACGAATGTGAATGGAGGATTCACACTCGTGGACCTCAGATCTTATAAATGAGAAATATCAGGGGTATGACCAAGATCTCTGTAAAAGAAAATAACCTACTGGGAATCTAACAAAAGTAAGGCACCATAACAATGACAAAACTTTTAAAATTGTTCTTCGAGATCACAAGATCCGCGTGACCAATGGGACCTTGAAGAGGCCCACGGACAGCAACGAGGAGCTCCGATCTATAAGAGGACACCATCGGGTGGCAACAATCCTACAGGATATGTTCCGAAGTTTGGTCTGGGCATTGACAGAACTGACATGATGCAGAGGAAAAATTTATTTAAATTAATTTCTTACACTAATTGATTCTCTGGGTTGGAAACACTGGTTAGTTGGAATAAATTGCCATATGTCAAAAATAAAAAATAAATAAAAATAAAATAAATAAAATATGTCAATAAACTCGCCACTTGCGCAGGGTGCGAGGGAGTGTTTATTATTATTATTTCCATCAGCGCCGAATATAGATATTTGATTATTTAATTGCCTCAAAACGAAATGGCTCTAATAATGCAGCGAGTATAACAAAATAGCAGACACCTAGGCTTGGAGTTAAACCAATCGAAGACTTAAATTATGATTGTATGAATGTCTAATCTAATTTGGAGGTTGTGCAAAAATTATTCTATCTCGGATCTTTACTCGTGGACAACAGTGAGTGTGTAGACGAAATATAATGTCGCGTTGTAATGGCTAAAACTGCCATGACTAAATTGGATAAGATACGGAAAGATATATTTATATTAAAGTATTTCCAAATCCACAAAAATTAATAAGTATTGTTTTCCCCATTTTTTTCTACGCTGGAGAATCAAAGCCCTCAAAAGGCAAAGAATCGATGCCTTTGAAATGTGGTGCTGGAGACGTATACTTAAAATTCTCTAGACGGCGAGAAGGACAAATGTATCCATCATAAGAAGACTCAAGATTAGAAGACTGATTATTCGCCATATGTATCAAGCGCGTCTTTAGGTTTTTGGACACATCGTCTGACGCGACGAGAATAGCCTTGAATAGCTGGTGGGGTTTAAGATAGAAGAGAAAGAGGGAGATCCCCCACAAGATGGACGGACTAGATTAGGGCTGCCACTGGTACATCGGTGTTCGGAGCAACGAGGACGGCGGTGTCGGGGGGAAATGGAGGACTGAAATATACAACGTCATGATGGCGAAGAGAGAGGCTGGTCTCGACCCTTAACAACGAGGAAGACGACACTGATGATGATGAATCGCCTACTAGACTGACTCCAGGATTGTTACACCTAGCGTAAAGGACATTAGAGAAGAAACCAAGATTTCTGGAATAAACTCAATTTGAATCTTTTGGTAAACATTTAGGCGAAAATAATTGAAATGGAGTAATCATAAAAATCTTTTTATGTGTTTGTTGAATTTCTTATGTGAATTTGACATCGTTATCCTCCTTTATGATCAATAATCTCTGAAGCTCAAATAAGCGTTGAGCTTTCATAATATAGTTTATTTATAAGCATAAATTTTTTCGTTATATTTTTATGCACAGTAAAATAAATTCGATCTACATATTTAGTATCTCTGTGGATCTACACAATGTACTTACCGATTGTACGAACTCATTCGGAAAATTGTGATATTAAACATTATGATACAATGAATGTAAACAATGAGTTTTGAATATTTTAATATCATTATTATTTTATCGCGATGAAGTTAGAGGCAGTTCGAAAGGTATTATTATTCTTTGATACTGTATCAATTTTCGCCTTGAATTAAGTGGGTAGATGTTATTTTATGCGGGTGGGAAAAATCATTACAATCAAAATGTTTTTATTGTTACGTATTGCTGTTATCTTAATAGTGTGCCTTTTTATTGTTTTTTTTTTTTTTTGGCTCTTCACCCGTTAAGAGTGTTCTCAGCCATCTAAGTTAAAATATTAAACTGTCAAAATAGAGAAACCTAAATTATTTTTGTATATTTATTTTACTTCGATCAATTTAAATTTTATGAACAGAGTTAAATTTTAATGTCATTAATTTTGATGAATTTTTTGAGCAAAATGTTTACCTGCCTGGAATTGTAGCTCAACAATGTCCTCACATTTGTTGGCATTGGAACCCCAATCTCTGTGAGGTCGGTAAAAAAGGACGGATACCTATCGTTTATGGGGCATTCAAGAAACAAATGATCCAGTGTCTCATCACCAATCATACATTCGCAGAGACTGCTATCAATGATCCCTATTTTTTTTAAATGCTCTCTGGTACAACAGTGTCCCATGCGGATACGACACATAACGCTGATGGAATGTTTGTCAAAAGCTTTATCATGGAACCATGGCTTATTGACAATTGTTTGTTGGGTCGTTTTGTAAAGTCTACCCTTTTTCAGTGAGCTTGTGTCCCAATATAACTGCCATTTATTCATCAGACGGTTTTTTGCGATTGGTAGGAGATCGTTTTGTGTAATATTGGGATGTGTCCGTGTGTTTCCATATGTTGCTCTCTTAGCCAATTCATCCGCTTTCTCATTTCCTGGTATACCACAGTGACTTGGTATCCATGCCAGACAAAGTTTTCTGTTTTGGTTGCATATTTCTTTAATTTTTTTCCATATATCTATACAGTAGTGGTCATCACTATACAAAATAGGGGATTTAGAGAGTTTTTCGAGTGTACTTAAGGAATCGGTCAATATTAATGTCTTTAAGAATCGTTTTTTATTTGCATAGTTCAAAGCCTCTAGTATAGCTATACATTCTGCTGAGAATATTGTAGAATCTTTATGGAGAGTCAAAAGTAATTCAACTTTATCTGAATCACTAAATACTGCTGCTCCAGTATTGCTTTTGCAGTCCATTTTTGATCCATCCGTATAAAGTATTTTCCAGTCATTCCATTTGGATTCAATTACGTGTTTAAGTCTTTTAGATGCAAAAGCATCTGGAGTTATTCCTAATGAGTGGATTATGTTTGGCGGCTCGATTAAATTTTGATAGGGTAATGAGTAAACTGGGAGTGTCTCAGATTTAATGAAATCCGATGAGTATTGGTCTAAAAAGGTGAGGCTATTTACAAGAGGAGGGAAGATTTTATGTTTCCAAAATGGTGATTGATTTGTGAATATTTCAAGCATAGCGATTTTTCTAATTAGAGGGTGGAATTTAATAATATTGCATTTTAAAACAAATTTATCTGACAGATACTGTTTTCTCAGCTCAAGTGGTGGGTCCACGGCTTCCACCTGGAGTGCACATACCGGTGTCGATTTCATAGCGCCTAATATAAGTCTCAGACCTTCAAATTGTATTCTATCTAAGCGTTGTAAATTTTTCTTGGAAATTGGACTAAGTAAAAACGCTCCATAGTCGATTTGACTGCGAACGTATGATATATACATTAAACGTAGAACAGAAGGGTGACCTCCCCACCAAGTACGGGTTACAGCTCGCATTGCATTTAGTCCAGACTGGCATTTGTTAATGATATGTGTAACTTGAGAGTTCCAAGATAGTCTGGAATCCAAAGTGATACCAAGAAATCTTAATTCCGAAGAGACAGGGAGGATAATGTCATTTAGTTGAATTTTTATATGTGGTATAGAGCGTTTTTTTGTAAACATAATGGCTTTACATTTGGGAGGACTGGGATTCAGGCCATTTTCAGATAACCACGAAGAAATATTTTTGAGAGTATTATTCATAATGTTCTCCATTTGTTGGATTTTTTTCCCTGATACATAAATAAAAAAATCGTCTGCATATATCAGTAACTGTGCCGAGGGTAACAGTACATGAAAAATCTCGTGAATATAAATATTGAAGAGGATAGGGCTAAGGACTGACCCCTGTGGCAAGCCTCTGTCGACTTTTCTTTCTTGAGTATCAATTCCTCGAATGTCGAGAATGATTTTTCTATCCAGGAGAATATTCATTATGAAGATGGCTAATTTTAGGGGGATTCCAATTCGGAGAAGTTTAGATTTAAGAAGGGAGAGAAGCACATTATCATATGCACTTGTGATATCTAAGCTTACTCCTATGACCTGTTCTTGTCTAGAGAAAGCTAAAAGAATATCCGTTGTTAAATTGGCTACACTTTCTACTGAGGATTTTTTTTTTCTGAAGCCAAACATATTGTACGGCAAAATATTTTTGTTTTCAACGAACCAATCAATTCGTCTTTTTATAATATGTTCTGTTAATTTAAGCAGAGTTGATGATAATGCTATTGGTCTGTAGTTGACACCTGAATTAGGGTCCTTTAGTGGTTTCAAAATTGGGATAATGAGTTGAGTTTTCCAAGATTCTGGGATAACCCCAGTATCGAACATTATGTTTATTAATTTTAAGAGATATTCAAGAATTTTGTCGCTACTATTATGTAAGATAATATATGGGATCCCGTCTATTCCAGGTGAAGTATTTTTTACCACTTGTAAGACTGATTTTAATTCGTCTATTTGGAATGGGGCATCTAGCCAGTTACTGCTAGTATGTGAATATTGTAACGAGATTTCATCGATGTTAACAGCATACGGTGGGGCCATTTTATTTAAGAAATCTTCTGACCATAGTTTAGGGCATGATTTAGAAGATGGGGTTTTGTATGAGCCACGAAATTTTCTGATATTATTCCAAACTTCTGAAATTGGAACTTGGATACTAAGTGATGTGCAGAAGTCTTTCCACCCTTTTCTTTTCTTGTTTTTGAGGAACCGTTTGACTTTAGCTTGAACATTTTTAAGATACAAGAAATTTTCAAGTGTCATGTTATGCTTGTAGTCTTTATATGCTTGCTTCCTAATTGACGAATGTTCTTCGCACGCTGAGTCCCACCAAGGAGGAGGTAAGGGATACTTTTTGAATTTGGGATTCTTTTTAGGTATAAATTTTTCTGATATTTCAATCGTTTTAATAAATTCATCGTAGCATTCTTGTAGGTTTTCTATTGAGGGGGGAGTAAATGTTATATTGGGGTTGTTGGTGTAATGATTATATCCTGACCAATTAGCTTTTCCAAAATTACAAACATTTTTATCGAATTTGTTGTTTCTTTTGGATTTTGAGTTTTCAATATGAGAGGTATATATGTATCTGTATGACGGTTGTGAATAATGCAAAATTATTGGAAGATGATCACTATTGAATGGGTCAGAAAGTATTTTCCAATTCAAGTATGGAGCAATATCGGGACTACATATTGTTAAATCTACTGCGCTGATTCGTTGATTTGGCACAGGGATACGTGTCGGTGATCCGTCGTTAATAATGCAAAGATTCAACTCATTTAGCAGATCAACTATAATTCTACCTAATTTTGTGCATGATGATGAACCCCACATGTTATGGTGAGCATTAAAATCTCCCATAATTATAAAGGGATGTTTTATTCGAGAAATTATGGTTCTTAAAATATTTTTGGTGGGTTGGAAATTAGGAGAAATATAAATTGAGACAAAAGTTGTACCGTCTATTTCCGCAGCAACAACTTGTGATGGACAATTTATTGGTTTTAAATTTATCTGGTTAAAGAAAAATGTGTCTTTTATTAATAACGCAGCTCCACCTTTGCCATCATGTCTATTATCTTTTAGGCATTGGTAGCCGGGAATTTTGAATGTTTTTTCATCGCGGAGCCAGGTTTCAGATAGTGCCGCTATTTGAACCTGGTTCTCGGATAGCAATTTTAAAATAGAGTCTTTATTAGGTATTGCACTTCTGCAGTTCCACTGGGCAATATTTAAGGCCATTTTGTATGAAAGATTATACAGGGAATTATTGTGCGAGTTACAAGTTTAAGGTCTAATTTGTTTCTGTGATAGAGTTTGAATCGATATCTTCTTTATTTAGGTTGTTATTGAGTATATTGACAGTATTTTGTAAGGTGTTATTAATAAGTGCATCGTTGGACGGTACTGAGATATAGTGTTCTGTGGTAAGGAGTTCATGGATCATATTGTATATGCAATTTAGAATTATTTCTTTACGACTATAATTAATGTCTTCAGGTATTATTGTATCTGGGGTAGTTTCATTTGTTAACGGGAGAGCACATCCATTTTTAGGTACTGGATGGTTTCCATTTGGTGCAATTAATAATGAGTTGATTTGTTTTTTATCCAAGTAAGGGGGGGTATTACTATGTTTTTTAAGATTATTTTTGTTTGAAGGGGTGATTACCCTCCATTTTGGCGTGAAATTATTTTGTGTTTCAATTTTGTTTGAATTGTTGACAGCTTTCGTTTTTTCTGAGTATGATATTTTCACGGAGGGAAACATTCCAGCTGCTTCGATATACGATATACTTTGGTCAGCCATTACTTTCTTAATGTTCCTCTGTCTTGTCAATTCTGGGCAATTTATATCGATAGCCTGGTGATTTCCCGAGCAATGAACACAAATAGTATTTTCTTGAGTTACATTACATGTGTTTCCAAGATGATGTAAAGTGCATTTAAAACACCTAGGTGCTGCAGATTTGCAGTTAGTTTTAGTGTGTCCGTATCTTAAACATTGATGACATTGAATAGTAGGGAATATGTAAGTTTCTACTGGTAGACGATTGTAAAAGAGGTAAAGGTGTGATGGGAGTTTTTGCCCTTCGATTGTGACCACAACAGTTTGAGATGGTTTCCATGTCGGGATTTCAATTTTACGGTCTCTGTAGTTAAGCCTTCGAATTTTTATTATTTTTCCGAATCCCGGAGGGACTTCCAAATTACTTAATATTTCCTCGTCAGAAAGAGATGTAGGTATATCTTTTACAACTCCAAGACGAGTTACGTGAAAGGAAGGTATAAATGGTAAGTAGTTGTTTTGTTCTAAAATTTTGTTATTAAGAAAAGTATTTGCTGCTAAATAATTTTTGAATTCGATTGCAATTGTGCGTTTACCCAACGGCTTGATTTTTTTTATATTATCAATTTTATTTTTGTAGATAAACGAACCGAATGAGATAGCCTGTATTTGAAGACTTTCTCCCGCTACTTTCTTTTGTACATGTACAATAAATGGGGAAAGAGAGGATTCATTATACAGTAAAGAATTCTCTTGGTGTACTGAGGGGTTTATGTTTGGTTTGAATTTTTTGGATACTGAACTATCCAATAATGTATTATCATGATCTATCGGTGTGGACTGGGCCTTACGAGTTTGTTTTGATGGCGTACATTCTAATACATTGTTATCTGTTGACTTGGCAACAACGTTACTAGGTAACATTTCGCTAGCACAGCGCATGAAGCGCCGGCAAATTGTTTGCTTACCTACCTCCACTAAGCAATTGTTTTGACACACTTACAAAAAAAAATAAAATAAATAAAAATGGAACGAACTCACCGGTTACGTGGGGACAATATTTTAACTAAGATATGTTCACATAAGCATTTAAACAAAAATTAACACAAAATATAAGTTTTTGCACCACTTAAAACATCAAAAACACAAAAAATATGAGGAGCGAACTACAAGCGTCGTGATTCATTCAGCGGCAATTCACGTCTCCTTTTTATTGTTTGAAAAGTGCGTTTAATGACACGCCATTCCGTTGCAAGTCTTTGCGCCATTGTGGATGTCATTGAAAACGAGATTGAATTATAAATAAATTGTCTGTATGTATGGCAAGGACTATTTGTGTCTATCTGCAATAAAAACTTATTCAAATAATTTCAAAGTTTTTTCCTTAACACAGTGGAAGTTCATAGTCATAAATAAAATATTTATAAAAATAAATAAAAAACACAGTTTTAATCCTCAAATGAATAAGACTTTAATGAGCCTGATCGCTTTCGCCGAACACAGCCGGCATCCTCAGAGGCAGAAATCAAAGTTTGATTTCTGCCTCTGAGGATGCCGGCTGTGTTCGGCGAAAGCGCTCAGGCTCATTAAAGTCTTACTCATTTGTGGATTAAAACTGTGTGTTTTTTATTTATTTTTAAAAATATTTTATTTAAAACTTATTCTAGTAATTTGGACGAATTAAGGTAGATTTAAGTTTATGTGGTAGTTTAATGCAATTGCGACTTGCACTGTAAAGTAATATTTTTTGTACATTTCAGTAAAATTGATTGATTTTTCCAAATTTTCCAAGTGCATATGCTTGCCGTATCAAATATATCGAAAACAAACATTTTTTACCGAGATTATGTACCTACCAATAGATTTTCTGTAAACTTACTTCCATCTGTGTGAGACCACTCAGGTTCAGTACACGAGCTTGTTTTCTTTTGAAAGCACTATGCATAGAAATTCTCGTGTTTTTGTGTACTGATGTTTTAATAAATTTCTTGATTATGTTCAATCGTGTATTTGAAAATTTATTTTTAAGAACCCACCGCCAAATCCTCAGAATATTTTTTTATTTCATTTTTAGAGTACCTACATACAGTCATAACTACAATGTCTATACACAACGTATATTTTGTAAGTGAATGTTTCTGAAACTTGTGTTTAAAAAATAAATGGTTTTATATTAGCCTCACCATTCTGACTTAAGGAATAGTTTAGGTAGTTATTGGAAATGGATAAATTTTATATATACAAATATCGATGAGTCAGATAATATTGAAAAGAGAAATGATTCTCTCGTTCTTTTAACTTTACGATTATAATATGGGTTAGTTACTTCCAAAAAGGCGGATGCGTTTGTAAAGCGTCGTCTTTCTCCGGTACCTACTGGTTGCATCTGTCTATCCTTGACCTCGTCTCCATCGCTCTCCAAACACAATAATTTCTCCACAGTCAGTATGTCAGGAGTGCAATACAATGGCTGGCTTCCCGTACGCTCACACAGCGCCGTATATATTTCGTTAACCAGTAATAATAATAATGTTATTGTGCATTAACCTCTCTGCCCACGAAACTTTCTAAATTATTATTATTATTTTCTTCCAAAGCGCATATCCATGGGGTTAAGACAGGAAAGGCACGGGACGCATGATCCCATGAGTTGTGTCAGAGCGGTTAGCGTGCTGGGTTAATGATCCAGTGGTCTTGAGTTATACTGCCACGGCCGATTTCGTTTCTATAGCACAAGCATTTATGCTCAATTTAGTAAATGTACAAGGATGTATGTATATGAAATTGTTACAAGGGCATATTCATATTAATCAACACGAATCGAATTTTGAGTGATATTTGCACTATTTGTGTATATTAAACACAAATTTATGTTAAACAACCAAAATACTAGTTATCGTTTCTTAAATTATATTCTTGAAATCTCAAAAACAGAAACAATGCAACTTGCACACACAATTCATTGCAATATTTAATCAGAAATAAACCCATCCTTTTGTTTATTTATATGTTTAGGCATCACTAAAAAGACCAGAACAGTCAGATGTCAATGCACGACATGTTTCTAGGGCGTTATTGACCATCGTATTTGATGCTGCAGTTCGATCATGGGACAGTGCTCCCGTTACTTATGTGATGTATAGCAAAACATGAACCTATTTATGTTTATGGTGCGCCTATTTTTTAAATAAAATCAAAGTTAACCAAGTTTTAAAAGAAATTTCTACAGCAAACCGTACGTTTCTCTCTACGGACCCATTGAAGGGCTGAGTTCCGTAACAGTTAGTTGGGTATATTTTGGAATAATGCGTCCGTCCCAAGTCAAGCCGAGCACGACGCTTACAAAGAAAGTATGTTGTCTTAGTACCGCCCGGTTCAAGGCTATCTCGTCCGGTCCGTTGCCTTCCCACGTGGAGTGCACGCATTAGGACCTACACAGGGCCCTCTGGATGTAGTTTTCTTTTCGTTTAGACCGGCCGATTCTAGAATAAAAAAAATGGCCCTTTATCCAACTATCGATTCGTTCATGAGAATTCAATTCCCTGAATGAATCGACAGTATTAAGCCAAGATGCGTGTACGAAGGAAGATTTTGTATGGCGTAGTGGACTTTCTGCATGCTAAAAACACCAACTTAGAGACTTCAATGCATATATGTTCCCATACATGGATTTAGAATTCGGAGTAGATATCTGTGTGTGTGTCTGTCCGTCCCCCCTTATAACCATAGATCCTCTGGATACAAAAACACATAAAAGTATACAATTACATTTTTACCCTCCACACTATGGAACAGAGGAGAGTCATGATTTAACAATTTTGAAGCGTATTTTTTTACATCAATTTCTCAACGGGTATCATGTAGAGAGTGCACACTGTGAGTTTCGTCGTGATGTGTTTGTATGTATGGCGTACGGCGTTCGCCGTACGCCGTACGGTTTGTCTTTTTTGTATCCTCTCTACAGCCCAAACTATAAGTCCGATTGACTTCATATTGACATGATAATATGTGTAAAGTGCATAGACCTAGAGATGATTAGTTTTCCATAGATATGCGTTAATTTATTCTCTATCATTTCATCTGTCCAAATTTTTAAAATGCTCTGACGGTCTGGAAACTCGAGGTATTTTTATAATATTTGAAATTTGGATACAACAAAAATACACTCATCAAAAATGCATCCAAGGATTGTCAAAATTTAAAGAAAAAAATCTATGGTTTGCCATATCAATATGAAATAAATTTCATATTTGTATGAAAAATGTACATAACAGAAGTGAAATTGCTTCTGTGAGGGAAAATTGAGTGATCAACTTGATATTGTATGTGTCTCTATAGACAAGTGTATTTTTTACTCTCCACTTCTATCTTCCTCGAGGGGTAGGCAGTGAGAACCGAACACCGCATTCTTCTATCTTGACACATACATCGCCTCATCAACATTGATAAACTGTCTCATACATGCTCCTCTTGCTAGTAATGCAATTTTACTTAAATGTTTTTGTGTGTATAGTATATTGTGAAAACTTTTGTCCTCTGGGAATCTTATATTTGTTTAAGAATCTAATAGAAATGTACTCCATAAAAATGCATTTAGAGATTCTCTACCTTTCAAAAAAATGAACACTTACTATGGTGTGGAGAGTTTAGTGTTGGCTACAACCCACTCGTTTTTGTTTGGGACGGTGTTTTAGTATAGGTAAAATTTTCAGTACAATTTTTGTATGGGAATTTTAGTATAGGTATTTGAGTACAGGTGAAAGGTGTTTGGTACTTGCGTCCAGCCCTTACTAGCGTGGGCCCTTACTAGCGTGGGCCCTTTATCTCAGTGTAAACAGTTCCATTTAAAAGTACGTTGGGCGATATAAATTTATAGCTCAAGATGTAATAAAATGAGAAGGAATGATCGACCAAGTTATCTTAAATGGAACGATCACGTAAATTAAATAAACCCAGAGTTAAATTATTGCGAGGTATTGAGGTAAAAGAAACGTTGGATGGTTGTCAGGATCGAAATGTTTGGCAGTCTGTTTTCCTCGACGATCCTTGTCTGGGACACGGCATGATTATATTTATTTATTGTATATTTACAGTTGAGTTAACCTATTTACCTCATTCAATTTCCTATTGTGACAACTTAATCAAAGTGTGACGAGTCCTGCCATTTTTGGACACAGGAAGACATAAGTTATTTTGTTATTGTAGGAATTAACACACTTTGTATATATTCATGACGTTCATAGTTCACCAATTATAGAATATAATAAATATATGATATTATTGCTGTCATCAAACCTATACGGTTATTTCTGTCACTATTAGCTGATAAATCCGAATGCCCTGCTTTCTTCTGTCTATTGATCACTGTTCGTAATATTTTTGCATCCTCTTATTGCTTTTAATTTTTTTATGTCACACTAAAATATTCACGCATATTTCTTTAAATTTATATCTCATTTAGATTTGAATTTATTACATGCATTTTTTACGGATATGGCCTATTTAATAATGATATTAATAGCAAAATTATATACTGCAAATAAAAATACTCAATTATCATAACTACCATTGTGCCCGCCAGTGTGCATTATATTTGTTTATATTGTGTACAAAAAGTTAAATAAATAAATAAATTATTCACATCCTCAAAAGAATTAGCAGGCGAATACGTAAATTGTAAATTATTTAATATATGTAAATATGGTAATAGAACGTAATAGAACGATGTATGACAGGGTCAGAAATGAGGACATAAGGAAAGAATGTAGGATAAAGAAAGATGTTATTGATGGAATAAATGTGAACACAGTGAGATGGTTTGGCCATATGAGGAGAATGAATGAATAACGCCTGACGAAGAAAATATACATTGCGGACAGAAATGAAATGAGAGGTCGGGGCTGCCCAAGGAAGGGATGGCACGTCCATGTGAACGGTATTTTGAAAGACGGAAATGTTACAAGCGTGAACAACAGATGAACGTGTGTAAGACGATGTAATGTTGACGAGGTGATGAATGTATGTCAAGATAGAAGTAAGTGGCGTTCGGTTCTCTCTGCTTACCTCGTGAGGGACATGGCGTGATAATATGTTTGTATGTATATAAATAAAATGTAACAAACGCATCATCAAGCTTTTAATTGGGAATTATTCACCCACCCAAATACTAAACATATCAAAGGATTATGCTCCGAGGAGGTCGTTGTACTACCTATCAACCCTAATAATTCCTTATTACCCACGTTTAAAAAATCTTTAACGATTCTACATGTATTGATTAATACTGATTTTAAATTGTTCATTTAATAATGTGTACATTATTTCGGTTATTATTTACAGCTTACATGCCTTTAAGGCACAATTGTATCACGTAATCGATACAAATAAATGAAACGATTTTTTGACTAAAAATAAATTATTATAACAAAAAAAACAACTCTACTTAAATTGAAGAGAACAAAACATGAATAAAAAATTCAAATAATAGGAATATAAAAATCTGTCCAAAGCCATCAACCTTCGATAGTGATCAGACTTTTATTTATAAACTCATTACGCGGATTATAACTATGTTTGTTTTTATTGTATTTCTAATGATTTTCATCACGAACTTATACTCTGTGAACGAATCAACATTAAACTAAATATAGTTATCCCCAAACATCCTGAAATATTCTATCTGAAGGGGGGTGGTTTGCGCACACACATGTTTAACGATAACTTAATAATTAGAATAATATATTTTTAATTAAACATCTCCAAATATTTTTTATTGGCCAGACAAACATTCACTCACTTAGATTTATAAGAAATCTATGAATTTCTAACGTGGAGGTTCCTTAATTCAATGATATTCGTTCTATGGCCCTGATAAAGGCAAAATCTATTTTCAATTCATCCACGCGCACAATGGATTTGGACCGTAATACTTCTTACGCCCATTTAGGCGTGGGAAGTATATTACCAAGTTGATTTTTTCGGGTCGATTGTGTTACGATAACCCACTGATCTCTTGGCAGAACTTTACCGACCTCGGCTAAGTGATCGGTAAATTACCGTCTATAGTCAACGAAGAATAATTAGTTTAAAGACTGAATAGTAAGTCTAAAGATCTTTCTACTGACCGTATAAATGTTTTTGGTATCTTATGCCATTCAGAAATAGAGAGAAGACGTGGCCTTGCCTGGGCAGCTTTTGGGAAATAATCATATATTCTGAAATCCCGTAAATACTCCCATTATTTGGAAAAGAAGCTATTCGATGCATGTAACTGTGGTATTCCATGATTACATTAATAATGGTGGAAATACTACATATGTTATAAACCACTTATTGTGCTAAACTTTAAACAACTAGTCTAATAATTTGGTTGAGATACATATATTTTTTTACGGCGCTGGCCGATTTACTAATGATATTAATAACAATTAAGCACTACAAATAATAACACTCAATTATTATTATTACCATTATACACTTCCTCAAAAGAATTAGCAGATCAATGCGTAAATTGTAAATTATTTAAAAGAGCAAAATAAAATGCAACAAACGCATCATCAAGCTTTCAATTGGGAACAGTTCACCCATCCAGATACTTAACATATCAAAGGATTAGGCTCTGAGGAGGTCTCTATACTACCTAACAATCCTACTGATTCCCGAATATTAACGTTTAAAAAATCTTTAACGATTCACATGTATTCATTATTACCGATGTTTGCATTTTAATTATTAAGTTTTTCGATAAATTAGTAATAATCTAAATTACGGATTAACGATTTTGGAATAATGCCAGTGGCTGAAATAATGAACAGTAATAATATTATTTTACGAGAGTGCCAAAGTCTTTTAATCTCGTTACCTAAACCGGTGTATTTTCTAATTTTTTCATCAAAAGTTTTTTATAATATTACTATAATTTGGAATAGTCACGTCGCAAATTCTGTTATTTTTTTAATTGTATCATTTATCACTATATCGGGTCTGTTATGTTGAATTGACCGGTCAGTTAATGTTGTTTTATCGTAATAAAGCGAAATATTATTATTTTCTAAAAATGAAATCGGATCATATTCATAATATTGTGAAAGTGAATTTTTTTCATTCGATACATTAATACTTTTGATCTTCGTTTCAGATATTAAAATAAAGCATAATACGAAATATCTCAGTTATATACGAGATTTGCCAGTCGAAAGTTGAAAAAATTGACCATGAAAAATTTACATTAATGTCAAAGTTTACCTTGTTATTCGTTGGGAATTCCCTAGCCCGCATTATGTTGTCCTGTGATGTTTTTATTTGATCATTAGTTTGAATAAATTTGCGCTTGTTTGGATCTCATTCGTTAGTCGCGAGTAAATGCTATGGTGACATGAATATATTGGTTATTAAGACTCCACGTTGATTTATATGTCTTTCTCGACAATATAGAGTACCTACCTACGTGAGACGTAGTATTTCAACGTTTTCTTATCTCATTGACTACGCGCTCGAGATTTTTATATTCAACACCAATACTGTTTAAAACTAAGGCAATAATTTAAGATGGGTAAACGTATTTTATATGCGATCTGTGTTTGGTACAAAAGTAAAATTAATTACGTCGCTCGTAAGCATTTACCAGATAATTGCTAGGTAGTTAAGCTTAATTCCATTAAAAAAGTGAAAAAAAATAGCTAATATGTCAATACTAAAAAGTACGTTATGCATTAGCTAATTTAAATTTATACTAAATATAACGAAAATGTATAAAAAATTACAATCATATTGTGATAGACGATAGACCTATTTAGTTTATTTCAGTTTTTTAATGTTGTTTCACTTGTGAGGTGGATTCCCAGCTACCCTTCTGTTTTTTTGGGAGGTCTTATAAAAATTTCCAATTTCGATCGATCGGGAAAGAAGTTCAAAATTTTATAAAAAATCGTTCAGTCAATTATATTTGTCGTTTCAAACTACGTACATTGCTACCATTTTATTAGTTGGTTTCAGGTAGGCACTTGAACTGTCGTCACTTCTGTAAACTGAAGTACTTATCCGTGTATTTCACTAACAATGATCTTCTTTGGAAACATCGCCGGTTCATTGGAAATACTTTAAATTGGATAACATTAGGTACTGTGTATTTTTAAATTCAGAGATTTGATGTGCTAGAACACTGGCAACGGTGAAATAAAGCCTTTTAAAAAAGTAGTAGAAGATGTGCCAGACGTTACGCAACACGACATTCCACTTTTGGATTGTTAGCGAAACAAATATGGATATTTTGTTGGTGTGAGAGAAAAGTGAATTCTAATGTTGGGGATAGTTTAGGCATTATTGTTTATTCCAACTGTGGAAAAGTTCGTTATTACTCTCCACACTATGGAATAGGGGAGAGTCATGATTTCGCAAAATTTAAGCGTATTTTTTTTACATCAATTTCTCAATGGGTATCATGTAGAGAATGCACACTATGAGTTTCGTCGTGATGTGTTTGTGTGTATGGCGTATACGCTGTACGCCGTACGCCGTACGCCGTAGCATTTATCTTTTTTGTGTCCTCTCTACAGCCCAAACTATAAGTCTGATCGACTTCATATTAACATCATATGTGTAAAGTGCAAAGACCTAGAGCTGATTAGTTTTCCATAGACAACTTTTGATTTCTTCTCTATGAATTCATCATTTACGTTGTTTTTTTTTTGTGTCCTCTCTGCAGCCCAAACTATAAGTCCGATTGACTTCATATTGATATCACATGTGTTAAGTCCATAAACTTAGAGCTGATTAGTTTTCCATAGACAACGGTTCATTTTTTCCCAATGTTTCTTTATGATTTCATCTATTAAAACTGAAAAAATGCTCTCACGACCTGGAAATTAGAGATATTTTAATTTGGTTTCAACTATTTATACAACACCAAGAATCTTCATAAAATTGTATTCAAAGTTGGTCAATGTTAAAAGAAAAATATTCAACGGTTTCAAAAATTATATTTTATTTAATGGATATTTGTATGAAACTTATATGTAACAAGAGAATTTTTTTATATTTGGCAATGTTCAGTTCATTGATTTCATATTGATATAAGAATATTAATAGCTTGAACTGAGAACTGATTAGCTTTTCATAGATATCATAAAATTTCTTCATATGATATCACGTGTCAACATTGTCAAAATGCTCTAACGCTCTTTGAAACAAAATTTATCTGCTTTTTTTAAAATATTTCATACAACATAAGCAGTCTTCACTATACTGCATTAATAGTTTGTCTATCTTAACATAAAAATATACTATCGGAAGAAAATTTATATTCCTGTTAGTAACATTTAGTATGAATAAAAATGTAATTAGATAAATTTCTATTTATGGAAACGTTCAGTAATTTGATTTCATGTTATAATGTAAAGAGCTTGAACATAGAACTGATTAGCTTTCCATAAATAACAAAAAAAATCTTCATATGATATCACCTGTCAAAATTTGGAAAATGCTCTCGCGTTCTTTAGAACAAAATTTATCTGCTTTTTTTAAAATATTTCATACAACATAAGCATTCTTCCCTATACTCCATTAATAGTTTGTCTATCTTAACATAAAAATATACTATCGGAAGAAAATTTATATTCCTGATAGTAACATTTAGTATGAATAAAAATGTAATTAGATAAATTTCTATGTATGGAAAAGTTCAGTAATTTGATTTCATGTTATAATGTAAAGAGCTTGAACAAAGAACTGATTAGCTTTCCATAAATAACAAAAAAAATCTTCATATGATATCACCTGTCAAAATTTGGAAAATGCTCTCGCGTTCTTTAGAACAAAATTTATCTGCTTTTTTTAAAATATTTCATACAACATAAGCATTCTTCACTATACTGCATTAATAGTTTGTTTATCTTAACATAAAAATATACTATCGGAAGAAAATTTATATTCCTGATAGTAACATTTAGTATGAATAAAAATGTAATTAGATAAATTTCTATGTATGGAAACGTTCAGTAATTTGATTTCATGTTATAATGTTAAGAACTTGAACATAGAACTGATTAGCTTTCCATAAATCAAAAAAAAATCTTCATATAATATCACGTGTCAAAATTTTGAAAATGCCTTCGCGTTCTTTAAAACAAAATTTATCTGCTTTTTTTAAAATATTTCATACAACATAAGCATTCTTCACTATACTGCATTAATAGTTTGTTTATCTTAACATAAAAATATACTATCGGAAGAAAATTTATATTCCTGATAGTAACATTTAGTATGAATAAAAATGTAATTAGATAAATTTCTATGTATGGAAAAGTTCAGTAATTTGATTTCATGTTATAATGTAAAGAGCTTGAACATAGAACTGATTAGCTTTCCATAAATAACAAAAAAAATCTTCATATGATATCACCTGTCAAAATTTGGAAAATGCTCTCGCATTCTTTAGAACAAAATTTATCTGCTTTTTTTTAAATATTTCATACAACATAAGCATTCTTCACTATACTGCATTAATAGTTTGTTTATCTTAACATAAAAATATACTATCGGAAGAAAATTTATATTCCTGATAGTAACGTTTAGTATGAATAAAAATGTAATTAGATAAATTTCTATGTATGGAAAAGTTCAGTAATTTGATTTCATGTTATAATGTAAAAAGCTTGAACATAGAACTGATTAGCTTTCCATAAACAACAAAAAAAATCTTCATATGATATCACCTGTCAAAATTTGGAAAATGCTCTCGCGTTCTTTAGAACAAAATTTATCTGCTTTTTTTAAAATATTTCATACAACATAAGCATTCTTCACTATACTGCATTAATAGTTTGTTTATCTTAACATAAAAATATACTATCGGAAGAAAATTTACATTCCTGATAGTAACATTTAGTATGAATAAAAATGTAATTAGATAAATTTCTATGTATGGAAAAGTTCAGTAATTTGATTTCATGTTATAATGTAAAGAGCTTGAACATAGAACTGATTAGCTTTCCATAAATAACAAAAAAAATCTTCATATGATATCACCTGTCAAAATTTGGAAAATGCTCTCGCGTTCTTTAGAACAAAATTTATCTGCTTTTTTTAAAATATTTCATACAACATAAGCATTCTTCACTATACTGCATTAATAGTTTGTTTATCTTAACATAAAAATATACTATCGGAAGAAAATTTACATTCCTGATAGTAACATTTAGTATGAATAAAAATGTAATTAGATAAATTTCTATGTATGGAAAAGTTCTGTAATTTGATTTCATGTTATAATGTAAAGAGCTTGAACATAGAACTGATTAGCTTTCCATAAATAACAAAAAAAATCTTCATATGATATCACCTGTCAAAATTTGGAAAATGCTCTCGCGTTCTTTAGAACAAAATTTATCTGCTTTTTTTAAAATATTTCATACAACATAAGCATTCTTCCCTATACTGCATTAATAGTTTGTCTATCTTAACATAAAAATATACTATCGGAAGAAAATTTATATTCCTGATAGTAACATTTAGTATGAATAAAAATGTAATTAGATAAATTTCTATGTATGGAAAAGTTCAGTAATTTGATATCATGTTATAATGTAAAGAGCTTGAACATAGAACTGATTAGCTTTCCATAAATAACAAAAAAAATCTTCATATGATATCACCTGTCAAAATTTGGAAAATGCTCTTGCGTTCTTTAAAAAAAAATTTATCTGCTTTTTTTAAAATATTTCATACAACATAAGCATTCTACACCATACTGCATTAAAAGTTTGTCTATCTTATCATAAAAATATACTATCGGAAGAAAAATTATATACTAGAAAAAACAGTTTATTATTATTACTCTCCACACTATGGAATAGGGGAGAGTCATGATTTCGCAAAATTTAAGCGTATTTTTTTTACATCAATTTCTCAATGGGTATCATGTAGAGAATGCACACTATGAGTTTCGTCGTGATGTGTTTGTGTGTATGGCGTATACGCTGTACGCCGTACGCCGTACGCCGTAGCATTTATCTTTTTTGTGTCCTCTCTACAGCCCAAACTATAAGTCTGATCGACTTCATATTAACATCATATGTGTAAAGTGCAAAGACCTAGAGCTGATTAGTTTTCCATAGACAACTTTTGATTTCTTCTCTATGAATTCATCATTTACGTTGTTTTTTTTTTGTGTCCTCTCTGCAGCCCAAACTATAAGTCCGATTGACTTCATATTGATATCACATGTGTTAAGTCCATAAACTTAGAGCTGATTAGTTTTCCATAGACAACGGTTCATTTTTTCCCAATGTTTCTTTATGATTTCATCTATTAAAACTGAAAAAATGCTCTCACGACCTGGAAATTAGAGATATTTTAATTTGGTTTCAACTATTTATACAACACCAAGAATCTTCATAAAATTGTATTCAAAGTTGGTCAATGTTAAAAGAAAAATATTCAACGGTTTCAAAAATTATATTTTATTTAATGGATATTTGTATGAAACTTATATGTAACAAGAGAATTTTTTTATATTTGGCAATGTTCAGTTCATTGATTTCATATTGATATAAGAATATTAATATCTTGAACTGAGAACTGATTAGCTTTTCATAGATATCATAAAATTTCTTCATATGATATCACGTGTCAACATTGTCAAAATGCTCTAACGCTCTTTGAAACAAAATTTATCTGCTTTTTTTAAAATATTTCATACAACATAAGCAGTCTTCACTATACTGCATTAATAGTTTGTCTATCTTAACATAAAAATATACTATCGGAAGAAAATTTATATTCCTGTTAGTAACATTTAGTATGAATAAAAATGTAATTAGATAAATTTCTATTTATGGAAACGTTCAGTAATTTGATTTCATGTTATAATGTAAAGAGCTTGAACATAGAACTGATTAGCTTTCCATAAATAACAAAAAAAATCTTCATATGATATCACCTGTCAAAATTTGGAAAATGCTCTCGCGTTCTTTAGAACAAAATTTATCTGCTTTTTTTAAAATATTTCATACAACATAAGCATTCTTCCCTATACTCCATTAATAGTTTGTCTATCTTAACATAAAAATATACTATCGGAAGAAAATTTATATTCCTGATAGTAACATTTAGTATGAATAAAAATGTAATTAGATAAATTTCTATGTATGGAAAAGTTCAGTAATTTGATTTCATGTTATAATGTAAAGAGCTTGAACAAAGAACTGATTAGCTTTCCATAAATAACAAAAAAAATCTTCATATGATATCACCTGTCAAAATTTGGAAAATGCTCTCGCGTTCTTTAGAACAAAATTTATCTGCTTTTTTTAAAATATTTCATACAACATAAGCATTCTTCACTATACTGCATTAATAGTTTGTTTATCTTAACATAAAAATATACTATCGGAAGAAAATTTATATTCCTGATAGTAACATTTAGTATGAATAAAAATGTAATTAGATAAATTTCTATGTATGGAAAAGTTCAGTAATTTGATATCATGTTATAATGTAAAGAGCTTGAACATAGAACTGATTAGCTTTCCATAAATAACAAAAAAAATCTTCATATGATATCACCTGTCAAAATTTGGAAAATGCTCTTGCGTTCTTTAAAACAAAATTTATCTGCTTTTTTTAAAATATTTCATACAACATAAGCATTCTACACCATACTGCATTAAAAGTTTGTCTATCTTATCATAAAAATATACTATCGGAAGAAAAATTATATACTAGAAAAAACAGTTTATTATTATTACTCTCCACACTATGGAATAGGGGAGAGTCATGATTTCGCAAAATTTAAGCGTATTTTTTTTACATCAATTTCTCAATGGGTATCATGTAGAGAATGCACACTATGAGTTTCGTCGTGATGTGTTTGTGTGTATGGCGTATACGCTGTACGCCGTACGCCGTACGCCGTAGCATTTATCTTTTTTGTGTCCTCTCTACAGCCCAAACTATAAGTCTGATCGACTTCATATTAACATCATATGTGTAAAGTGCAAAGACCTAGAGCTGATTAGTTTTCCATAGACAACTTTTGATTTCTTCTCTATGAATTCATCATTTACGTTGTTTTTTTTTGTGTCCTCTCTGCAGCCCAAACTATAAGTCCGATTGACTTCATATTGATATCACATGTGTTAAGTCCATAAACTTAGAGCTGATTAGTTTTCCATAGACAACGGTTCATTTTTTCCCAATGTTTCTTTATGATTTCATCTATTAAAACTGAAAAAA
The DNA here is from genome assembly GCA_963576475.1 of Molanna angustata. Taxonomy (NCBI): domain Eukaryota; kingdom Metazoa; phylum Arthropoda; class Insecta; order Trichoptera; family Molannidae; genus Molanna; species Molanna angustata. Next base: position 26,709,831 of record OY754976.1, read on the forward strand.
TGCTCTCACGACCTGGAAATTAGAGATATTTTAATTTGGTTTCAACTATTTATACAACACCAAGAATCTTCATAAAATTGTATTCAAAGTTGGTCAATGTTAAAAGAAAAATATTCAACGGTTTCAAAAATTATATTTTATTTAATGGATATTTGTATGAAACTTATATGTAACAAGAGAATTTTTTTATATTTGGCAATGTTCAGTTCATTGATTTCATATTGATATAAGAATATTAATAGCTTGAACTGAGAACTGATTAGCTTTTCATAGATATCATAAAATTTCTTCATATGATATCACGTGTCAACATTGTCAAAATGCTCTAACGCTCTTTGAAACAAAATTTATCTGCTTTTTTTAAAATATTTCATACAACATAAGCAGTCTTCACTATACTGCATTAATAGTTTGTCTATCTTAACATAAAAATATACTATCGGAAGAAAATTTATATTCCTGTTAGTAACATTTAGTATGAATAAAAATGTAATTAGATAAATTTCTATTTATGGAAACGTTCAGTAATTTGATTTCATGTTATAATGTAAAGAGCTTGAACATAGAACTGATTAGCTTTCCATAAATAACAAAAAAAATCTTCATATGATATCACCTGTCAAAATTTGGAAAATGCTCTCGCGTTCTTTAGAACAAAATTTATCTGCTTTTTTTAAAATATTTCATACAACATAAGCATTCTTCCCTATACTCCATTAATAGTTTGTCTATCTTAACATAAAAATATACTATCGGAAGAAAATTTATATTCCTGATAGTAACATTTAGTATGAATAAAAATGTAATTAGATAAATTTCTATGTATGGAAAAGTTCAGTAATTTGATTTCATGTTATAATGTAAAGAGCTTGAACAAAGAACTGATTAGCTTTCCATAAATAACAAAAAAAATCTTCATATGATATCACCTGTCAAAATTTGGAAAATGCTCTCGCGTTCTTTAGAACAAAATTTATCTGCTTTTTTTAAAATATTTCATACAACATAAGCATTCTTCACTATACTGCATTAATAGTTTGTTTATCTTAACATAAAAATATACTATCGGAAGAAAATTTATATTCCTGATAGTAACATTTAGTATGAATAAAAATGTAATTAGATAAATTTCTATGTATGGAAAAGTTCAGTAATTTGATATCATGTTATAATGTAAAGAGCTTGAACATAGAACTGATTAGCTTTCCATAAATAACAAAAAAAATCTTCATATGATATCACCTGTCAAAATTTGGAAAATGCTCTTGCGTTCTTTAAAACAAAATTTATCTGCTTTTTTTAAAATATTTCATACAACATAAGCATTCTACACCATACTGCATTAAAAGTTTGTCTATCTTATCATAAAAATATACTATCGGAAGAAAAATTATATACTAGAAAAAACAGTTTATTATTATTACTCTCCACACTATGGAATAGGGGAGAGTCATGATTTCGCAAAATTTAAGCGTATTTTTTTTACATCAATTTCTCAATGGGTATCATGTAGAGAATGCACACTATGAGTTTCGTCGTGATGTGTTTGTGTGTATGGCGTATACGCTGTACGCCGTACGCCGTACGCCGTAGCATTTATCTTTTTTGTGTCCTCTCTACAGCCCAAACTATAAGTCTGATCGACTTCATATTAACATCATATGTGTAAAGTGCAAAGACCTAGAGCTGATTAGTTTTCCATAGACAACTTTTGATTTCTTCTCTATGAATTCATCATTTACGTTGTTTTTTTTTTGTGTCCTCTCTGCAGCCCAAACTATAAGTCCGATTGACTTCATATTGATATCACATGTGTTAAGTCCATAAACTTAGAGCTGATTAGTTTTCCATAGACAACGGTTCATTTTTTCCCAATGTTTCTTTATGATTTCATCTATTAAAACTGAAAAAATGCTCTCACGACCTGGAAATTAGAGATATTTTAATTTGGTTTCAACTATTTATACAACACCAAGAATCTTCATAAAATTGTATTCAAAGTTGGTCAATGTTAAAAGAAAAATATTCAACGGTTTCAAAAATTATATTTTATTTAATGGATATTTGTATGAAACTTATATGTAACAAGAGAATTTTTTTATATTTGGCAATGTTCAGTTCATTGATTTCATATTGATATAAGAATATTAATAGCTTGAACTGAGAACTGATTAGCTTTTCATAGATATCATAAAATTTCTTCATATGATATCACGTGTCAACATTGTCAAAATGCTCTAACGCTCTTTGAAACAAAATTTATCTGCTTTTTTTAAAATATTTCATACAACATAAGCAGTCTTCACTATACTGCATTAATAGTTTGTCTATCTTAACATAAAAATATACTATCGGAAGAAAATTTATATTCCTGTTAGTAACATTTAGTATGAATAAAAATGTAATTAGATAAATTTCTATTTATGGAAACGTTCAGTAATTTGATTTCATGTTATAATGTAAAGAGCTTGAACATAGAACTGATTAGCTTTCCATAAATAACAAAAAAAATCTTCATATGATATCACCTGTCAAAATTTGGAAAATGCTCTCGCGTTCTTTAGAACAAAATTTATCTGCTTTTTTTAAAATATTTCATACAACATAAGCATTCTTCCCTATTCTCCATTAATAGTTTGTCTATCTTAACATAAAAATATACTATCGGAAGAAAATTTATATTCCTGATAGTAACATTTAGTATGAATAAAAATGTAATTAGATAAATTTCTATGTATGGAAAAGTTCAGTAATTTGATTTCATGTTATAATGTAAAGAGCTTGAACAAAGAACTGATTAGCTTTCCATAAATAACAAAAAAAATCTTCATATGATATCACCTGTCAAAATTTGGAAAATGCTCTCGCGTTCTTTAGAACAAAATTTATCTGCTTTTTTTAAAATATTTCATACAACATAAGCATTCTTCACTATACTGCATTAATAGTTTGTTTATCTTAACATAAAAATATACTATCGGAAGAAAATTTATATTCCTGATAGTAACATTTAGTATGAATAAAAATGTAATTAGATAAATTTCTATGTATGGAAACGTTCAGTAATTTGATTTCATGTTATAATGTTAAGAACTTGAACATAGAACTGATTAGCTTTCCATAAATCAAAAAAAAATCTTCATATAATATCACGTGTCAAAATTTTGAAAATGCCTTCGCGTTCTTTAAAACAAAATTTATCTGCTTTTTTTAAAATATTTCATACAACATAAGCATTCTTCACTATACTGCATTAATAGTTTGTTTATCTTAACATAAAAATATACTATCGGAAGAAAATTTATATTCCTGATAGTAACATTTAGTATGAATAAAAATGTAATTAGATAAATTTCTATGTATGGAAAAGTTCAGTAATTTGATTTCATGTTATAATGTAAAGAGCTTGAACATAGAACTGATTAGCTTTCCATAAATAACAAAAAAAATCTTCATATGATATCACCTGTCAAAATTTGGAAAATGCTCTCGCATTCTTTAGAACAAAATTTATCTGCTTTTTTTTAAATATTTCATACAACATAAGCATTCTTCACTATACTGCATTAATAGTTTGTTTATCTTAACATAAAAATATACTATCGGAAGAAAATTTACATTCCTGATAGTAACATTTAGTATGAATAAAAATGTAATTAGATAAATTTCTATGTATGGAAAAGTTCAGTAATTTGATTTCATGTTATAATGTAAAGAGCTTGAACATAGAACTGATTAGCTTTCCATAAATAACAAAAAAAATCTTCATATGATATCACCTGTCAAAATTTGGAAAATGCTCTCGCGTTCTTTAGAACAAAATTTATCTGCTTTTTTTAAAATATTTCATACAACATAAGCATTCTTCACTATACTGCATTAATAGTTTGTTTATCTTAACATAAAAATATACTATCGGAAGAAAATTTACATTCCTGATAGTAACATTTAGTATGAATAAAAATGTAATTAGATAAATTTCTATGTATGGAAAAGTTCAGTAATTTGATTTCATGTTAAAATGTAAAGAGCTTGAACATAGAACTGATTAGCTTTCCATAAATAACAAAAAAAATCTTCATATGATATCACCTGTCAAAATTTGGAAAATGCTCTCGCGTTCTTTAGAACAAAATTTATCTGCTTTTTTTAAAATATTTCATACAACATAAGCATTCTTCCCTATACTGCATTAATAGTTTGTCTATCTTAACATAAAAATATACTATCGGAAGAAAATTTATATTCCTGATAGTAACATTTAGTATGAATAAAAATGTAATTAGATAAATTTCTATGTATGGAAAAGTTCAGTAATTTGATATCATGTTATAATGTAAAGAGCTTGAACATAGAACTGATTAGCTTTCCATAAATAACAAAAAAAATCTTCATATGATATCACCTGTCAAAATTTGGAAAATGCTCTCGCGTTCTTTAGAACAAAATTTATCTGCTTTTTTTAAAATATTTCATACAACATAAGCATTCTTCCCTATACTGCATTAATAGTTTGTCTATCTTAACATAAAAATATACTATCGGAAGAAAATTTATATTCCTGATAGTAACATTTAGTATGAATAAAAATGTAATTAGATAAATTTCTATGTATGGAAAAGTTCAGTAATTTGATATCATGTTATAATGTAAAGAGCTTGAACATAGAACTGATTAGCTTTCCATAAATAACAAAAAAAATCTTCATATGATATCACCTGTCAAAATTTGGAAAATGCTCTCGCGTTCTTTAGAACAAAATTTATCTGCTTTTTTTAAAATATTTCATACAACATAAGCATTCTTCACTATACTGCATTAATAGTTTGTTTATCTTAACATAAAAATATACTATCGGAAGAAAATTTACATTCTTGATAGTAACATTTAGTATGAATAAAAATGTAATTAGATAAATTTCTATGTATGGAAAAGTTCAGTAATTTGATTTCATGTTATAATGTAAAAAGCTTGAACATAGAACTGATTAGCTTTCCATAAACAACAAAAAAAATCTTCATATGATATCACCTGTCAAAATTTGGAAAATGCTCTCGCGTTCTTTAGAACAAAATTTATCTGCTTTTTTTAAAATATTTCATACAACATAAGCATTCTTCACTATACTGCATTAATAGTTTGTTTATCTTAACATAAAAATATACTATCGGAAGAAAATTTACATTCCTGATAGTAACATTTAGTATGAATAAAAATGTAATTAGATAAATTTCTATGTATGGAAAAGTTCTGTAATTTGATTTCATGTTATAATGTAAAGAGCTTGAACATAGAACTGATTAGCTTTCCATAAATAACAAAAAAAATCTTCATATGATATCACCTGTCAAAATTTGGAAAATGCTCTCGCGTTCTTTAGAACAAAATTTATCTGCTTTTTTTAAAATATTTCATACAACATAAGCATTCTTCACTATACTGCATTAATAGTTTGTTTATCTTAACATAAAAATATACTATCGGAAGAAAATTTACATTCCTGATAGTAACATTTAGTATGAATAAAAATGTAATTAGATAAATTTCTATGTATGGAAAAGTTCTGTAATTTGATTTCATGTTATAATGTAAAGAGCTTGAACATAGAACTGATTAGCTTTCCATAAATAACAAAAAAAATCTTCATATGATATCACCTGTCAAAATTTGGAAAATGCTCTCGCGTTCTTTAGAACAAAATTTATCTGCTTTTTTTAAAATATTTCATACAACATAAGCATTCTTCCCTATACTGCATTAATAGTTTGTCTATCTTAACATAAAAATATACTATCGGAAGAAAATTTATATTCCTGATAGTAACATTTAGTATGAATAAAAATGTAATTAGATAAATTTCTATGTATGGAAAAGTTCAGTAATTTGATATCATGTTATAATGTAAAGAGCTTGAACATAGAACTGATTAGCTTTCCATAAATAACAAAAAAAATCTTCATATGATATCACCTGTCAAAATTTGGAAAATGCTCTCGCGTTCTTTAGAACAAAATTTATCTGCTTTTTTTAAAATATTTCATACAACATAAGCATTCTTCACTATACTGCATTAATATTTTGTTTATCTTAACATAAAAATATACTATCGGAAGAAAATTTACATTCTTGATAGTAACATTTAGTATGAATAAAAATGTAATTAGATAAATTTCTATGTATGGAAAAGTTCAGTAATTTGATTTCATGTTATAATGTAAAAAGCTTGAACATAGAACTGATTAGCTTTCCATAAACAACAAAAAAAATCTTCATATGATATCACCTGTCAAAATTTGGAAAATGCTCTCGCGTTCTTTAGAACAAAATTTATCTGCTTTTTTTAAAATATTTCATACAACATAAGCATTCTTCACTATACTGCATTAATAGTTTGTTTATCTTAACATAAAAATATACTATCGGAAGAAAATTTACATTCCTGATAGTAACATTTAGTATGAATAAAAATGTAATTAGATAAATTTCTATGTATGGAAAAGTTCTGTAATTTGATTTCATGTTATAATGTAAAGAGCTTGATCATAGAACTGATTAGCTTTCCATAAATAACAAAAAAAATCTTCATATGATATCACCTGTCAAAATTTGGAAAATGCTCTCGCGTTCTTTAGAACAAAATTTATCTGCTTTTTTTAAAATATTTCATACAACATAAGCATTCTTCACTATACTGCATTAATAGTTTGTTTATCTTAACATAAAAATATACTATCGGAAGAAAATTTACATTCCTGATAGTAACATTTAGTATGAATAAAAATGTAATTAGATAAATTTCTATGTATGGAAAAGTTCTGTAATTTGATTTCATGTTATAATGTAAAGAGCTTGAACATAGAACTGATTAGCTTTCCATAAATAACAAAAAAAATCTTCATATGATATCACCTGTCAAAATTTGGAAAATGCTCTTGCGTTCTTTAAAACAAAATTTATCTGCTTTTTTTAAAAAATTTCATACAACATAAGCATTCTACACCATACTGCATTAAAAGTTTGTCTATCTTATCATAAAAATATACTATCGGAAGAAAAATTATATACTAGAAAAAACAGTTTATTATTATTACTCTCCACACTATGGAATAGGGGAGAGTCATGATTTCGCAAAATTTAAGCGTATTTTTTTTACATCAATTTCTCAATGGGTATCATGTAGAGAATGCACACTATGAGTTTCGTCGTGATGTGTTTGTGTGTATGGCGTATACGCTGTACGCCGTACGCCGTAGCATTTATCTTTTTTGTGTCCTCTCTACAGCCCAAACTATAAGTCTGATCGACTTCATATTAACATCATATGTGTAAAGTGCAAAGACCTAGAGCTGATTAGTTTTCCATAGACAACTTTTTATTTCTTCTCTATGAATTCATCATTTACGTTGTTTTTTTTTGTGTCCTCTCTGCAGCCCAAACTATAAGTCCGATTGACTTCATATTTATTTATTTATTTATTTATTTATCCCAAAGACTCACCAACAGGCAAAGAGTACATGTATATTACAATGATATGAACGCTGTAATCATTTCTCCACAAATTGCCCAATTAGTGGTGAATACAATTTTAGCATAAAAAAAAAACAATTTTATAACTTAAAAACTAACATAGATACTTAACAAAATGTAAGAAAAATAAAATATTTAAAAACTTAAAAGCTAACATAAAATACAAAAAATACAAAAATCGTAAGTACCACGGGGAAAGGAAGAGGAAAGGATTTGGTGTATTAAGGATAGTGCAGGTTAGCAATCAGTAAGTATTTGATTAATGGATCTCCTAAACGCATTCAGGGAAGAGGCAAAGACATCCACACTCCCAAACTTACTATTAAAATTGTGAGTGACTCTGTATAAGGGACTTCTAACACCAGCATTACTGGTCGGAGTGTTCATATAGAACTGTCTGTAATTGCGAATTCGAGTCAACGATGGTATACAGAAGTTTACCCTAGCCAACAGAGCAGGTGCATCAAAATCAGAGTTACAGATCTTGCGCAGCGTCAATGCGTCGAGTAGCTCGCGCCTATGTGTCAGACTTGGCAAATTCATTACGCTGATGTTACGGAATCTACGCTGACCGATACGGAAAAATTTTCTTTGCAGCTTCTCAATCTCGTCAATGTACTTACTATATAGGGGGTTCCAAACAGCAGAGCAATATTCTAATTTAGAGCGAATTAAGCATTTGTATAGCAGCAATATGGAATTTACATTACTGAATTCTTTCGTTGATCTAAGAATAAAGCCCAAAATCCTGTTGCAACTTATCAGAACCTCCCGTATATGTTCGTCAAAGTGCAATTTTGAATCAAAAATAACCCCTAGATCCCTAATACTATGCAACGGTTCCAAAGCCACTCCGTCAATCTTATATATGTGATTCATTACATTTTTATTTTTTGTAAATGTAATGGAATTACATTTCTTTAGATTAAGTTGAAGCTTATTAGCATCGCAATATTGATATCACATGTGTTAAGTCCATAAACTTAGAGCTGATTAGTTTTCCATAGACAACGGTTCATTTTTTCCCAATGTTTCTTTATGATTTCATCTATTAAAACTGAAAAAATGCTCTCACGACCTGGAAATTAGAGATATTTTAATTTGGTTTCAACTATTTATACAACACCAAGAATCTTCATAAAATTGTATTCAAAGTTGGTCAATGTTAAAAGAAAAATATTCAACGGTTTCAAAAATTATATTTTATTTAATGGATATTTGTATGAAACTTATATGTAACAAGAGAATTTTTTTATATTTGGCAATGTTCAGTTCATTGATTTCATATTGATATAAGAATATTAATAGCTTGAACTTAGAACTGATTAGCTTTTCATAGATATCATAAAATTTCTTCATATGATATCACGTGTCAACATTGTCAAAATGCTCTAACGCTCTTTGAAACAAAATTTATCTGCTTTTTTAAAAATATTTCATACAACATAAGCAGTCTTCACTATACTGCATTAATAGTTTGTCTATCTTAACATAAAAATATACTATCGGAAGAAAATTTATATTCCTGATAGTAACATTTAGTATGAATAAAAATGTAATTAGATAAATTTCTATGTATGGAAACGTTCAGTAATTTGATTTCATGTTATAATGTAAAGAGCTTGAACATAGAACTGATTAGCTTTCCATAAATAACAAAAAAATTCTTCATATGATATCACCTGTCAAAATTTGGAAAATACTCTTGCGTTCTTTAAAACAAAATTTATCTGCTTTTTTAAAAATATTTCATACAACATAAGCATTCTTCACTATACTGCATTAATAGTTTGTTTATCTTAACATAAAAATATACTATCGGAAGAAAATTTATATTCCTGGTAGTAACATTTAGTATGAATAAAAATGTAATTAGATAAATTTCTATGTATGGAAAAGTTCAGTAATTTGATTTCATGTTATAATGTAAAGAGCTTGAACATAGAACTGATTAGCTTTCCATAAATAACAAAAAAATTCTTCATATGATATCACCTGTCAAAATTTGGAAAATACTCTTGCGTTCTTTAAAACAAAATTTATGTGCTTTTTTAAAAATATTTCATACAACATAAGCATTCTTCACTATACGGCATTAATAGTTTGTCTATCTTAACATGAAAATATACTATCGTTAGAAAATTTATATTCCTGGTAGTAAAATTTAGAATGAATAAAATATTTCATTGTCAATATTTGTGGTGTGGAGAGTTTAGTGTTGGCCACAACCCACTCGTTTTTTTTTCGTATACATTGTTTTTCAGTATTGTTTTGTAAGAAAACACACTTTATTATGTTTACTTTGCGAAATAAAAATAATTTAATTAAAATTAAAATAATAAGTAAGGTAAACTAAAAAAGATAAACATCTTGGATAAATGTACACATTACAGATGTATGCATATTGATGCGAAGCAACCATTTCTAGACGATGTTTCGTGATTTGAAAACATGAAAAACATAATCGTTATATTTTTGTAATTATCAAAAAAAAAAAACATTACGACGCACAGTGTGCTACTGATTCGTATGTTATCCCATAGATAACATACAAATTAGCAATACGTTCATGCATGCAATGTGTTACGGTTTATGTGTAGGTTGTAAGTTCAACATGAAAATAAAATTTAATACATACACCTTTTATGGTTTGAATTAACTCAGGTACAGTAAGTAGTTGTAACTTAATGGATTAATTCAAACAGAAGCGGATTATTTTCACTGTCTGCCGTCGTAAATAGGGGAATTATCGTAAAATGACCGTCCTTTTTCAGTCGAAGGACCGAAGCTGAATAACTTGATACACGATATCAAAGTGGCCACGGAAAGGGACACTTGGCTGTGGGATACTCGGGTGCGGGACACTTGGGTGCGACCCCACTTGGTCGCGAATTGTTATATTTATTTAACTGATAGATGGCTCTATAATATAATACATCGTGCAACTCGCTTACGCGAGTCATGTTATAGCATCATTTTTAAGTTTTTTTTAATAGAATAAGTCGCGACCAAGTGGACTCGCACCAAGTGTCCGTCGCACCTATGTATCCCGCAGCCAAGTGTTCTAGACGGCAGTGTCTGAAGCTTAATATAATCGCCATTCATTGCGGGTGACGGTAGTCGTAATAGAAGTTTGACCAACTTTGAGATCGAAATGCTCTCAATCCGTTTAGTTCTTGATTAAATTATTGTCGGCCTTCGTGGCTCAGTTGGTTAGATATCTGACTGCTGAGCCAAGGGTCCCGGGTTCGATTCCCGGTGGAGACACAGTTTTTAATTGTGTTTTCAGTCTGGATCTGTGAGACGATTAATATCGTAAGTCTCTAGAATGTGGCAACTTGTTATTGGGTGCATGTTAAATTTATATTTGACATAGTACCTGTTAGTTGCCCGAGAAGCCATATTAAATAAATAAATAAATAAATAAATTCAATTATGTCTCTTTTAAACCGATTTTTTACTTTAAACTTAACAATCGTGACGAGAACTTAAACTGAAATATATTTTTTAAATAATTCGATACAATTACAATACAGAATTCAAGCTTGATACCCGTCTGACGAAATCTTTACATTTTTAAAGAATTATCACCTTTTAATCATTCATCCTCGTGAAATATATTCTGGTTTATTGTATTCGTGTGTTTTTCATTTAGTTTTATCAATGGCTTTTTCTTGTGTTTTGTTGGTGTATTTTCTTGACATTATTCATGAATCACGTTTGTCGTATTCGGAAGATATATTCACAACAAACAGTAGGTAATAATAATAATAATATTTCCGACCCGCATATAAATCTTCGTTCGAATATTTCTGGTAAAAATAATACACACACAACTAAACTACATAATCCACTCGAGAATAGACAGACAGCGTCCAGAGTGCTCTACAAAGAGAATAATAGGTACTTTATTACTTTGTACTACACGATTTAACTTCATAAAACATATACACATGGGTGTTATTAATATTCGAAAAGTAAATATCATTGTTGAGACTGAAAAAAAAACACGATATCTACTAGAAACTTGTTTCAGTAGATGGGTGCCAAAATTTTTTTGGCTTATCACGTTTTTTTACGTTGTGTTCTGGAAATTTAAGAATATCATATTTTACTTTTTTTTTTATATAGGTACCTACTTGTAAATTAATTATTGTTTGTTTTTTTTAAACAATGATCATTAGGTATATTTCTTTTTAAAGTACCTACCTATATTTCTTATTGTATTTTTTTCTCATTGTTTGTATTGTGATCATGTATTTTGGTTTGTAATAATAATAATTTATTTATTTTATTTATTTCAAATTTACGGCTTGAAAGCCTATAAAAAAAAACAATAAGTACTTATGCAATGATTAAAACATTAAATTTTAAGATAAAAGAAAATTTAAACTAACATAATAAAATCAATAATATCAACAATGGTTAAAACTTGAAATTTTAAAATAAAAGCAAATTTATAACAAACATAAATTGTTTATTAATTTATTTTATTTATTTAATTACACTAATGGCTTGAAAGCCTATTTTTATTCAAATACAAAAGTCATGAGTTTAGAGAAAGAAAATGTACAATTTTTTTTCTTAACGCTTGTGTTTTGAACTTCTGAAATATTAGCGTACCACAGTTTAAGATTACCTGTTTTATTTTAATATTTATTGATTAAACGAACAGTGCACGCAAAATATAATATACAGGAGAAAATAATAATAAGAAAATACACCAGTTATAGGTTTTCACGTGTGAAACCAATATTATTACCTAACAAATTAAAGGTCACATGAATATATGAAGTTAAATAATAGGAAAACATAGAAAAGTATAAAAAGTATTTTCTAGAAAGAAATATTTGTGAATGGAAGAAAGGGTCGGATGGGAGGGAGGTTTTAGGTAGTTGGGAAACAGGATTGTTTGAACTTGTGGCAGAAATACCTACATCAAACATATGGTATTTCTGTCACAAGAAAATAATCATGAAAAACAATTAAGAAAGGGTAATGACTCAAAGGTGTCACTTTCACTTTTTGATATACAACAATAAATAATTCTGCATACTGACATACCCCTAAAGGCTGTTTACCAGGCGACAGTTCAATGACCCCTAATTGCCCAAACAATGGGGTATATAAACAAAGCAACAGGGGGTACATTATCTCTTTACCTGTCAAACTTCCTAGTGAAATAATCGACCTGCTAAAGTATTATACGTGTGTGAAAATTGTTATATTTATTAATTTATCAAAACTGTGTTAGTGCTAAAATATAAATTTGTAAGTTGTCATTTCAAATTGTTATTTCTCATCTCTACTCTGTCTTTACCCTGTCTAAATTACTTTTACTTGATTGTGACTTGTTGGAACTTTTTATATTACTAAATAGAGTTCACACTCTATTTAGTGAACAGTTTTCTGTTCTGGTGACCTCTCTTCCAACACGTCACAACAAGGAGTTCATTCTGTATTAAATTCCCTTCTGGAGTCTTAGAACATAGAACCTACCTAAGGTTTCTTTTGTTATATAGTAAACCCCCCTGGTTACTAATTTAATTGACCTACCAAATTGGTAATAGGCACACACTGGCCTTAGTTGGCCACACCGCCTAAAACTTAATTATAATATATGTAGATTCACGTACCTATTATAGAGGTTTTATAGAGTTCTATCTTGAACGTCATCCGTCAACATAGCTTACATTTACGTTCTATCACATTTGTTAAATTTCTGATACGGAACGTATGTTTTAATATAGTTATGAATCTTATTGTTTTCGTTGGCTCCACGCATCTAAGTAGTACCTACATACCTTTCACGTGACTTAAAAAAACATTGTACCATGCTTTTTAAGGTTGTACCTACATCTATATAAATAAAACAAAGTTGAGCTAGACTATTTATAACTCAAGAACGGCTGGACCAAAATAAAATAAAAATAAAGTAAAATAAACTATAAACATATCGGAAAAATTAACGGAAGAAATATTAAAAAAACATGTAAATAAACTGTACCTACGCCTGGTACCTATTATGCAAACAATATAACTTATTAAATCTAAATAAATGAATCATAAATCGAATGTAAAACTTTAGGGTAGTAGACTACCTACGTAACAAATCATTGATAAATTGAGAATAGAAATTAAGGTAGGTACCTGATAATATTGATTTAATTAGCATTATTATTTAAATCATTTGAAAATGTAATTTATTCTACGAAGAAAAATTGAAAAACAAAACATGGATTAAAGAAAATTTTGACATCACGCTTGGGGCATAGAATAATAATAGTATAGACTTATGAGTATAATTATATGAGTATAGAATATGTATAGAATATTCTTTAGCCTGCAGTAAACGCGACTGCTTTATGTTGACTAATTTGGTCAACATTTTGCTACGAGCATTCAGTAATCATTTGGCCGTCTGCGTGATAGGTTCTCCAAATAGGGAATTTTTTAATTGCTTGCAAAATTATTTACGCAGTCATAACGAGTAGTATTATACGAACAATGTCTACCAACAGAGTCATACATACATATATTGACACGAGCCGGCCAATAATGCGGCTTCACTTTTTCAGCGAGGTATTGTATGGGAATGAGCATTCTATAGTTTTATTATTCTATGGCTTGGGGTTGGTTCTTGAGCTGTCAGATAAAGAAAAATGTATTCATTATTACCGATTTTTGGAATTTTATATTATTATTATATCCTAATAATTCATTGAACTTAATACATTTTTTGTATTCATTTTATTACGTTGAGAAAATCCTAAATAAGGTTTAGCTAAAAATTAACACGACATCGGTATGAAGCCGGGTCAGCTAGTTAAAAATATAAAAACTTATATGCTGAGTGAAGTCTGACAAAGAATGAGAAGAGCTTCGAAATTTAAAATTTGGGTCATGTTTTCTTAAATTGTCTTAAATAGATATAGGTATTTAAGTATATTTTTTCGAAATGTAGGTAATTGTTATATCGCCATATTATATAGGTACATTTGGTAGTGTTAATAATTATGAAGATTACTGTTACCGAATAATTCCAATTAAAGGTGTTATCTTCTTCGTATAACGGTCGTTATTCTATCGAGAAACTGTTGGTTCATTTGTTTTGTTTTATAACACATTTAGACGATCATTAGAAATCATCATTAGTAAACAACTATTGTTTGAATTTCTTTATTTTTACCACCATGCATTTAACATTCACGCATTTCACTGGAAAATTACATTTCCTATGTTGTTTATTCGCTTATTTGTTAAACTTATATCTACATAACATATATTATAGTCATTTGAGTGCCGTGATGGTAAGAATGAATGAATGATTAGTGTTGAACTTGTATCGAGATGAACCTGTATGACTTTACAATAACAATAGTAAAATGTGTCTGTATAAGTATGTATGATAGATAGATATTATTTTAAATATTCTGGTTTATTGGAAGAAATTGCATAATGGCAATAATCCCGCCAGTGTACAATATACCTATTTGTTTATATTATGTAGGTACAGAAAGATGAATAAACAAAAAAATATCAATGTCGTTTGACATTATTTTTGAACAAGGCAAGCCTTTTGTGCCCTTAAACAAATCGTTGTTATAGACCCGAACGCAGAGTCCTAGGTACTTTAATACTAACTCATAACCTCACTGGAGTATTTAGTATTCTTAAGTTAGCAATTGCCAAGCTGTGAGGCACCGGCTTAGAATAGTGCTTCCACTCTTTTCTAATATTGTTTTCGACTGTCCCGTAAGAGCTGGGTAATCGAAAATACAACAGGCAACAATAACATCTCACATAGTTCAGCAATGAGGTTCACCACCCATTCTGAATATAGTGCCTTTTTAGGTGAGACGAGACTGGTGTGTGGGTATACACAGTTGTACTCCCTTTTATAAGGCAATGCACACCCGCACACCTTTCGCTGGTTACCCCACATTGTGGATAAGCCGTGATGGTATGAATGAATGAATGAAGTTAGCAATTACGTTGCAGAGACATCCCTAACTAAATACTTAAGGTCGATGGCGTAGAATTTCACATTATTGTGTATGAAGAAAAGAGATAGATAGCTTTCTATGGGCTTAGAAAGCTATGTATCTCTTTTCTGACGTTTGAGGTTTAAAATGTTTTATTGCTATAACAACACAAACATATGTAACTAACTTCACTCTGACAGCTCGATGTCACGATTTTTTTGAAATTCTACCGCATTTTCGGCATCTCGTATGGATCGCTGTTTGGTGTTTGATTTGACAAAATTACCAAATACATATTCAACGAAGCCGATAAAATCATCATCCACCGATAATATCTCATATTTTAGTATTAAACCACTCGTAAGTTTCCTGACTATCAACCTTACTTTTTGACAATTTGCAAATGTTAGTTTACGCCGATGCGCATGCGCTAAGTATTTTGATATGTCTCTGCAATGCAATTCTCATAGAAAAACGTCGTAGCATCCTCCAGTTAGGAAGCCACGTGATTTCCTAATTTAAGTGAGCGACTGTGCAATGAAAACATGGTTAGTATTTAGAATTTAGTATTTAGTTCGGACTCTGCATTCGGACCATAGTCTTATACTATTTTGTTTCTATTTTAAATACTGAATATTATATAAATAAATGCGTATTTATAAATCGGTTAGTTAATGTTTTTTTTTCTTATATAACTAAATAACGTTCATCGTACTTTACCCAAGAACGAAACGAAATCACTAATACCTAAATGAATTTGTCGAATTTATGCTCGTTTCTTTCAACAGTTTATAATTATGCTGGATAAGTATAATATGAGTTATGCAATGAAATAGGTATTTATTATGCAATATAAATAAATATTTTGTTCATCGTTTTTTTGCTCAGCGTGTGTGCTTTTGATCTATTTAGTAAATAAACATTAACTCATGTATTTTTAAACCACCTCGACTAACTGAACCATCAACGTTCTATTTATCTGAAAGAGCAGCTTCATAAGATTTGATCGATTTTCTGAATTGTTTATAATTAAGGGTTCTTATATATTATCGCTGTTTCTTCGCCATTTTGTGTCGTTCAATATAATATGTAGAACAGCGTATCATAATTACTAATTTATTATTTTTTATTGTTACGACTCAGCGATGGATTACATCTCGTGTTGAGTTAACTATTAATAGTTACACACGATTATTAATGGTGGCAATTTAATAAAAAATTGTAAGTATAACAGATTAGTTATGTCGCGGACCGATTACCGTCTATTTCATACAGACATTATCACCTCTTTGAAAATAGCATTTTTTTTATTTTTTAGCCATCTCTTATAATTGTATAACACCGGTCTGTGTGTGTGATCAATTCACGCAAAAACGAGGAAGCGAAGAATGATAATTTACCACGGCAAAATGTTCTTTTTTTGTAGTTGTTGTGAGGTTGTTATGCCTCACACACTGACTGTTCAATGGGGTAATTGCGTACCTACTTACCGCTAGCTATATTGTTTCATTTATCTATAATTTCGACGAATCTTTACATTATTTGTCCATTTGAAGGTATTCAAATTCAAAACGTCAAGTTTTTACCAAAGTCGCCGTTTTTGTTTTCGCCATCGCGATTTTTTCAAGCTCCAGAAATATTTAACCTTAGTTCCGTGCTCGTTTTAGCTCTTTTGATTTAATCACTCTGTGAGATTTGCGTCTGAATTTGTTGGTCATTGATTTACTCAGTCTTTCCTTATTAAGACCTATACCTGTGTGTACTCCTCCATTGTTTTACGTGTGTTTCTCGGTGATTTAATTATTCAACGACATATTTTTAGCATTTTATACTGATTTCAGATTCTTTCGGTTTAGTCATCACTGATAAAAGAGCTCGTATCATTCTATCTGCCCTTTCAAATTTTGAATATCATGGACTTCAAATCCCTTTTTTGTTTTTTCGTGATCGGAAGCTTGGTTGATTGGAAGATATGGTCTTTGCGCACTTTATTGTAAAAAAATGAATAAATAAATAAAAATTTGGCGGCCTTCGTGGCTCAGTTGGTTGGGTATCTGACTGCTGATCCGAAGGTCCCGGGTTCACAGTTTTTAATTGTAAGTCTCCAGAATGTTGTTATTGAGTGCGTGTTAAATAAATATTTGACATAGTACCTGTTAGTTGCCCGAGAAGAAATATTAAATAAACGCTACCAAATATATATTTTCTTTCGAGCATATATATATTTTTTCCTTTTAGAAGGATAAAGGATCTGTACTAAGTCAGTTGATAAGCGCCTAGTCAGCTAAACGATCCCCCTGTCTAGAACTACAATCTACACATCACGTCAGATCCCACAATGTGGGATCACCAGCGGTAGGTGTACGGGTGTGTGTTAACTTATAAAAGGAAGCCCATACATCCATATACGCATACACATGCGTGTATGGGTGTTTGATTTGAATCTTGTTAAAAGAAGTTCTAGAACATAAATACCGTTCACCGTCAAAAAAAATTCTCCATCAATGTTGATAATATAATTTTTTCACCGTCAACATTAATATGTAATATATTTTTTTTCATGCTTTGTACTTAGGTTTTACTTTTTGTTTGAGTCTTTTTTTTGGTTCTTATATACTATCTTTTATATTTCCTACCAACTTTGATACGTAGGTATATATTTTTTCCGTGTTATATAATTGTGTTTCTGTAGTTAAGTTTTATATTTATTTATTTGAATAAATAAATAAATAAATATAAAAGTATTATATTTTATTATTTAAAATTCAATTATCACGCCTAAACTAGAAACGCAAATTGAGATAAGACTATGATAGTGATTTATGATTCTTTGGCTGTTAATCTGCCTTCGGATGCATGAACATTGATACCATTTTATTATTTTTATAATATAATACGCGGCGTGTCCCGGTTAGCAGGCCATGTGAACAATCAACACCCACCACCGACACCAGTAGGTAGGTAGGTAATGGAAATAAACATCAATGGAACAGTTAATTATAAAACATACCTATTATTATTTATTTGTACAAACTGATATTTATTTCGATCAATCCGATCATCATTTTTTCCAACGCTAGCTGCTTCAGCCGGTGGTTTAGTTTTGCATGCTCCAATTGTTGATTAGGTGTTTGTTTTTGATATTTATCTCTGAAGTTGAGGAACTGTTCATTTGCTTGAAAACGTATGTTCATTTGCTTGAAACTTGTCTGTGGTATGTTTTTTTCTGTATCTTGTGATTGTGTTTTTTGAATATGTGTTGTAATATAAATGGAAATATATAATATGTATTTATAGGGTGTCCCAAAAATAGTCAAGCGGAAGTCTAGAGGTAGAGCACCCCTGGGGGTACCCGTTTACCCATATTATTGTTTCGGGATTTTATGTAGATTTCGAGTTATGATTTTTTAAAATAATAATTAACTCTTCGTTGCGAGGCTGTGACGTTGTGGCGAGTTTATTTCCAAATGTCAATTTTTTCCTACTTTTTCGATTTTTTTCAGTTGCTTAGGTATCTATCTTCTGATCTAAAGGTCCCGGGTTCACAGACACAGTTTTTAATTGTGTTGTCAGTCTGGCTCTTTGAGACGACTAATATCGGTAAAGTCTCCAGAATGTAGCAATTAGTTATTGGGTGCATGTTAAATTAATATTTGACATTATACCTGTTAGTTGCCTGAGAAGTACGGTAAAAAGAAAATACACAGGGACAAGAATTTATTATAGAGATACATGCTAGAATTTGTTTTCAAAAGAGGTGAATTGCAGGCACAAATACCATCATGCCATGTTTAAATTTATTTTGTAACAATTCCAAATTTTTAAAAATTTTGAAGACGATGTAATGAAAATATTTACCCAAAAAAATCGTCTATACTTTGTCTATTATTTATTTAATCGATTTTATTATTAACTGCATTGATTTATGCAATTTTACTTCAGTATTTTGTAAAAAAATATTCAAACTCCATGATTTTTTTATTTTTTTTTATTTTTTTTTATTTTTATTTTTATTTGTTGGCAAATTCACAGAATGTATTACATAACATTATTTACATAATCTTTTAAATATAAATACATTCCAACTATGAATTTACTCGTGAAATATTACAATTATAAAAGCTTGGTAGAAAAAGTATTAACAAACAAATCAAATAGAACTATGATGACAGAGGAAGTATCAATAACAATGAATCAATTTACAATAATTTGAAAGAGAAGAAATAAATACATTAACAATATAGAGAAGAAATCTTAACACATTGTGTAAAAAAAATTGGTAGAAAAATCAATAGAAAAATCGAGATGCACAATCTCTCAAGACTTACTTCATGAATTTATCAAGTATAAAAAAAACGAAAGACAGAAGAAAACAAATATCTATGTTAAGATGAAGTTAAAATTCATTTCATGAAATATTGCCTGAACTGAGGATCTGTTTGATTTTACATGGATATGGTTTTACTTAGTATATAAGGCAACCCACCCTATAAGGAGGGTGATTTGTGCCATGACACAACGACTATGTGTATATTTATAAGAATTTCAATTTGTGGTATGAGAATATCTCTTTATCATTCATTTAATTTAAATTAAGAAATTTTGTTATGATTGAATAAACTTTAAATTAATTTAGGGAGAGAAGATGCGACATATTAACAGGCAGAGGGACACGCAGCTTGGAATAAAAGTCGAATTTATCGTGTATTGGACACACAATGAAAATGTGATCCAACGTTTCCACCTCTCTACAATCACACAAAGGACTGTCCCTTATATGTATTTTGTAAAGGTGGTTTGCGATCATGCTGTGACCAATTCTCATTCTACATACATATGTTTATTAAAAAAAATACGCACAAAAATTGAAAATTATCTATGAAATGGACAGTAAAATATTTTACATCCATTGTACTATTCTGACGGTTCTTGTTCATTTTTGCATTTCTCGAAGTTTATATCAGCCTTTCAAAGTGTTTTCTATAATTTTATTTTAGCCAATGGGAGTACCTACTTCTTAATTTTAGAACTCGTATAGCAGGGGTGGCCGATCGCGACTATTAGTCCAGTCGATCGTGGCAAGGCAAAAAATATAAACATATATAAATACGTAGAATAGACTGCGCAACTTAATCACAAACTGCTGCACCCATCACGTTACGTTTACGTTATCACGTTACTTTATGGATCTAGATTTCTGGGCATTGGTTTCCAACGAGAAATATCCATGTTTGAAGAAATGTGTTGAACAATTGCATTCGAGTTTTGGTTCAACATATTTATGTGAGTCATTTTTCTACTTGAAACAAACAAAAAATAAACACCGTTCTCGCTTGACAGACGTTCATACACTGGATTCTTTAAGGTTGCCAAATTCCAACTACAAACCTGATTTTGCTAATCTAGCGGGAGATGCTCAGATGCAGTGCTCACACTAATATACATAAGTAGTTACTAAGAATAATTTTCAGTTTTATGTTTTCCCTCTTAATAAAATAAAAAAATACTACTTAATTGTGTACTGAACTGCTGTTTCATTTAGAATTTCAAGAAGTATGTTATTGGTAGATCGCACAGGGCTTCCTCAGTAGACAGTAGATCTTGGATCTAATCAAGTCTGCCACCCCTGTCGTATAGTGTTTATTGCAATCGTCAACATTTGAAGAAGAAAAATGTTTCTACCAATTTATGTAGTGCAGAAATCAGTGTCGGCCAAAACCAACTACATAGTTTGATCATCCATTGATTCGATTAATATATTCGATCGAGTGGGAGATTGTACCGCTTTATTTATTACACCAACTTCGCAACTGACGGTCAAGGCCTTCACGTTTCGCAATAGGAGCGACTAGCCTTTTTTGCGACAATAACAGCTTAGATATTGTTTATTTTTTGTCGTCGGCAACTGGATTGGACATATTCGGAAGAGACGGAGACCAGGGGGCACCGGACGATGACCAAACTGTTATTATTATTAAAATAAATGTTCAGCCATTGAGGTTATTTAAAATTAATTGCGATCCTTTTTAGTGAAACCTTTCATATTGATTTGTTTAGATTTATTTTTTACGTTTGTCCTTTTTATTTCTTCAACATTTAACCTAAGTATTAATTGAAATTTCTTTATATTTACTTACGAATTGTAATATAGATAATTGTTTAAAATATGCTTTAAAATTAATTACTAAAATATTTTTTCTTTTTGTTTCAGGTATGTGGATATCTTTATCTAAAGTGCCTTTAGATTTTTTTAGTTTATTTCTGTGCTTCGATTCTATAATTGTAAGTATTATTCTATTACATATAAATAATGATTTAAAAATATTGAGGACATAATATATCTAGTGACTGAAAACATGATATATTAAAACTGCCTAATGCACTAAGAAGTAAAGGTAACTATCGTATGCGTTAAAAAGGATTCATACGTGATTTAAACTATCGGAAACCCAAAATTTGATGATTTTTAGCATTTTAAAAACAAACCTGACTTGAAATGAAAAAAATATCACGACATTCACATTCATTTTATGCACTCGAATAAAATTAATGTGTCAATATATAAATAGTTATAGGCCTACAAAACTTTTATATTCTGAATTTTGAATTTTTGTTTCTGTCAGGGCTTATCAACTTTTGATTTTTTTCTTTATTTTTCCATTTATCTCAGAAACCATAAAAGCTACGCTGAAAACGAACGCTGAAACTAGGTATGAACATAGACAAACACAAAATCTCAAATTTCATTTGTCAAAAGGAATTCCAGGGTTTTTCAAACATTTTTTATTAAGAAAAATATTTTTTTATGACAAATTTATGTGTTGAACTGCCTATATTTCCAAAGTTTTTAAAAATATCGAAAAAAGCCGAAACACCCCAACTAGATAATTTAATTTTCTATAAAAAATATTAACATTGTAGGTGTAATCGAATATTTTTATTATTGCATATGCGCAAACATTGGATTTTTTTCCCTGTCGGGAGTCAAAGATATTTTTTAACAGATTTTTAATTATCTCAATAGAGACGAAGTTGGAATATCTATTGTAGGAGAACCGGGAAATCAAGGCACCTACAGGGCATACGACGTGTCATCGGCTGGTTTACGTGATCACTTTATGCGCTTGCGCAACGTTCACCAATTATGCCTTTTAATGAGATCCCCATCAATTCAACTTTGAAAGCTCTATACATTGTAACACTGAAATTCCTTTCGCTTGAAAACAAGGAATCTTTACTACAGCCATCCATGGGTGAAACCACGAACAACAATCTTATTATTCTTATTTACTTTGTTGGAACGCCATCTATTGAGAGAATTGGTTTTTTGTAAATAATGAAAGCTACAATTCTTATATCTGAGGTGACAATGCATTTTTTCGCATAGAAGTCACCCCTGAATTGCGCCAGACTTATAAGGTCATTTTTGTCTTATTTACCGGGAGTCAAAGATATTTTTTAACAGATTTTTAATTATCTCAATAGACAGGTCGTATGCCCTGTAGGTGCCTTGATTTCCCGGTTCTCCTTCAATAGATATTCCAACTTCGTCTCTATTGAGATAATTAAAAATCTGTTAAAAAACATTGTAGGTATTAGTACATCTTAATTTTTTTAACAATTTTTATAAAAATTGAATTTAGTGACGACATCGCTTCATACAATTTGTATGGCAGTCGCCTATACACAAAATATAAGAAGACTTAATAGTTTGATACTTAAATCTCGAAACATAAATATATACCATCATGCTGTTTTCATATTCTGGGTAGAAAAAAGGACTGACCTCCATACTGTCCTATTTTGACATACATACCTACATGTGTTGTATAGAAAATAAAATATCCTAAAATATTTAATAATTTGGATTTATGAGTTTATAGTTTGGTACTTATTCTTCAACTATTCATAGGTACTGTCGCTATCAATTACACGTATTAGCAGGAACAGCTTGTGTTGCTAAACCGTATGCATTTGGAGGACATGTGTCTCGAATTCAACACGAGTTTTTAAGTGCATTAGCGCTACAAACCAGTGCCTTATTCGAGGCAGTATTTGCCTCCTAATCAACACGGAAACGTTAATACGCTATCGGATCCTGTACGTCTGTTGTCAGGTGAATCAATGCAGTGGAAGATGCTTGTCTCACGATACGACGGGAAATCAAAAAATCCTTTTAAAAAAGGTGTAAAAAAGGATATTTTCAATAATCTTTTTTGGGGATATTATTCTTTATTTTAATATTGTGTGACGAATATTTACTAGAGAAATCTTGAAATGGTGAGTCTTGATGGTATTTTTTAGTAACAGACTGTTTATCATATATGAGAAAATTGATTTAAAATAAGGGTGTTTAGGTTTATATGCCCCATTATTAGCGACTGATAAATAATTTATTTGCAAGCTAAAGTAGATGATTCCAAAATCAGGGTTGGTCAAAAAAGGGATGGCGCGACCATGTGGATAATATTTAATATGTAAAGTTAGTAGATGATGTCTGTTTAATACCAGATTATGTCACGGAGTAAAATGTCATACGTCGTTTCTTTTGATAGAAATGTTATGTTTGCAACATGGCTATGGTCAGATCTTCAAGAGATGCTTTCTTACCATCCGTTTAAGTTTAGAGCAAATTAATATGATCGATTTGGTAAACGGTGGGCGATATTAAAAGACGTTTCGCCTTTTCGGTGTTCAAATTATGTGTAACACGATTTTTTCGTGCGACACCATATCGGCCATTCGACCGTATCACTGTCCGATAAGAGAATTCCGTATCCCGAATACCGTTGTATCCGCGCGTGGGTGTCTATCTATCGTACTAATGCAGATTTCGATTCGTTCACAATGAACGATTCAATTTAATTGAGAGATTCGTAAAACCTGCGATTCCTATCACATTGTGTTAGAGGTGGAGTAAGCAGTAAAGGCGCCATTTGAAGTAACACGCGGAGAGGATGGATCCCAAGGACACCCCAAAAATGTAATTTGTGGAATTCCAAAGGCCCCGTGACCACCTATAAGACTACCAAAGAGATGTAGGATGAGATATTCATTCTCATCCCATCACCTCTCCTGTCACACAGATCATATATCTATTAAAATGAAAATATTTATTTATTTATTTAAAAGGACAACATACAGCATATAATAAATTATAAAACATAAAGATAATTTGATTAAGAATAAAGCCAATTACAGGTTGTCGCTGAAGTTATTGTAGTATATTAAGATATATTAGGAATGGTTACATATTATGGTGAGATATTGTGTGAATGATGTGTGAAATTGCATATATAAATGTGTCAGATTTGATTTGATTTGTATAATTAAGTGTTAAATTTGATTATGACGATGAAATTTTAAGTTTGATTATCTTTTAAATGTGGGGGCGCTAAGTAAGAATATGTCAATCTCTTGGAAATGCCTATTGTATTACAGATTCTGTACATTGTTGCATGTTGAGCATAGTTGGTGTGTTGAGTGGTAAGACGGAAAAGAGGAGTGTGTCTAGTTCTACGGGTAGGGATGTTGAAAGATATATAGTTTAAGAGAGCAGGAGAATCAATTTTATTATTAATAATATTGTGGAGAAGCATCATATCAGATAGAGTACGTCTGTTTTCGAGTGAATCAATGCCATGGTAAATCCTTGCCACACGATACGATGGGAAATCAAGAAATGCTTTTCGATTTAGGTGTTTAATAAATATATTTTGTATCCTTTCGATACGGTTTATGTGTGTTGCATAATGTGTTGCATAATTTAAATGAATATGACGAAGCTTGAAATAAAATTATACTAAAATACACATGAAACATAAATTATTTGTGCTTCCTCGAAAGATTTACAAAAAAGACAGTTGATTGAACTATAAAATTATTTTATTAAGTTACATTGAACGATTCGTTACTTTGAACGAAATTTTCTACTACTACTGGTATCGTACCTTTACCGCGTGTAACATATAGCCATTTCCCGTTTCACGTGTGGGGAGAGATATGTACTGTCCAGGAACATAGTACCATCCCATTCAGATACCATCAGAACCGCTCGAAATATACCCACGTGGAAAAATCCCACGGGACATAAACGTGTGGACTATTTCGCCTTTTTACGGGGGATGACAGATAGAAATGTAGGTTGGTCGGGAAATATATTTTTGTACAGTGTGCAAATCGGCCGGTCTTCTTCGGGATATCCGTCAATTTCTCGACAATTCCCAGTTCGATGTTCATGTCACGTATTATCAAAGCCACTTTAAAAATTAACTGAACATCAAACATTAAAAAAAATCTCAACAATACTTACTGACTGAAGGCCGCTGGGACCTGTTTCTACATAGTTTGCGACCTTCTGGATGCGAACTACCAGCAGTATGAGCCTTTATCAAACATATTTCAGGCTTCACGTTGCTTGGGTTAGTTTGAAGAAATTCTTCTTCTACTTTACTAAATCCTCCTGCACCCGATATGCGAGTGATACAACAGAATAATAGTTGGAAGAAATTGTCTTATGGATATAAACCCGGCTTTTTATGATTATTTGTTCATGAACTAAATAAATATATTATTTTTTATGATACTGTTTTTTGTTAATTTCCTGTTGATTATATAAATTCCATCGTTTTCCGCTGAACAAATTTGGATTATTGTCGTGATAAAAGTGTCAATAGATTTTCCGAAGTCGGAGTGAAATGACGGGAATCAGTCGCGTTAGTCCAGTGTCTCTCGTATAGATTGGGATCTTTTCGATTTAAGAAAACTTCTTATCGCCATATCGTCGACGGCTGTAATCCAATCAACCGGTCCTCTCCGAGGGGAGGGGATCAAAAGTGATGTTTGAAAATGGAGACATTAACACCGACGTTGAAATGTGAAAATCCGATAAATGGTGGTGATTTAGGCCCGCTTTTGATGTTAGCCCCCAAGCAGTCAGTTAAGAAATATCCAAGGTCAACAAAAGAAATGCGTATTTTAGTTTCCGTTTGAGTGTTGTCTCTTTTGGATACTTCACCAAAGTTCAAATATTTAACTCAGAATGTCTTGTGATCGTTTAATATAGTCAACTCATTTTTTACTTGTGGCGCTAGTCGTTTTTTTTATTGGCAAGCTTAATCTGAAGAAATATTTTGAAGAAATATTGTGCTATAGGTAAATGAAATCGGTCGTTGCAGAAATTGAACTCGAGACTTCTGGATTACTAATCCAGCGCGCTAACTGCTCTGCTACCACCTATCTAAAAAAATCTTTAAGACAAAACATAAGAAATTGAATGCATTTAAAGATTCTCGAACGATGCTCTTCTGCGTCCTTCAATTTCCTCAATGCTATGATCAGCTGTCGTTTGGCAATTAACATTTCTTCCGACAGGTTCTTGTTCATAAATTTTATAAATAATAATAATAAATGTAAAACACGTGATTTTTTGTTAACAGTCCTCATTTGGTATCACAAGTTTCTAGTATCTTATCTTGTCCTTGATTAGCAATACTTTCGATACATATTTGACACTCTTCGTTTTCCCTCTCTGGTTGGCGGTTTCGGACCCTCCTATAAAATGTAAATATTTGATCAGTTTCAGCTTTGGCAGATACCCAATACCACCGTGTACTTTGGTTCTCACGCATCGAGGTTACCTATTTGAGTGAAAGGCTTTACTCGGCCGATTATATTATTAAACGTCCCATTATGCCTAATCTTTTTTCTATTGTTGAATCACTCAACTGAGGACACGTATACCTATTTCTCATGCGTCTACTTTGTTTTGTACTGAATATTTTCTAGTCTCCGCGTAAAAAGACTATTATGGTATTATGTTCGTTTTGTGAAATCGAAAATTTTCAACATTGTAGCCCCATACATTGTAATATGTATTATCTATTAACAATGGGTACGTATTTTTTATACACGTCTACGTTTGAGGTTATACATTCATTAATGTAGGTAAGCCATCATATTTTACTTTGATCCACTTATCTTTGAATTGAGTTGTAAGGCTTCTGATGCTGTTGTTTTGTTGATTTGATTAGATCTACATATTAAACGTCACGTCATCCATGGTCTATCGGTTTGACGGAGAAAACTGTGCGCCACAATCTTCGCGTTTGCATTCATTGTTCGTTTCATACTCTATCAATTTTCTTTTTGAAAATAATCAGAAGTAAAATACAACAACTTTAAAACTGTCCTAAAGAGCCATTAGCCTATGACATATGGATATTTCTACTCCACTTACCTGAAAAAAATAGTGTGTTGTAAATAAAGAGATTAGAACGGCGCGACGGTTTTATTGTCATATGGCAATCCTTTAATAACATAGTTGGTTGAAGTTATAGAAAACATAAATTGAGGTGTAAACAATGGTCTGAGTATTTTTTTTTTTCGTTATTCAAACGCATATTTATCTTGAAAAAAACTGTAGCATTATAGTCATCATGAGTTGTCATTATCTCTTTTGTATACGATTTCTCTAAATGCGCACAGCATTCATTTTAGAATAAAATAAGAATATGATTTAAAACGATTATAACGTGTAATTTTTTTTAAATTTATTCATTCAATAAAACAATATATACCTATAATAATTATTTGAATTAGTACACTGTTTTTTTCTCTTTCCCAAAAAGCATAAAATGCTTGTGCTGAGAAAGTGAGTGAAATATTTGTTGTTAGATAAAAGCTATATTTCGTTTCATATTTGGATTATATTAAGTAGGTATGGAGGAGAGAAAAAAAATTGTATAATTATGTTGATATTAAACCAATCAACCTGCGTAGTATTTGATTTCACAATAAATTGACAAGACGCACGCTTACCTATGATTATTATATATTACTTAGCGGTATACTTACATACGCAGAACATAATTTTATACCTGGAGATTCGCTTTTATACAGTGTATATTCTGGTATATTGCTGTCGTCATCACCGTGTCTTTCTCGGGTTTCACATCATCTGGAGTGTGTCAAGTCTTTCGAAACTAAAGACCTCTTCCGTTGTGTGAAATGTTCCTGGAATTTCTAAT
>OY754976.1:28538570-28861070 GCA_963576475.1 Molanna angustata
AACACGTAAAAAATAAACAAAAATCATGTAAAAAATATGTAAAAAAAAAAAATGTGAAAAACATGTATAAAACATGTAAAAAAAATATGCAAAAAAATAAACAAAAAGCATGCAAAAATATGTAAATAAACAATGAAGAACATGTAAAAAATATGAAAAAAAGTAAACATACATGCAAAAATTAATACAGGAAAAAAGAAATGTGAAAAGTAGTTTAAAAACCGACAAAATAATCTAATGTTTGGTCTCATTAACAAGTGCAGTGTATAGGCAACTTCTATAGATACCGATCGAGTCATTAAATATATCTGTGTATTGTGCATACTGGTTCCCCAAACTATGCAGTCTTTGCAAGGTTGAATTAGCCCGGTATACGCTAGTGTTATTAGTGTGACAATAAAATGGCGCGGTACTGCGTGTGTATTTATATAGATAATCTTCCTTTGAACCCGAACCTTCATTTCCATTGAGTTGAAATTGAAACCAAAATTAGATTTTTATATCAATAGCTTGTTTGACAAAGTCAAATGACAAAGCTGTTGGTTGAAGTATGAAATTGTTATAAAAACATCAACAATAGCATTTTAGAGGATTATCTCCCAAATTGGAGTCATATCTTGGACACACTTTATACCACACAGACAGAATCATAATGTCACATCAAAAAAATTACATTTTTAACCACGTGTTATAGGTTCTATGGCGTCAATATTCAATGGTGGCATTTATTTAATTTTTTTTATTTATTTGTAATTAACACTTCTCGGGCAAATAACAGGTACCATGACAAATATTAATTTAACACGCACCCAATAACAAGCTGCCACACGACGGAGAAACAGCCAACAACATAAAAAAATGAAATTATCCGATAACACACTTATTTGAAAATCTTGCATTAAAAAACATCATACCGGTAACTCGTCAATATATCAATATCGGTAACTCGTCACTATATCAATATCGATAACTTTCTTTTGCCTATTATTCATTTTTCTTACAATTTAGTGAAATGATACTAATAGTTTCGGACTTGTATTTATTTATAACTGACAATTTTTATGGCAGCATACACAATATCTACGGGAACTCTCAATAGTTTTTAATCTCCATAGATACATAAGTACGTAACTCCAACCTGTTTACATATTCATGGTAGGACAAAAAGACTGACCTCCACACTATCCTATCCTGCCATACATATTTTGTAGGGAATCAAAATATCTTAATACAGTGTTCAATAATTTGGATTTAAGGGTTTACAGTTTGGTACGTATTCTTCTACTATACATACTATCGCCATCGACAGTTGAATCTCATGTGTTACACGAAACTAGTTTTGTTTGGAAAAAAGTTGCAACACTTCCAACCTTTTTCTCTCCCAAAAGTATTGCTACCTACAGTAGTCAGTTGTCAAAATAATCGCCTGCAACTCGACGATTCAAGACGAAATATACATATTTCACGTTATTATATCGACCAACTAAAACTCCCCGCCGTATAATACCAAAACCTTGTTTGAACCAACTGGGAGGAGCATCTCAATCCTGACTTACTGATCTGGGAAGGGAGTTAAGGACGCTTCCGACAAGATAGAAGAGACCGTGTTGGAAGTGGTGTTTTTATACCAACATTATATAGTTTTGATAGTGAGGTTAGAGTGGGTGTCTTCTAAAGACCTGCCGAAGGAAGAAGCTCGCCACCAGATACATACAATATTCCCGTTTCTCCATATCCAACATGTTTTATAAACCACTTTACTGGCTGAGTTAGTTTCGAGGTGGTAGATAATTAAGTGTAGGTACCTATGTAAAAGAGTATTTTCCATGTAACCTTTTGAAATACCTGCCAGTCTGAATGTAGATGTAACCGCTGAGTCAAATACGAATGCTTTTATGTGTAGCTATGGCCACAATATTATGTGTAGCTATGGCCACAATATTATGTGTAGCTATGGCCACAATATTATGACTGTAGTCCATTGTTACTCCTGATGCTCCATTTGGTTGTTATGAATGAGCATAATGACCATTTTCTGCATCGTGTGGCACCGAGTGTCATGTTATATCACAATAATAACAACGGAGACAGACAGACACTTGACACATGACACCCCCCTCACCTGACCAGGGCCGGATAAACGTGTTTTTGCGCCCGTAGCAATATATTTGAATCCGCCCCCCCCCCCTCCCCATTTTTTTTTGGAATTTTAAATGTAGAACTATGTAAAATTGCATCGGGTCTAAAATTTATTTATTTATTTATAAACGGCACAAAATGCCTTTTACATAACATTCAGATAAAACACATATTGATGATAAAAATATTAAAGAAAAAAAAATAGATGTAAGCAAACATAAAAAAGGATATAAATATGGACTCAAAATAAACCAAAACGGTAAATTCAAAAATAAAAAACCGGTAAATTCAAAAATAAAAAACAGTCAATTCAAAAAAAAAAAAAAAAACAACAGACGTAAGCAAACATAAAAAATAATGTACCTAATATGCCTCAAAAAATAAAAATATATAATCAAAAAATGACGAATTAGTTTGTTTATATTACCTAAATCGGCTCATATAGTTGTTTATAAAAAAATTGCCAAAAAATAGCCACATACATACATACATACATACCATCACGCCATGTCCCTCGCGGGGTAGGCAGAGAGAACAGAACGCCACACTATTCTATCTTGACATACATTCACCGCCTCGTCAACATTCATGCTACGTCTCATGCATGTTCTTCTATTGTTCAGACTTCTAACATTTCCTTCTTTCAGAATATCGTTCACATGGTCGTGCCATCCTTTTCTTGG
The DNA here is from genome assembly GCA_963576475.1 of Molanna angustata. Lineage (NCBI taxonomy): Eukaryota > Metazoa > Arthropoda > Insecta > Trichoptera > Molannidae > Molanna > Molanna angustata. Next base: position 28,541,393 of record OY754976.1, read on the forward strand.
GCGCCCCCGACCTCTTTTTCCATTCCTGTCAGCCATATATATTTTTTTCGTCAAGCGTTCTTCATTCATTCTTTCCACGTGACCAAACCATCTAAGTGTGTTAACTTTCATTCTAGTTACTACATCTTTCTTCATCTTACATTCTTTCCTAGTGACCTCATTTCTAACTCTATCATACATCGTTCTATTACAAATTCTTCTTAACGATCTCATTTCCACTGCATTTATTCTACTTTCATGCGACTTCTGCCATGTCCAGGTTTCACTTGCATACATCAAGGTTGGCACTACAATTGCGTTATGAATGGCAACTTTAGCTTCCTTTGATACGTTACGATCATTCATAACTGGTTTAAGTGCTCCATTCACTCTGTTTCCTGCCATAACTCTTCTTTCGATATCCTCATCAGGCCGTCCATTCCGTTGAACATGCTTCCCAGATAAACATATTCGTCGACTTGTTCAAGCCATTCATTCTCTACTTTTATTTGACACGATGTTCTGCTTTCACACTTTTCAAAGACCATTACCTTTGATTTGCTAGCATTCATCCTCAGTCCGTACTCTATGCATCCTTCATATACCATGCTTACTAGATACTGTAACTCTTCCACGCTTTCTGCTAACAGGACTTTATCGTCTGCATACATCAAATCACGCACTGTTACAGTACTCAGTTTCAGACCCTTATTTTCATCCCTAAGGGCTCTTATGCAGAAATCAATGTACAGATTAAAGAGCCATGGTGACAACACGCACCCCTGTCTTACGCCACTATTAATAGAGAACCACGACGTTACTGTGTCGTTGACACGAACATATGCCTCGCTATTCTCATACAATGACGCGATTGCGCGTATCAGCTTGCTCTTCACTCCGTACACTGACAATATATCCCATAGTTTTTCTCTGTTGACTTTATCATAGGCCTTTTCAAGGTCTATAAAAGCACAAAAAAGCTTCTGATTTTTATCCAGGACCTTTTCTGTAACCATACGCAGAGAAAAAATTTGGTCTATACATCCTCTGCCGCCCACAAACGCTCCTTGGACATCCCATATCTTGCTTTCTGTAACCTTTCGTACTCTTTGATCCAAAATTCTTGCATACATCTTACCAACTGAGCTTAGCAAACTTATGGCTCTATAGTTTTTGCAGTCAAGCTTCGATCCTTTACCTTTGTACAAGGGGACCACGACTGCATTTCTCCAGTCTGAAGGAGTGCGTCCTGCTTCCCAACATTTGTTGAAAAGAGAGTGACACCACTCCAACATCTGATCGCCGCCATACTTTATAAGTTCAGCTGATACACTGTCATACCCAGCAGCTTTTCCCGCTTTCGCGTGTTTAACTGCTTCAAACACTTCGTCTTTCGTAATTTCATCTTTTTCATCTTCGTATACTTGCCATGCTCTCTGATTCATGTCACCACTCAAGCCGCAATCATACAGCTCCTTGAAGTATTCTTTCCATCGTTCTTTTACGCCATCTTCATCCATAATTAATTTTCCATCTTTATCATTTATACCTTGCGATACTTTGACACTTCCATTTTTTCTTTTTGCCACGCCTTTCCAGAACATTTTCATGTTACCAGGAAAGTCATTGGCTATTTTCAGGCTTTCTTTCTCTTTCAGAAAATCTTTTTCTCTTTTTACAATATCTTTTACCATTTTTTTACATTCTTTATACTTCTCTTTTGCTCTTTCTTCACTGTTAGATCCTTTCGCAGCTATTAATGCCATCCATGCTTTTTTCTTCTCACCCACAACAAATTTTACTCTCTCATTCCACCATGCGTCGCCTTTCTTTCCGCCTCTTTTAGCAACACCACAAACTCTCTCTGCAGTCTTACATACGGTCTCTTTCAAGGTCGTCCATGCTTCTTCGATGATTCCTTTACTGTCTATAGCTAAAAGAAGTTTGCTTCCGATATCTTTCACATATTGTTTTCTTACATTCTCATCTTGCAGCCTTTCCACTTTGGTTCGCTTCGGTGGATCACTACGGTGGGTTTTTGAGCGCCAACCGGTGAACAGATCAATTTTGGATATCACCAAGTAATGGTCTGTTTCCAGCTCCGCGCCCCTATACACCCTAGTATCCACTGTCGCTTTCCTCAGTGCGGCGTCCACACATACATAATCAATTATCGACCTTTCGTTCCCTCTTTGCCATGTATACTGGTGAACTCTTTTGTGGCTGAATACAGTATTCGCCACAAATAGATTTCCTTCCGTACAGACTTCCAGAAGTCTCTTACCATTTTCATTCACTCTACTATCACCGTGGGGACCAAGGACAGACTCAAAATCTTTCCGACGGACGCCCACCCACCCATTAAGATCTCCAGCCAGAATCACTCTTTCATTATCTTTTTTCATGTTCATTATTTCAGTCAGCCTGTTCCAGAATTCATCCTTTTCACTTTCGCTATCGGAGTTCACAGGTGCGTATCCTATAATTAGAAACACGCTTGTAATTCCAATCTTCAGCCTTACCCACATCAGTCTAGACCATTCAAGCTTGTACTCTTTCATACATGTCCCCATTCGTTTCGCTAGAATCAGCCCGACTCCCTTGCATGCAAAATCGTCACTCTTCACACCCGACCAAAGCTCTATCATACCATCGTTTCGTACGTTCATCCCTTTACCTTTCTTTTTTGTTTCACTTACACACATAATATCAATTTCTTTCTCTTTCATCACGTCACACATTTCGTTCATCTTTCTATCCATTCCACCTCTAATATTCCACACTCCTATTCTGCATTCTGTTCTCCTCTTTTTGCCTACCCCCTGGACCGTTACATGACGAGTGGCAGGCTGCATCGATGTATCCCGAAGGAATCCAGGGGGTTTAAAAATAGCCACAAAATTGGAAATTCATAATAATATTACATTTTACACCATCATGCTGAGCCTCTATCCGGGTACGCAAAGAGAACCGAGCGCCATACCTGTGGATTTTTTATTTATATAACATTTTAGAATTTTAAGCGCCCTTTTTAAGACTACCGCCCTGACTTCCTGATTGTTCTATGATTAATCCGGCCCTGCACCTGACAGACGTATCCTCTTCACCCTGACTCTGAGACACGTCTCCCGTCTCGTCTCACATTCTGTCAATGACAACAACTTAACCAAATATTTGCAACATAAATATAACTTCATTGTTTGCAGAAGGATATTCAAATGGCGTGGTGTTTGGGTTCCCGCGGGAGGGAAGCGGGACGTCAACTAACGGTTTTACAATCGTTTATTAAAATAAAATAGTATTTAATATTAATAAACGACATGACAGCAGTCATTATAATTTGAGTAAGAAGATATATAGGTTAATAATTTCTTAATTACAATAAAAATTACAAACGTTCATTATTTTATACACTAGTACCTAATTATATAGGCCGTCCACTAGACGTTGGTGTGATTTATTGCATAATATGCTTTCGACATGCCAATGATTTGCAAAATATGCCAATGATCGTATGGACAAATCACCGTGCGGAGACAGTAAAAAATAATTTCATTTTGTTTGAAAAAAAATTGTTCGTTCAATGCGTTCCTTTTTGGATTTCAAAATACTTTTCCCTTTTGAATTTAAAAATACTATGAGAAATCCAAGATGGCGGCAGTGATTAAAACGTGATTTTACAAAGTACCTAAGCAATAATTATTAAGATCAAATTTCTCACAATTATCTAGAGATTTATGAAGACGTCTATTTTTAAACTTCTACTTGTTCTTTTTTTTACTTTTCATGACCGATATCTATTTATACCTACTAATTAGAAGGCGTAGAATTCGAAATGATTAAAAAAATTTGTTTTCTTTTGAAAATATGAGAAGCCAATATGGCGGCCGTGATTTAAAGGTGGTTTTCCAAAATGAACGATTATGTAGGCTTTATCGAGTTCTAATTTGCTACATTTTAAAATTAAAATGACGTCTGTTTTTAAACTTCTTTTTGTTCTTTTTTTTACTTTTCAAGACAGAAATCGATTTATACTAATTAGAAGGCGTAGATTTCGAAATAATTGAATTTTCAAAAGAAAACAAAAAAGTTTCCATTCCTTTCACTATAAATCTGATATTACAATTAACACAAAATTAATTATTAATGTAGACTTTGGTCCTCAAATGGAGAACTTAATATTCTTGTGTTACTTGTGATAAAGACTGAACTGGACGGAACGTAAGTTCATTTCACAAGTTGTAATGTAGAAGTAGGTATATAGGTATACAAAGTTATTTTTTAAGACTGTATATTTACAAAATAAAATTTAAAAAAATTATGGTTAGTCATACCAAAGTCAAACTTGAAAAAAACTGTACAACATACGTAATACCTAATGTATATTGTAAAAACAAAACAAAAATAATACATAAGTACCTACGTACTTTTTATTTCTTCTATGCGTTTTTGAGTTCAACAATATTTATTTTCAAAACAGGATGACCGTTTCGACCAATCAAATCTTGTTTTTTAACACCAATAACATCTTAATTTCCATGAATTACCTACCTATATAAATTCTATAATTTATCGAATATTTTTACAGTTGCATATTATTAAACGCAAACATTTTTTTCCCTTTCGGGAGTCAATAATGTTTCCATGACAAATATAACTACCTAATAATTTTTAAAATTATTAACACAATTGGTGATAGTTGCGCAAGCGCATAAAGTGATCACTTAAATCAGAGGGTGACAGGTCGTAAGCCCTGTGATTCATTTGTGAGGGATGGGAGGAGGAAAGACAGAGGTATAAGGACCTCACTCAAAAGTGACACTTTTCCTACCCCAGAAAATCTTGTCCACAAATGATAAAAAAAGAGTGGAACGTCATGACTGAAATCATTGAGAGGGTGATAACGGAAAAGAAAAAGAAGAAATGTCCAAAAAACGGCGTGAGTAAAAAAATCAAATGCAGCAAAAGGTAGATCGAATAGATCCGGCACTATCCAGTCAGAAAGACTGGATGTCCCCTCAACAAAAAAAAAGTCGTAAGCCCTGTAGGTGCCTTGATTTCCCGGTTCTTTTATAGTAAGTAGGTATACTAACTTCGCCTCTATTGAGATAAATAATTTAGTTGTATTCCCGGTGGCGATACAGTTGTTTTTAATGGTGTTTTAAGTTTGGATCTGTGAGACGATAAATATAACAAGTCTCCAGAATGTGGCAACTTGTTATTAAGTGCATGCTTAATTAATATTTGTCACAGTGCCTTGTAATAATAAAAACAAACTAATTTACTCAAAAAAAAAAAAATTAACAATAATGTAAAACTGGTTGACAATACCTCAACTTCCTAAAGATGTTATGGGTCCATTGATGGTAATCCAACCGGGATAGACAAGACATGACCGCAGCTTAGTTGTTCATCTCAGGTAAACCTAAACATTCTACCTGACCAAACCACCTTCTATAATATCTAGGTACTTAAATGACATTGATACCATGATATCTATCTACCTATAACGTCAAAATATAAATATAATAAAAATATAATAGGTAGGTACCTATTACTAATTTGATTCATATAGAGCTGTTTTAAAGGACATACATATAGGTAATATAACGCTAATTCTAGTGATAGAAAACATGATATATCAAAACCGCCTAATGCACTATGAAGTTACGTATTAATAAGGGTAACTATCGCGTGCGTAAAAAAAGGTTTATACGTGATTTAAATTATCGGAAACCCAAAATTTGTTGATTTTTTTTGCATTTTAAGAACGAACCTTACTTGAAATGAAAAAAGTTTATCGGTCATTCACTTTGATTTTATGCACTATTTAAGCTTATAAAAGATTTATTTCTCTACGACACATAGATATGGAGTATAATTAAAAAAATGCTTTAAAAAGGATATGTATTTGAAATATTTTATTAGGGGAATTTATGCTGAATTTTAAAATTATATGATGGACACTCCCTAGAGAAATGTTGAAAATACTAGACTTATGGTATTTTTTCTAGAAACACACTGTTTGATATATTTGAGGAATTTGCTTTAAAATCCGACACAAGCACTGCTAAGTGGAATAGTTCTTATCCACTGGATGTTGGTACTGATAGATTGTATTCATTTTGTCAGTGCCAACATAATATACTAAATTGTCTATTTTTCATATTTTTTGTTGTAGGTACTATGTTTCACTATTGTATTGTTGTAATTTTTTTTTGTATGGTTATTGTGGATTTTGAATAAATAAATAAATAAATTGGGGTGTTTAAGTTTATATGCCCCCTTAACAAAGACATTATACAATCATACACTGGTTGTAGCGTCCAGAACGAATAGATTATTAGGTATGGTTGATGGTTTTTTAAAACTCCGAATGGCTTTCTTCCAGATTACATACAACAACTCTTGTATTTTATTTTTATACTGCTTTTCGGGCAACTAACAGGTACTAGGTATGTCAAATATTAATTTAACACGAACCCAATAACAAGTTGCCACACATTCTGTAGACTTGCAATATTAACCGTCTCACAGATCCAGACTGAACACACAATTTAAAACTGTCTCTTCACCTATGTGAAAAATTGAGGGGTACCAGAGACAGGTGTGCGAGTGTGCATTATCATATTGAAGGAAGCACGACACGTGCGCGTATCCCCACACACCAGTCTCGTCTCACCTAAAATGGCATCACTCATAAAAGCCGGTGTGGTGAACCTCATTATGATATTTTATTTTGTTTGTTTTATCTTTTTTCGGTTAACCGATTCTTACGGGACACTCGAAAATAATGATAAAAAATAATGGATGCACTATTCTAAAATCTAAGTCGGTGCCTCATACCTAGCTAAATTTAAAATCACTCAAATGTTTACCTATTAGATAACATTACATGCTACATATTATAATTATATATGTAGCATACCTATAAAGAACCAAAATGCAAGAAATTTTCCCACAGCAGTCAATCGCTGGACTCTGCTGTCACTTTTCATACGCCTCAAAAGCCCAACTGACCACCTGACATCGAGGTCTTTAAGTAGACCACAACGCAGGGCTGCCACCATCTTTAAAATCTTGAGGCATCTTGATTGGACACTGGAACTGAATGACAAAAAACATGACACCTTCTTCTTGTTAATGTAGGTATATTAGGATGGGCCGTACAATTTTATTCGAATCCACATATGAAAGGAGTCTTAAAAGTTGCTTATTTAGAAATTGTTTTGGCTATACTAGTTTTGGCCCTCTACCAGAAATCAAAGTTTTCAAAATAGTATTTTTTTATTTTTCTGCCTCAAATTAAATGATATAAAAATAAGTATTTATTTTCATTGCAATACGTAGAATGCAGTAGTTATAGTTAATATGTCATTTTAAGTGCATTTTTACATGTTGTTCTAGTGTGTCGATCACCATTGGTTGATTTGAAAGGGAGTAAATGTTGATCAATTTCGGAAGACCTATCAGCCGCTCTGTAAAAGTTAATTTGACCGGGTGTATTCATAATATAGGTTGAAGAATGAGCTCTCTGTGAGGCATCTCACACTCAGGTCGTCTGGTTCACATTGGTAATAATAATAAACACTTCCTTGCACAATTCCTTCCTTGAATATATTGCCATATGGAAAATTCTTCCAAATAACCAGTGTTTACAGCCCAGAGAAGCAATACTAGCGTTAGAAATTAATGTAAAATCATTTATCCTCTGCTGGGAATCGAACCAAGAACGCCCGCACAGAAACAAAACGTCTTACCAACTGTGCCACGCCGGTTGGCCGTCGGATAACTTTTAAGACCAACAAAAATGTCTGATAATGATTTCTAATATAAAAAAGTCACGCAAACTATACGTAACTGACGTATTTGGATAGGAATTTTCTACACTTTTTCAACCTGTTATATGGTAAAGTCACCACTACTCGCGGTTCATAGTATCCAATCGTTGTTACCTGCCGAATGTAGGTAAGTACTTACGTAAAAAAATCAGCCATTTTAGTATGAAGTAAGTCTGGGGCTCAAGGGCTCCTGTTCTATAAGGATTAAATTTCATATAGTTCTATAAGGAATAAATTTCATATAGTTACTCAAAGAGACATCCCTGTTTTCGAAATCACCGCGTAATTCGCAAGAAGAACGTCGCGTCGTAAAGGATTTATCTTTGCAGTTAGAGATGTTCGCATTCTTTGCGGACAATATTTAGTGATGAGCAAATGCAAGACCGAGTCCTTGGCCGGGGTTGTCATGGCTTATATTCCAGTTGCGGTCTTGGTCTTAATCTTGTAACTGTAAAAAAAATCTATTTTAATTCAGTTCTTAATTTTATAACAATAAAATGCGACGAAAATTGACATTGACGACGGATTTATATCACTAGCTGTGTGTAGCCATGATCCAATTTGTCTGGTTCCCCTTTCTAAGGGTTACGAAGGTCAGATGGCAGTCGCTTCAATGTAATTACCAGACTCGCCAATTCCAGGATCAAGATCAAAGCGTACCCCGATAGAAACGGGACAAAAAGCGCTAAGGGAAAGAAGAAAAATGCGACGAAAAACACCAATTTATAGCATAATGTCGATAGTACGTAATTGAAATTGCTTACCTTCAGTTGGAAATAAAGTTGGATACAGAATATGGCTGGATTTGGGCTTTAGAGCCACCGGAAAGAGATTATAGTGACGAGCAATTGCACTGTTGAGACCAGTACTGCGTACAGAGGTGAGTGCTAGGTCCTGAGTAAACGAGACGAAAATGCGCTTCTAATCTTTGAAAAGAAGTTGTTGAGAAAAATCTTCAGGCCTGTCTGTGAAAATAGAACATGGAGGGTAAGATACAACCATGAGCTAGAACGTATGTACAACGAACCCAACATAGTAAAGTACATAAAAACTTATCGCCTTAGATGGTTGGGACATCTCCAGCGCATGGAGTAGAACCGAGTCACGAAGAAGATTTACAACACACGATGAAATGGGAGGCGAAACGTGGGAAGACCCAAATGAAGGTAGATGGATGGTGTAGAAAGGGACATGAAAGCAATCAGTGTAACTAATTGGAAGGTGCGGACAATGGACCGGGTGGAATGGTGAAAAGTTCTTGAGGAGGGCTTTGGTGATGATAATGATGAGCAATTTCAAGACCAAATCCAAAACATAAAACATAAATTTCCAATATTAGGTCGATAGTACGTAGTCAATCGCTTACTTTTTAATAAAAAATAAACATTTTTTTTAAATTTCCAACCCATTGACCCATTGTCTTGCAAAGTCTGGTATTGGTCTTGCACCCCTTGGTCTTAGTCTTGCTGAGACACATGCAAGACTTTTGCTCATCACTAACGATATTCGTAACAGCAAAGGATCTTATCGTTAAATGAGTGTATTGATCCAATTGTGCAAGTGGACCCTCCTCCATCGTAATACGAAACCTCGATAAGAAAACTTCCCATAAGAATTATTTCGTTACATTAACTCGACCGAGTGTCCATTGAGTCTTCAGTGAATATTATGTGATTGACATGTGGTGTAACGTGACACCTATTTACCAGATATACTATGGCAGATTGAGTTCCAACCAAAATATACCAGTTTCTTATACCATCTATGAACTTTGAATGTCCATTTTGGAAATCTATGTTGATTATTGGGTGTAAATAAAAAGGTTTGTTTTAACTTCTGTTTGAAAAGGCCACAAAAAATTCTTCATACAAAGTAACGAATGTATTTAATTTGTTGATAAATTCACAGAATACATTACATAACATTATGCACAAAATCCTTTTAATATAAATGTATTAAAAAAATACGCTTAAAAATTGTGCAATCATGACTCTCCACTTTCCTATAGCTTGGAGAGTAAAAACTCTAAGAATTCCTACAATGTTTTTAACAGAAGATTGATATTTGTTATACTGTTTCAGAAAAAAATACAACCTAGTGTAGAAACAGATATCATATTATGTTGACCGAAACATATCGCATACTCAATACCCTTCCTATAGAAAAAAGCAATATTACATCAGTTTGAAGTATAGAGGATTAAGATAAGAACTAAACCATCACGTCAGAAGTTGGATCAAGGCTAGAAATTATTTTATGATATAGTATATCAAACTACTTAGGTACTGCGATAGTTAGAGTATCTAGTTGCTTTAAGTTATGAGAAAAAAAAATAAAAGTCAAAAGTTATGAGACTTTAAAACCTCCATCACGTGTAAAAACTTACTTACTTTGATGGTCGTTTCAGTTTAAATGGACCTATGAAGTGGAATAAATAATTGCCTTCATGGGGGCAAGTCTGGTCCGACCGGCGAAATCAAAACCATAGTGCTTACCCATAATATTATGGATATAATTATCATATGGAGTTCAATGACATCTAAAGATATTATAGAAGTCCATATGATAATTATATAATTTTATATGGGTAATCGTGAGGGTTTTGATTTCGCCGGTTGGACTTTTCCCCCAGAAGTACGCGGAGAACAGAGTTTTGGGACCTTCAGTAATTTTATTGATTAAAACTTCTTTGTTTCGCAGAGCATACAAATAAGCAAAGCGCCCCTGGAAACGTTTTTGACCAACTTTAAATTCAACTTTAGATTTTATTTTAAAATAATCAAAATATTAAGTAGGTACCAAATACAAATATTTTTACAAAAGTGGTTGACTGGCAGTAAGTCCTCCATAATATTATATAGGTACATATTTTTTACATAACCAATAAATTATTTTTATTTAAATTTATTTTGAGACGAGACTAGTATGTGGGCATACACGCATGTTTCGTGTTTCCTTTTATAAGGTAACCCGCACACATTTCGCTGGTTATCCCACAAAGTGGGATAATATGCTGTGGTGGTATGTTTAGGTAATTAAAAACATTTATTCCATATACGGCGCTGGCCGATTTACTAATGATATTAATAACAATTAAGCACTACAAATAATAACACTCAATTATCATTATAACCATTATACACTTCCTCAAAAGAATTAGCAGATCAATAGGTAAATTGTAAATTATTTATAGAACTTAATAAAATGCAACAAACGCATCATCTAACTTTTAATTGGGAATAATTCGCCCACCCATCCCATTCACATATCAAAGGATTAGGCTCTGAGGAGGTCCCTATACTACCTATCAACCCTACTGATTCCCGAATATTAACGTTTAAAAAATCTTTAACGATTCTATATATTATATTCGTTATTACCGTTTTTTGAATTTTTATTATTAAGTTTTTCGATTAATCTAAAATTTCCAAATTACGGCTAAAAGATTTTGGAATAAAGCCAGTGGCTGATATAATGAACGGTAATATTATTATTTTACGAGAATGCCAAAGTCTTTTAATCTCGTTACCTAAAGCGGTGTATTTTCTAATTTTTTCATCAAATGATTTTATAATATAACTAGAATTTGGAATAGCCACGTTGCAAATGTATGTTAGTTTTTTTTTTAATTTTATCATGTATTATTATATCGGGTCTGTTATGTTGAATTGACCGGTCAGTTAATATTGTTTTATCGTAATAAATAGAAAAATTATTATTTTCTAAAAAATGAAATCGGTTCATATTCATAATATGGTTAAATGTTTATCACGTCAATTAATTCATATTTTTAATAGCTAAATTTTGATGTATTATTATTTTTGCTACTTGGTTATGTGTAAATGTATATTCTGATATTATTTTGAACATCCCGATATTATTTTGTTATTTTTTTGCATGATAGTATTTGAAAGAGACATTATGAAGGTATGCTTGAAAATTGTGAATTTATAATTCTCCACTATTCCACAGTAGTGGAGGATAAAAATTCATGATTAATGGTTGGTACAAATCTGTTTTTGCTAGCTCACAGCGTGAAGTGTGCAATGTTTTCTAAACAGAAAAAAGATTCTGATATTATGAAAAAAGATTGACTCCCAAGGGATTTGAAACAATAAAGTTTGAATCTCCTGAACCCCATCCAAGCCCAGCCACCCCGTGAAGAACAAGAGGTTCAACCATATTTTCGTCTCACTAGTGATAATTTGTTTACATTGAAGCATTGTGTTTGAGGCAGAATTTGTCAAAGAATGTGAGTTAACTCAAGTATTATAGGTAATGATGGGTACTTTTTGTCATCTCAGATATTTTACTTTGTTACAATGTTCGTAAAAAAAATAAAGAAATTCTTCTCAGAAGGTATCAAATTGATGTTTTCGTGGTTAAATGTATCCTTGGAGATTTAGGTTGCCGTGAGGCACCTAAATCTCCAGAGGTGGGAGGTGAATAGTGCTTTCACTCTTTTTTTCATTTTCTAGTGTCCCGTAAGACATATTACCCCCTATTCAGTAACTATTGTAACTAAAATAGGAACGTACTAAAATTGTAGATTTTTGATTTACGGTCTTGTTTCAGCGTTATAAAATATCAACTTGGATTAAATGGAATAGGAAGGTACCTATATTGGCCGGAACGTTCTTAAAAAAATACTGAATTAGACGTATTTTGAATAATTATGAAAATGATAAAAAAAATCATAATTTTCGTAATTATTCAAAATATGTCTAATTCAGTACCTTTTTAAGAACGTTCCGGCCAATATAGGTACGTTCCTATTCCATTTAGTCCAAGTTGATATTTTATAACACTCAAATAAGACCGTAAATCAAAAATCTACAATTTTAGTAGGTAAGTTCCTATTTTAGTTACAACAGTTAGTGAATAGGGGGTATTATCGATGGACATATGTATTTTGCTGAGACACGGGCTTCGAATAGTGCTTCCACAACAGGCAAAATAATATATCAAATGGTTCAGCAATGAGGTTCACCGCCCATTCTGATTGTAGAGCCTTTTTAGGTGGAATGAGACTGGTGTGAGGGTATACACGCTCGTATCGTGCTTCCTTTTATAAGGCTGTACGCTCCCGTAACCCTGTACCCGGTTACCTCACATTTATGGATTTTACGGTGATGGTATGCATGTAGGTACCTACCTACGTAAAATAATTCTTATTATTTCGATAGATTTTTATCTACAGGAATTTAGTCCAGAATTTGTCCATCTTTCCTTTCATATTTTTAGTAGACATGGTCTTTCTTGAATTTATATACACCCATAATTTATCCAACTGCCGATTTGTTCAAGAGAATTTATTTCACTTAATATATCGACATAGTTTTAAGCCAAAATCCGCGAGATTTTGTATGGGCAGGTGCACATTTTTCGTGTTTTTTTTTCAAGTCAAAAAACACCAACTTACAGGTTTCGCAGCATAATATGTCATCCAACTGTCGATTTATTACAGAGAATGTATTTATCTTAACAGAGCTACAAATTTTCATCGCTGAAACACCCCAACTAAAAAATTATTTTTTTTATAAAAAAATACATACATTATACATAGTATTACATACATATCAAACTTTTTTAACATTTTTTGTATAAAATGAATGTAGTGACGACATCGTTTCATACGATTTGTATGGCAGAATACACAATATCTACGGGGACTCATTACAGTATGATACTTAATCTTCATACATTCATGCATAAAATCAAGCTGTTTAATTATTCGTGGTAAAGAAAAAAACTGAACTCCACACTAACGTATCCTGACATACATGTATAGGAAAACAAAATATTTTAAAACATTCAAAGATTTGGATTTGGTTTTATAAATTTGGTTTGTTTATTTATTTATATTTACAACATAAATGGATATTTACGTATTTATACACTTTACACATACTATCGCCATCGACAGTGTTGGATCACATGTATTACATGTAACTATTTGTATAAAGGCAATTTCGTTTTTTGGTGCATCTTGGCCATACAATGACTCAAGTATAGACTTTTTTTTTATTTTATTTTATTGAGTAACATAATATGAACAGACACATAGTACAAAGATTTAAATTAATACAGTTTTTTTTTCAAAAGGTACTGTCCCAATAAAGTAAAAAACTTGTGCTTGGGACAGGAGCAAATAACATATCTACATTTTACATTATTTTTGTTTTTTTAGTGAATATAGTCTTAATCTTGCGATAATGCCTAATAATACCTTGTTTTTGTTCTTGAATTATTATTGATGTGTGTATATTAAAACTGTATTTTTTTATTTACATACCAACAATTGAAAAAATCATAATTTCAATATTTATTATCTATGTATTCATTGTCTGATAAAATATTCAAACACTTGTTCAAATTAAAATATGATAATATTTAAAAATCATTAATCTGCTTAATTATTATACAGATTTTTCCACACCTCAGCCACAGGCGATGGTGGTGTAATGGTCAGCATAGTTGCCTTCCAAGCAGTTGATCCGGGTTCGATTCCCGGCCATCGCACACTTTTTTTTTGTTTTTATTTTATTATTCTCTTTGCATTGTCTTTATTTTGAAAACTTCTTAACGCAAATTATATTTCATTCTCGCCATTTTTCAATAGTATATTCCGACACATTTTTGTTCATTGACATTCATGAATAATTTCATTTATTTCTTTGATTTTTTTTTGCCCATCGCGTTTATTTTTTTTACATAGGTACCATTTTATTCATTGCCATGTCACACTGACATACATTTTAGTTAATGCTATGTTATGCTGAGTATGACGAACAATTCTTAAATATAGGTAAATTAAGTGTTGCCAGGAACAAATTCAAACAAATTTGATGTGTAAAAATTGATTTGAAATATTGTAGACTTCTATTTACGATTTTTCACGTATAAGTACATGGTATTATAATAAATTTAATTTTAGATGTTTACATAGACCTATAGCGAGGAGAGTTTAGTGTTAGCCACAAGTCACTCGTAGTATATAACCTTTATACATATGTAGATAGTGTGAGATAGATAAATAAATGTGTCGGATGTGTGAAATAATTGCAATAAATGTAACATAAATGTGAAATAAATGGGCCTGTATTTAAATATATGTTAAGTAAGAAAAAGTTAAATAAATGTGAATATGTGTAAATCAATATAAAATAAATGAAAAAATAAGATTAAATATATGTTAAGTAGGAAAAAGTAAAATAAATGTGAATATGTGTAAATCAATGTAAAATAAATGAAAAAATAAGATTAATAATGAAAAAATGTAAAATAAATTTAAATGAATGTAAAGCTGATAATGAAAAATAATTATGAATATATGTTAATAAATGTAAAATAAACGCGATAAAATGTATCCAATTAGTAAAATAAATGTTAATCAAATGGGAATAATTTAAAATTATTGTAAATGTAAAATATTTATGTGAAATCTAAAATAAACGTGAATAACTGTAAATTTTTTAAATTAATACATTCCTTTAAATGTGAAATAAATGGGGATAAATGTAAAGTAAATGTGAATATATGTATATTAATATATGTGAATATACCTAGTTGGGCAGCAATGATCTATTTTTAATGACGATTTTGTAAATGGTGTGATAAATAAATAAATAAATAAATCAATAAATTAATTAAATAAAAATAAACGTGAATAAATGTGAAAAATTAAAAATTAATCTGAATAAATGAAAAATAAATATCGTGAATCGGGTGCATAGATTATGTAGGTACAAGTATCAAAATACAGCAACTGCTGTTAAGAGGGCTACCGCTATTGTACATATGTAGGTATGTATTACAGATAGGAGACAGTAGGTAGATATTACTAAATAACAAGTTGAGAGTGACAAGTTAATCCTTAGCAAACAGTAATCAAACGCTAAAGTAATCCTTAACCAGTCCCCGGTGTTACATTTATTATATCTATCGCTGGTATTACGTAGGATTCGTCTGGGCCCCAATATAACAGTACCTTTCAAACTTGGTTTAGAGACATTATGAAATAAACCTTTGAAAATACATACGAACATACCACAGTATAATCCCACAGTGGTAACCAGCGGCAGGGGCATGCCTAGAACCTTCAGACTACGCAAACCCTGAAAGGAAATTGGGAAATGTCGAATATTTTAAGTTTTTCAGCAGAAGTTCGTCGTTGTTCATTTCAGTGCCCATGAAAAATATTTTTCGATCACACGCCAAAAAAATATTGTATTGTGATTTTGTCGCCATGAAAATGATCGTATTACAAATTCAGTTTTTAATATTGCAGCATGGTTGCAATAAAACAATAAAAAATAGGTTTTTAATAAGTAATAAGTTAATTTTTTTCATAAAATGACTTTTCTCTAACATATGATCATATATTTTTATGTATTTCTATACATATTATTATATTTATAGGCAAGCCAAGGTTTTCGCCTTCTATAAGCTATTCCGCTACTGCTAGCGAGAGGTATGCGGAAGTGCATTACCTTTTAAAGGTAGCACGATACATGCGTATTTACCAACACATCAGTTCGTCTCATCTAAAAAGGCAAACAATTCAGAATGGGTGGTGTGCCTCACTGCTGAAAAAATGAGATGTCATTGTTGTCTGTTTTTTTCACGATAATACATATTTATATATAAGTGGAAGCAGCACTAGATTTTGTTTGGTTTCAATAATAAAAAAAATAATAAAAATAAAATAAAAAATTAAGTGGAAGCACCACTATTTAAAACCGGTGCCTCACAGCAAAACCATTGAAGATATTTATTAATTATTTATTTATTTATATTAAAAAGAATTAGGTAATAGATATTAAATAAATAAAGAATAAATAGAACGATGTATGACAGGGTAAGAAATTAGGACATAAGGGAAGAATGTAAGATGAAGAAAGATGTCATTAACAAAATGAAAGTGAACACATTGAGATGGTTTGGTAACATGGGGAGAATGAATGAGGAACGCCTGACGAAGTAAATATTATACTGCGCAGACAGGAATGGAATGAGAGGTCGGGGCCGCCCATGAACGGGATGGCACGACCATGTGAACGAAATTCTGAAAGACGGAAATTTAAGAAGCGTGAATAACAGACGGACATGTATGAGACGATGCATGAATGCTGACGAGGCGATGGATACATGTCAGGATAGAAAAATCGGTTCTCAAATGAAGGACATGGCGTGATGGTATGTATAATGTATGTAAATATTGAATACCTACATGAGACAAGTAAAATCTACACATGTAGGTATTTAAGGGAAAACTAAAAAAATATCGAATATTGTTTTAATTGCATATACGCAAGCATTGGATTTTGCTCTCTATCGGGAGTCAAATGACTTTCAAAAATTACATTGATAAGGGGACTCAATATGAAGGCATAATTGGTGAACGTTGCGCAAGCGCATAAAGTGATCACGTAAGCCAGCCGATGACATGTCGTAAGCTCTGCAGGTGTCTTTAGTTCCTGGTTCTTTTATAATATCCCAATTTCGTCTCTATTGAGATATTAAAAGTGTTTCAGTATAAATATCATAAGAAAAATATATTTATTAAATAATTTCTAGGGCGATATTTCTTCTGCATCTTTCAATTCCCTTCCTCTTTTCTCATTGCTATAATCTTATTTATTTATTTAACAACGATACATAATTACATTATACATAATACAGCGTCAAGTAACTATAACAACAAAATAATTAATTACAGTGATACAACAAAATTACAGTGATAATTAATCCTAAATTCAATGCTAGGTAACTATTAAAATTGTTTTCCTATTTTTATATTGTCTCATTGGAAGTCCAACTAGGTGAACCTGTTTTATAACTTATTGTTGTATTTTTCTTCTTCTTCTTATGTGATTTTTACTATTCACTTAAGTTACTCAAAGATTCGCGTTGCCTGAGTTGGTTGGAAACGGTTTCCTTATGCTAATAACTCAGCCTTTCGTATTTTTCGCTAACAATGATTTTTTTTTTTTTTTGAGGAGTGACGACATTGATAACTGCTGGGAACTTTAAAATTATGATCGTCTATATTAAGTAAATGTATATCCACTATTTCTACCAATATATAGGCATTTTTATCTACATTGATAACTCCTGGGAACTTTAACATTATGATCGTCTATATTTAGTTACTGTATATCCACTATTTCTACCAATATATAGGCATTATTATCTACATTTGTTATTCAATTAAAATTTGAACAGTTTGAGGAGTGACGACATTGATAACTCCTGGGAACTTTAACATTATGATCGTCTATATTTAGTTACTGTATATCCACTATTTCTACCAATATATAGGCATTATTATCTACATTTGTTATTCAATTAAAATTTGAACAGTTTGAGGAGTGACGACATTGATAACTCCTGGGAACTTTAACATTATGATCGTCTATATTTAGTTACTGTATATCCACTATTTCTACCAATATAATAGGCATTGTTATCTACATTTGTTATTCAATTAAAATTTGAACAGTTTGAGGAGTGACGACATTGATAACTCCTGGGAACTTTAACATTATGATCGTCTATATTTAGTTACTGTATATCCACTATTTCTACCAATATAATAGGCATTATTATCTACATTTGTTATTCAATTAAAATTTGAACAGTTTGAGGAGTGACGACATTGATAACTCCTGGGAACTTTAACATTATGATCGTCTATATTTAGTTACTGTATATCCACTATTTCTACCAATATAATAGGCATTGTTATCTACATTTGTTATTCAATTAAAATTTGAACAGTTTGAGGAGTGACGACATTGATAACTCCTGGGAACTTTAACATTATGATCGTCTATATTTAGTTACTGTATATCCACTATTTCTACCAATATATAGGCATTATTATCTACATTTGTTATTCAATTAAAATTTGAACAGTTTGAGGAGTGACGACATTGATAACTCCTGGGAACTTTAACATTATGATCGTCTATATTTAGTTACTGTATATCCACTATTTCTACCAATATAATAGGCATTGTTATCTACATTTGTTATTCAATTAAAATTTGAACAGTTTGAGGAGTGACGACATTGATAACTCCTGGGAACTTTAACATTATGATCGTCTATATTTAGTTACTGTATATCCACTATTTCTACCAATATAATAGGCATTATTATCTACATTTGTTATTCAATTAAAATTTGAACAGTTTGAGGAGTGACGACATTGATAACTCCTGGGAACTTTAACATTATGATCGTCTATATTTAGTTACTGTATATCCACTATTTCTACCAATATAATAGGCATTGTTATCTACATTTGTTATTCAATTAAAATTTGAACAGTTTGAGGAGTGACGACATTGATAACTCCTGGGAACTTTAACATTATGATCGTCTATATTTAGTTACTGTATATCCACTATTTCTACCAATATAATATAGGCATTATTATCTACATTTGTTCAAACACAACTGCTTTATTAGATGAGTTTTATTTTCTTTATCAATGACCATAAATAATCCGTACACCTGATAACTGATACAAAACGTCAAATATCTTCAAGTCGGTTATATTAAACACTAGGAAAACCCGGTATTTTTTTAAATATGTGAGGCAAGTCTGGTCAACAGGCGGAATCAAAACAATCCATGTTTATCCATATCATGGATATAATTATCTTATATTAGAGTTCTGTAATATCATAAGATTTTATACATTCATACATACATACATACCATCAATATAACGTACCTACCTATTATTGGGGTAGGCAGAGAAACCGAGCGCCATACAAATTTTCTTGCGATATTTAACAGATCATTTTCGAAAAAAAATGAAATATCAAATAAACAAATAAATTGGTTAATCTTCAAAAATCATTTCTGTTATGCTCTGAACAAATCAATAAAATTAAATTACAATTCCAAATAGATCATTTTTCGTAAATTCTTGTGTAATATTCTAAATAAAATAAATAAATTTTAATTTTAAAAACTTCTTGTGCGCGAACTGAACGAATCCCGAAAGTTTCATTCCAATATCAAACATATCTTTAAAAAAAATTGTGTGAGATATCGAATAAATAAATAAATAAATGAAATACTTGTATTATTTATTTACCTTTTATCACACCATATTTATAATGACAACAATAAGTAAATTACTGCTGCCAAACTAGGAAATCCTGTTCTAGGGCTAGCAGTTTACAATTTATATTGACAGTTATATGCAATTATGAACCAGGTGATTGTTCCCGTTCCACACTAATAAGTAGGTACTCATTACCTCAACAAACATATGGTCTCACACAAAATAGATAAACACATTATAATACATGTGATTGTCATGAGGCTACAGACCACTCTTTTATGAAAGTTAGAAGTTGAATTAAAAAATGAAATTTCCGAAATGAAGTTTCAATGGATTACAATTCAGATTCTTAATTCAGTAACTGAAACGTTGAGTATCACCCTGGCCTTATGACTGTTATTCTTACGCAATTTATCCCGACGTATTGTCGCCGTACGTTCGATCTTGAATTGAGCGAATCGTGTTTTTTTTATTTATATACACACATATTTTTTGTCATTCCACATACCGGTTTTGACGTTTCAATTGTTCATATCATCGGTGTGTCATTAATTTTATTGTTTTATTCATCCTCTCACAACATGGTAGGACATTATTGTCACATGTCAAACCAAATACAACTCTTATCTGTATTTTAAGGAAGGTAGGTAGGTAGGTATCAACCATCCTTTTCTAAGGTAGATATTGAAATATAATGATGAGACGAAATACCATTTTAAGACGAATTTAAAAATGATATCGTCCAATTTATGGATGCGATCGAATTTCATATTTCTAAATATCTCGTTTTCTGGAAAGGGAGAACGTTTTTTTTTTCAAAGAAAAGAATGAATATGTCCTTGTAATAAGTTCATATAGGCACATTCCCAAAATTAATCATATGTTTGTGCTATAAATGAACAAAATCGAAACATTTATCTGATAAATTCATGTTTTAGGTATTTTACTATATTATTATACCTACCTAATACTACTGGATTCATTCATAGAAATGATCAGGCCATATCCCAGATTTTGGGGTTACAAGCGAAAAGTGTGCGGGTGTGCAGTACATAACAAAAGGAAGCACGACACATGTGTGTATACCCACATACCAGTTTCGTCTCACCTAAAATGGCAACGCTCAGAATGAGTGGTGGTTTAACTGCACAAAAATGCTTTAAGAATACCGAAAGATAAAAAAATAATGTAGGTAAATATTTTACCCGCTAAATATATTTTATAATATTAGTTATTGTTTTATGTTATAAATAGATAAAAAAAATATTTTGAATTTGATTCGTTTCGTCTTGAGTTGATATTCTTATATAGATGACATCTATCGTGGACTGAGATAATTATAATAAATGAAGTTATAATAATATTCTCATAGATGTCTCTGTGATTGTAGTCCATTAGCATTAAGTGGGCGATACGTCTAAACACAACATCGTCACTAATAAACCATTCATCACACACAATCATAAGTACCTACATACCTACCTAACTAGTTTTTTGCTGTCGAGGTATATATTATAATTGGTATGTTTTTCGGTAGCGTTTAGATTATTATTATAATTCAGTTCAGGAAGCTATTTAAGAATGTATAGTGAATTGTGAATTTATAATGAATTTTACTAACCAACTTCCAAAAATGGAAAGGTTATCAATTCCACGTGGTTTTTTATGTATGTTCAGCGCACAATTCTATGGTTCAGCGATAATATTTTACTCAGTTGTCCGATTTCGGTGATTTTTTCTCATTAGAAAGGAAGTATCTTCATATTGGTTTCATTTCAATTTCGTTGAGATCTGATTATTGGATCTATGAAGAAAAGTCATTAAACTCTTTAATTTTTACTTCAGAGATAGTAATTTTATTCTTTACCATATTATCCGATTTTAATGATTCCTTTTTTAAAAATGCAAATAACCCGAATGCAGAGTCCTAGGTAACTAAATACTAACTCCTTACCTCACTGAAGTATTTATTATTCTTAAATTAGCAATTGCATTGCAGAGACGTCACTAACTAAATACTAAAACTTAAGGTCGATGGCGTATTGTATATGAAAAAAAGAGATAGATATAGTTTTCTATGGGCTTAGACTGACTGAGTTTAAAATGTTTTTTGTCATAACAACACAAATATTTGTAACCAAGCTCACACTGTTCTCGATGACACAATATTTCTGAAATTCCAGCGAATTTTCGGCATCTCGTATGGATCGCTGAATACTCTGTTTGATATTTGATTTGACAAAATGACCAAATACATATTTGTCGAAGTCGCTTAAATCATCATACATCGAAAACATCTCGTATTTTAGGATTAAACCACTCGTTTGGTTCCTCGCGATCAACTTTACTTTTTGACAGTTTGCAAATGTTAGTTTACGTCGACGCGCATGCGCTAAGTATTTAGATATGTCCCTGCAATGCAATTCTCACACAAAAACTTCGTAGCATCTCCCAGTTAGGAAGCCACGTGATCTCCTAACTTAAGTGAGCGACTCTGCAATGAAAACATGGTTAGTACCTACCTATTTAGTATTTAAATAATGATAGCTGATTTTGATAATGGTCGCCCTAATATTTGTTTCAACCGAAAGTAGTAACCTAATGGTGCCATGCCATCACGTCGTTTTCTATTTGGGGGTAAGCAGAGACTCCCACTTTACATACTTACGCTTCTCTCTTCATTTACGTCCATGCATCGTCTCATACATAATGGTCATTTTATGGATATTGGTTAGTAACTGTTAAAAAATGTTTGTTTCAAAAATGGTCACCCCATAGAAAAGTATTGGTTAATATTATTGTATGTACATAGTACATCCATAATGATCAACCTATAGAAATGTATTGGTTAGTATTATTGTATGTACATACATAATGGTCACCCTATATTTAGGCATATTTATTTAAATTAAAATAATAAATGAAAATTGTTTAATCATGGTCACCCTATATAATATATTGGTAAAATATTATTTTAACAGATATAATAAAAAAAATCATAAGATGATACAGAAATTGACACCTACACCGCATCGCGCCATGTATTAAGTAGATATTATACATATTAGTTCGGGACCACTCTAGTGTGAAACTTGCCATGGGAATATGCCTCTAATGTCACATGTCAATACCGCCTCATGTCGCCTGTGAAATTGAATTAGGTCCAACATTAACTTTTGATTTGACTTGTGACATGTTCGATAAGGACATGGGACATACATACATGTTGGCTGGGATGACATTTTTCAATAAAAATAATAACTCGAATAAAACAACGAAAAAAGTGGACACTTCGAAACGGGTTCGTGTGCACAGCTGATTTATTTAGGGTTGCCACTAAACATTTCTTTTAAAAGTTTTTAACATTTCAATCATTTGAAAATAAATATCAGACCGTTTGGAAATAAGACGTTTTTAATATCGACATCTATGAAGTAAAGAAGTTGGATCTGTCTCTCATTCTTTAAATATATAGAACTTTCAAAATTGCATTGATAAGGGAACTTTATGAGAAGACCCAGGTCGTGATTGAAGAATAAGGTGAGGAGGGATGCAGTGCAGCTTTTAAGTGTTACAAACTAGAGGACGGCAGCTGAGGACAGACGTTTGGAGGCAAAAGTTGAAGGAGGCCAAGGCTCGACTTGGGCTGTAGCGCCATCGAAGAAATAGAAGAAAGGAACTCAATAAGAAGGCATAATTTTAGAACCTTGCGTAAGCGCATAAAGTGATCACGTAAACCAGCCGATGACAGGTCGTATACCTTTTAGGTGCCTTGAGTTCCAAGTTTTTCTATAATATTCAAACTTTGTCTCTATTGAGATGTTAAAATTTGTTAAAAATATTGACTCCCGACGGAAAAAAACAATTTTTGCTTATATGTTTAGTAGACCTAGTAGGCCTAGTTGCCTCCATAAAAATATTCGATAATTTATTTGTCATCTTTAAAAAAATAAAACCCGAGATACACGGACAGCTTGGAGCAGTCGGGGTCAACTGCTTGGAGAAGTCAGCGAGCAGCCGGATCAACTGCTTAGAGCAGTCGGTTCGACTGCAACACGAATGCTTGATAATTGTATAACACGATTCAGTTTGAAGCAGTCGTGTTGCAGTTGAACTGATTCCATTTTGCAGTCGGTACAACTGATTGGAGCAGTCGGTTCAACTGCAACATGACCTCATAGTAATTGTATAACACGATACAGTTGTAGCGGCACCGACTCGTTGAAGTGACTCCATTTTGCAGTCGGTATATCTGTTTGGAGCAGTCGGTTCAACTGCAACACGACTTCATAGTAACGACTTCATAACACGATACAGTTGTAGCGGCACCGACTCGTTGAAGTGACTCCATTTTGCAGTCGGTATATCTGTTTGGAGCAGTCGGTTCAACTGCAACACGACTTCATGTAACGACTTCATAACACGATACAGTTGTAGCGGCACCGACTCGTTAAACCAACTCCATTTCGCAGTCGGTATATCTGTTGTAGTCGGAGAAGTCGATTCAACTGCAACTCGACTGCTTCAAGCGGTCCGTGTATTGTAAAGGAGAATTTTGTACTGGAACTGCAGACAGTCGTGCTGCGACAGTTTCATGCAGTTTGCCCCGACCGCAGATTACAAAAAGTACAGATATCTCACTTCATATAAACCAAGCAAAACTAGTACAAATATTGTCAGCGATGGAAAGAATAAAAAAACATGGCCGCAAGTTTCTATTGTTTACATACCTCTATCGCTATCTTACCGTATACCTGTCTCTTTTCTATGACCCGTATGGTAGCGCCTTTAAAAAAATGTTTAAATCAGTAGGTACGCGATCATAATCTAATCTAAATCTACATTGAATCACATAAAATATCAAAGATATACTATGAAATTTTCATTAATTTCAATTAATTAATATTTTTTTCTTAACACAATTATAAAATCTGATCTAATCTCAATCAACTTCATGAGTAGCCTTCCTGAGTCTACAAATCGGCTTATTTGGAAGATTATTTAGGGTGAGTGATTCAATAAAATAGAAAAAGTTCCTTTCTGATAACAGCGTTGATTTTGAAGAATGAGACTTTTTGAGCGGCTGTGAGGCTCCGGCTTAGAATAGTGCTTCCACTATTTTCTATCATCATGTTTTTTGAATGTGGGTTCATGGGTCAATCGAAAATACAACGACAAAATAGTAATATCTCACATAGTTCAGCAGTTTGGTTCACCACCCATTCTAAATGTTCTGCCTTTTTAGTTTAGGTGAGACTGATGTGTAGGCATACACGCATGTGTCGTGTTTCCATTTAAGAGGTAATGCACGCCCGCACACCTGTCGCTGGTAGCCCCATACTGTGGGGTTTGCTGTGATGGTACGAATGAACAAAGCTCTTTTTCTAAAAAATAATAATAATAAACATTTCCTTGCACCTTACGCCAGTGGCGAGTTTGTTGCCCTATGGCAATTTCTTTCAACTAACCAGTGTTTCCTGCCCAGATAAGCAATATTTGCGTGAGAAATAAATAAAAATAAATTTCTCCTCTGCTGAAAATCGGACCCAGGTCAACAGCACAGAAACCGAACGCCTTACCAACTGTGCCACGGCGGTCGGCAAATAATAATCTTGACTAGGTTAATTAAATTTTTATAATAAAAATATGTTAGGTAGGTATACCTATGTTGTGGTGATTTTAAAAGCTGGTTTATTAAGTATGTGTTTTGTCAAAAATGTCGTCAATAATAAAACAGGTATAATACTAAGGTATCCTTGTTTAGGGGTCATTCCCAGGAGGATATCAGGAATGTATGAGATAACAAGAGGTGGGATGACGAGTCATTTTACAGGTAAAATTTTATGTTCATTTCAAACACAGTTAGATTTTACCATTTTTTTAAAGTTTCAAAAGACAAAAAATGTAATTATTAAATTTATTAGAATTCTGTCAAATAACGGTCTATCCCTTCGATATTTCAAACGAACCGGATTTGCCATGCTTCTTATTCTTATTAGTCTACGAACACTAAATTATTTGCTATCTTACTATATTTTTTTTGAAAAATTGTTAAAAAAAATTGAGATGTACCTACTGCTATAATTTTAACTTAAGAATTTGATAGAAAATAATACATATTATACAGGTTTAGTGGAGGTATTCTGAGTTTTTCAGTATTAAAAGTAATGGAAGAATAAACAATTTTAGACATAAATTTGTCATAATAATTGTTTTCGTAATAAAGAAAAATTCTGAGATTCCCTGAATTATTTTATAAAAATCAGTTTGAGATATTGTGCGTTTTTATTTTGTGGTTTTTGAGATATACCTGCAATAAAAATTCGATTGTTGATTACCCTGAATATAAAAGATTTGTTGGCCTAATTAATTTTTTCTATATTTTGAAATTTTAGGCAGTGTGCATTAAGTTATAAGGGGTGGGTAGGTACATACACAGACCCACTGAATGTTTCATTCTGAATTCTGAGTTCATCCATATACATAAAAATATACCCACTCTGTTGCGAAGCCTCTAAGATGGTATTTTTTAATTTCAATGTTGGAAAAACCATGCAAAAAGTTCACTACCTACTGCATACAATTCTTTCACATGGGACTAATGTCAATACTGTCGATTTATCAAGAGAAATAAATTCTTTTGAACAAATCGACAGATGAATCATTATTCATCATACCAATAACTGCATATAAATAAACAAATTCAGTTTGAAAACGGACATCATTTCATTGATATCAAAAATAACAAGCACATAATAACATGGTGATGACAAATTTCAAACATAAAATACAATAAACATACAATTTTATTTATTTATTTATTTATTATATAAAATACAATTTTCCTTAAATCTAGTAACAAAGAATTTTTTTTTAATACAATATAATATATTTAACTTAGGTTACATAATAGTTACCAGATATTTTACTATTTCATAAACTGCCTCACTAGGTGAAACCTGTTCTGAGACAGTGTATAGATGTCTTATTAGTTTTCAGTTTTGGTTAGTAGCCATGGGAGTATTTTATGAGTTCAGGTGATTAATTTATTTTTAATATAGTCTCGGCCCTTTTTTTAATCCAAATTTTAATGTCTCACTTAAATATTATCAAGTTACTGTTTTGTCTAAGTGTTAAAGGTAGTTCGTTGTATAATTTGACTCCAAAATACAGGAAATTTCTTTGTCCAAAAGTTGTCTTGAGTCTAGGTATTAGGAGTTTAGCCTGTTCGGTCTGTCAAGTTGGTCTAGATGTTTGCGTAGAGTCAAGTTTGTCTATGTTTTTATATATGTATGTACAAGCGTTCTTTGCATATATGTAATTGTGATATGTTTAGTATATTAAAGTCATTAAATAATGCGTCGGATGGAGTGCGGATTGGTACCTTGTAGATTATCTTTAAAACGGATTTTTGTAGTTTTATCAAAGGGTCTATTGTAACATGGTAAGCGCCTCCCCATGATATAATTGCATATTCTAATATAGATTGATACAAAGAGAAATACATTATTTTAATGACGGGTAAAGGTAGGAAGTTCCTTACAGTACGGAAAATGAAATTAATTTTTTTAAGTGATAAAAATATACGAAGATTTAATAATATTGGTATAATATTTTATGCTCTTCATAGCTATCCAGTAGACTCCAAGTATACCTAAATTCCACTTCGACATGAATCAATTCCCGTACATTATTCTCGTATTATATTAGTAGATGAATCTATACAAATGCACTAATTCATGGAATTTTTTACTCCTCACTAACCCAAGGGGATATGGGTGAGAGTTATATACCTATTCGCAATTTTTAAGGCTATTTTTGATTGCAGCTTATCAACTAGTATCATGCTGAGATTGTATTCTGAAAGTTTCATCACAATGTATCTGTGTGTGTGTTGAATGTGCTGTGTGCTATGTACGGTGTGTTTATTCTATTTTATCGATCACTGACTAAAGTACTCATTCGATTATTTTCAAATATGTATATCTATCTAATACTCGCTTAGACCCCATTAGATTTTGAACGATATCTGAATAGTGCTCCTCATTTTTTGTAACTATCAAATATTTCGACCTTCGTTGCTCAGTTGGTTAGGTATCTGACTGCTGATCCAAGGGTCCCGAGTTCGATTCCCGGTGGAGAAACAGTTATGTTTTCAGTCTGGATCTGTAAGACGATAAAAATCGTTAGTCTCCAGAATGTGGCAACTTGTTATTGAGTGCGTGTTAAATAATTATTTGACATAGCACCTGTCAGTTGCCCTTAAATAAAATAGAATCAACTGTAAATACGTACCTACTTTGTGGACAGTTTTTTTGCCTTGATTTATTACTCATTGTTTTATGTTCATATTAGTTAAATATTTCAATGTGACCCCAAGCTGACGTAACTCGAAATTTGTTATTTTTATTTTCAATTGGTATAAAGGCACATTACTTTCTTAAATGTCATTGAAAAATTTATCAGTTTTTCATAGTAAAATATTTAAAATTAACAAACTCATTTCATAAAAATGCTGAATATTTTTCATACAAAATTTAAATACTTTGTGGAGTGACTTGTTGGTGAGGATTATAGCGTTGGCCACAACCCACTCTTTTTAATAATAAATGTGTTTTGCTATATTATTTATAGGACCATGCACTCCTATAGGTAAGTTATAAATAATATAGTATGATCCCGAAGTTTTTCTACAGGGATAAGCGAATATTACCTACTGTATCGATTTGACGTTTATCAAATTTCATAAATTCGAGATAAGAAATAATGTCCATCCGTCTGTCCATGTTTCTTTGTGCCGTGAACCAGCTTTAATTCATGTATGTGTGGTTAGTGATATCAGAAGGGAATCTTTAAAACCGTCATTGTATGAAGTTAAAATCAAGAAGCGTTATCCCAACATGACCAAATATCTTTGCAGGCACTCCAAGGATACAATGAGATACATATATTTTGTAAAAAATAGTTTTATAAACGTCAAAACGTATGGGTTTCAGTCAGTTTTAAAGTTTCCACTGTATCGTTTCTTCTTAATAATAGGAGAAAATATACGACACGATTGCGATACATGGATGTAAATGAGTCAAAACATGTTTGTCAAGATAAAAGAGTCTAACGATCGGTTTTCTCTTCCTACCCCAAATAGGGAAACGGCGTGATGGTATGTATATAGGTAAATGCTTTCTTTAATACATTCGACATCTCTACGAGCTCTCTCAGTGTATTTAGGACAGCTGTCTCTTCCTATCTTTCCTAGTAGGTACCTACTTTGATTTGATCAGCTGTCTTATTTTAGTGTTTTTTATGTACTAGTAAATCAATTATACATTATTTTTTGTAATTTTTTGTATCAATATTAATTATCCTATTGAATAATGCATGGAGTTTTCACTGGTCCACTAATAAAGCAATGTAAAGTCTGTTTTTTTTTAAAGTGCCAATTCTTTACATAAACAAAAAAAATGCATAGTATTTACGCATGTAAATGTATTAGTAGAATCATGGTTGCTGATTGGTTTACACCATTTGGTGTCCTTAACAACAAACATCAACAAACCCGACAGTACTGTGGACAGTACGTATCTATCTCTCGAAGTAAGCGCACGTTTAATTTTTTATGGTGACCATGTGTTCTAAATTAAGAATTTCATTTTTTATTTCTTACTTATGTATTTTATTTTTTGTTTAATATCGATATATAATTATTATTATAAACATGTGTTATCACCGTCTTAGTATAAAATAAGTGTCCATTATTTATTTGTATTAGTTACATAGATATATTATTTATGTATGTGTGTTTGCCTCAATGAACTATTATGTAAATATTTTGTAAAATATAATTTATTATTTTGTAAAATAATATGTAACTGTTTATTATTATAAGGATTAATTACTTCATAATGTATTATTTTATTTTCCCAATAAAAAGTATCAAATAAATATTTTGTTTAAATATTACTTTCCCAGGAGATGCCCATTAACATTTGCAGAAAATACCTAATAATATAGACCCATAAAAGCCGTATGGTACCGGGAGTAAGAATAGGTATGAAAAGATTTGAAGGTTTGGAAGATATATGCATGTGAAAGTTACAACCGTTTTATATCATGAAATGATAAAAAAAATCCCATAATATTTTTTTCTTTTACACCATGGTCACTCTATGAGCTTTGGCACTCTTAAAAAAATCAGACTTTACATTGTCTGTTTTATAAATTGTGTAGACTGTATAGCTCTCTTTCGACCAATAAAAATAAAATAGGTACATTTCTATTGAAGATAAGTGTATAGACAATAAAAATTTAGGTGGGTGATGGTAGAGCGGTTAGCGCACTGGGTTAGTAATCCACTGGTCGCGAGTTCGAATCCTGCCACGACCGATTTGGTTCACTTATAGCACAAAAGTATAGGTAGGTATTACTGACAATGAAGTTAGCCGCTACTGTAATTCCGTGGTTTAATATATGGAGATATATCTACCAATTATTTCGGGTTTAGTTATACCAAGTACAACAATCCTATCAGGATCGTGTAATCAAAATCTCTTGACACTGCCTGCTCTTCTTGAATCCTTAATACACAGCATCACCAGAGCCAGTAACAGTATTATGCTTTGCCCTCAAATCTTTTAAATTATTTTTTTTTATTTATCTACTAGCGAACCTGATAAGACGTTGTCTTTCCCGAACTTTGGATTGCCTGTTGTTACTTACTTGTAACCAGTTACAAGTGTGCGAGTGTGAATTACCTAATAAAAGGAAGCACAACACTTGCGTGTATATCCTCACATCAGTAGGTATCGCCTCACTAAAAAAGTAATATTCAGAATGTGCAAATAAGATAAAATGTATACCTAATTAAGGTAGGTATGTTAAATAGGGGTTGGAGTTGAATAATAAATGTCTGCCTCAAGTCAGTTCTGTCAATACCCAGACCAAACTTCGGAACATATTCTGTGGGATTGATGTTGCCACCCAATGCTGTCCTCTTATAGATCGGAGCTCCTCGTTGCTGTCCATGGGCCTTTTCAAGGTCCCATTGGTCACGCGGATTTTGTGATCTCGAAGAACAATTTTAAAGCCTTTAAGAAGTTTTGTCATAGTTATGGTGCCTTACTATTGTTAGATTCACAGTGTGTTAATTTTTTACAGGGATCTTGGTCATACACTTGATATTTCTCATTTAAAAAGATCTGAAGTCCACGAGTGTTAATCTTCCAATCAAATTCGTCGATTGTTCTTTTGCACTATGATGCCGAGATTGCTAATCTAGAGGGCTCCATGACCTACTATCCATTTTTTCTTTGTCGCTCACTTAGCGTTCTGTGAAGGGGCCGTTTACAGTCCCTATATGCAGAGCGGGTGGTGGTGGGAGTAATAAAAGTCAGATGAAGACCAGAAAATACTTTTGAACTCAAATAGTAGGACGCATGTATAACATAGTTATATACATAGCTACTATTACGCCATGTCTCTAATAGGGTAGGCAGAGAACCGAACACCACACACTTTTATTCTTACTAATGTTCACCGTCTCATTATAAAATTTTCACCAGGTTCCTTATATTTACTCTTTCAAAAAAAAAATCTACGAACAGTTCGCATATTTTTGATAGGTCGATGCAGAGCGGTTAGCGCGCTGGGCTAGTACTCCAGTGGACGCGATGACAACACCAGTATACTATCTAGCATATTTCATACTGATCCTGCCACCATGATAAAGGTACTGTAATAACTCTGCAATTTAATCTCTGCTCTGTAATAATTTCAAAGATATGAAGTTGATGACAGTCTGTGAGCGTAATCTTTCGATTCACAATCATCAATAAATTGTTATTTTTGCACTCTCATTAGTGCAGAGGACTTTTAGTAGACTCCACATTCCACCCCGATGGGAACGTTAAAAGACTTTAGTCCTATTTATCCCCGAAATGGCTGCACTTCAGACAGTACAAGGGTGCTACCACCATGATGTACAGATATTACTATTCTAGAGAGTTCCAGGAGCTATTCTTTGGGGTGCTACCACCATGATATACTGATATTACTATTCTAGAGAGTTCCAGGAGCTATTCTTTGGGGTGCTACCACCATGATATACTGATATTACTATTCTAGAGAGTTCCAGGAGCTATTCTTTGGGGTGCTACCACCATGATATACTGATATTACTATTCTAGAGAGTTCCAGGAGCTATTCTTTGGGGTGCTACCACCATGATATACAGATATTACTATTCTAGAGAGTTCCAGGAGCTATTCTTTGGGGTGCTACCACCATGATATACAGATATTACTATTCTAGAGAGTTCCAGGAGCTATTCTTTGGGGTGCTACCACCATGATATACAGATATTACTATTCTAGAGAGTTCCAGGAGCTATTCTTTGGGGTGCTACCACCATGATATACTGATATTACTATTCTAGAGAGTTCCAGGAGCTATTCTTTGGGGTGCTACCACCATGATATACTGATATTACTATTCTAGAGAGTTCCAGGAGCTATTCTTTGGGGTGCTACCACCATGATATACAGATATTACTATTCTAGAGAGTTCCAGGAGCTATTCTTTGGGGTGCTACCACCATGATATACAGATATTACTATTCTAGAGAGTTCCAGGAGCTATTCTTTGGGGTGCTACCACCATGATATACTGATATTACTATTCTAGAGAGTTCCAGGAGCTATTCTTTGGGGTGCTACCACCATGATATACTGATATTACTATTCTAGAGAGTTCCAGGAGCTATTCTTTGGGGTGCTACCACCATGATATACTGATATTACTATTCTAGAGAGTTCCAGGAGCTATTCTTTGGGGTGCTACCACCATGATATACTGATATTACTATTCTAGAGAGTTCCAGGAGCTATTCTTTGGGGTGCTACCACCATGATATACTGATATTACTATTCTAGAGAGTTCCAGGAGCTATTCTTTGGGGTGCTACCACCATGATATACTGATATTACTATTCTAGAGAGTTCCAGGAGCTATTCTTTGGGGTGCTACCACCATGATATACTGATATTACTATTCTAGAGAGTTCCAGGAGCTATTCTTTGGGGTGCTACCACCATGATATACTGATATTACTATTCTAGAGAGTTCCAGGAGCTATTCTTTGGGGTGCTACCACCATGATATACTGATATTACTATTCTAGAGAGTTCCAGGAGCTATTCTTTGGGGTGCTACCACCATGATATACTGATATTACTATTCTAGAGAGTTCCAGGAGCTATTCTTTGGGGTGCTACCACCATGATATACTGATATTACTATTCTAGAGAGTTCCAGGAGCTATTCTTTGGGGTGCTACCACCATGATATACTGATATTACTATTCTAGAGAGTTCCAGGAGCTATTCTTTGGGGTGCTACCACCATGATATACTGATATTACTATTCTAGAGAGTTCCAGGAGCTATTCTTTGGGGTGCTACCACCATGATATACTGATATTACTATTCTAGAGAGTTCCAGGAGCTATTCTTTGGGGTGCTACCACCATGATATACTGATATTACTATTCTAGAGAGTTCCAGGAGCTATTCTTTGGGGTGCTACCACCATGATATACTGATATTACTATTCTAGAGAGTTCCAGGAGCTATTCTTTGGGGTGCTACCACCATGATATACTGATATTACTATTCTAGAGAGTTCCAGGAGCTATTCTTTGGGGTGCTACCACCATGATATACTGATATTACTATTCTAGAGAGTTCCAGGAGCTATTCTTTGTGGCATGCATATCTTTGCAGCTCATTTTATAATTCTACGAAAGGGCCGATTGAAAGATCCATAATGCAGAACGACTGGAAGTGATAGTTTATTAGCCCAGCACATTGCAACACTTACATATTTGGGCATTTATTAGTGCAAACCGGCCCTGTTGACTTTTGAATTTTTCTCAACGACTGTCTGTATTGGTCCTCTTCTCTCCGGGGAGCCTACTCAGTGCTGTCCTATGTCCAGATACATTCTTGTCTAATCAAGTCGATCCTTTCAAACAGGACACTTATAATAAAGGTAGTTACATACATATCTCATTCACACAAAGGACTTTATATCAAAACAAACATTCATTAAAATAAAACTTATTTTGCAGAGCGACCTTAAACTTGGATTAAAGTAAATTTTTGAATATAAAGAAAAAAATATCAAATAAATTGTAATCTAAAGATCACACATCATAGTTAAAACGAGATTCGGATAGTAAACGAAAAACAAATTACTAAAAAACAATGGTTGTCAGTCACGCCAAGTTCATTTTCTAGACTCGGCGTGTTCTAATGATAATACCTATCAATACTTCAGAGGAAATATGAACATAAAAACCTCAATTTGTGTTTCTAAAAAATACCATAAGCATTTTCAACATTTGTCACATAGTTAAAACGAGTGGGTTGTGGCCAACACTAAACTCCTCACTAACAAGTCATTCTATAAAGTATTCAAATTTAGTATAGAAAATATTCAGCATTTTCATGAAATGAGTTATTTTTTATTTAAATATTTTATTATGAAAACTTGATAACTCTTCAATGCCATTTTATGAAAGTGATGTGTCTTTATACCAATTTGAAAATAAAAATTTCAAATTTTAAGTTTCCTGAGCTTGGGGTCACTTTGAAATATTTGACTGTTAAAAAAATTCAGAAGCACTATTCAGATATCCTTCAAAATATAATGGGGTCTAAACGAGTATTAAATATACATATTTACAAAATTTGAAAAGAATCGAATGAGTACTTTAGTCTATAATCGATAAAGTAGAATAAACACGCCGTACATACCACAAAGCACACACACACAGATACATTGTGATGAAACTTTCAGAATACAATCTCAGCATGATACTAGTTGATAATCTGCAATATAAAATAGTCTTAAAAATTGCGAAATCATAACCCCCCACTATATATCCCTTTGGATTAGTGAGGAGTAAAAAACACAAAATATTTATTTGTAACTAGTACTAACATATTATATTCCTAGAAAATTAACTTATCGTCCGGTTTCTGAAAACTGATAAAATAAACATTTTCCTAATATTCATATAAGATATGGAAAATGATGTAATTATACATAATAAAATCGAATAATACTTTAACATAAACAAAGCAAATTAATTTCACAATAATAATGTTAATAATGTTACCTTTAGTCAGTCAAAGTTGTTCCGTAGGTACTCAAATTATGTATGGAAAATTTTCAACAATTTTATGAAATGAGTTTGTTTTATTATTTTTTTATTTAAATATTTTATTATGAAAACTTGATATTTCTTTAATGCCATTTTATGAAAGTGATGAGCTTTTTTAAAACCGCGATCGTAGTAAGCCACCCTATTGACTCTGTCCAATTCTTTTAAAGAGTTGGTACTCTGTGATCCAGATGATCTCAATGTAAGCTGTCGTCCTGATGGAACATTATTTTAACATAGTTCCTGAAGGCAGTGTGGAGCCAAGTCGTTCAAAGCCTTAAACACCATCAGGCATACCTTCTGGTCCGATACTTTCACTTAAATGATACCTTATTAGTTTTTTTTTTAATAAATTTCTTTTAGATATTTTATACTCATGGTTACAATGAAAATGTTGTCGTTCAACTTCAATGCTATGATGTTGTCAATTCATAACCACCTTGTTAGTCCAGGTATATAGTGTTGGTCCTCTACAAACTGATAATATGAGATCACCTTTTTCAGATAAACATCAGTAAAATGCCAAACTCAATTAATACTCTGCACCAATTAACTTTGACTTGGCACAGACGTGCCATTTCATGTTTAACTCGTACAACAAAGGTTTTCTAAGGTAATGATAAGAAATCCTGTTTCTTATTTACACACACTTATGACGTATTGTAAAACTTATTTAGAATAGTAAAAATTTTCTTACGCTACCACTTCGTATCCTATACAAATTTCATAAGTTTCTTAAATATTTTCATAAATGGCAAAGCGGTAGGGTTTAACAATCCAGTATATCAAAGTTTGAATCCTGCCTCGATCGATTTCGTTTACCATAAACTTATGAGGACATTAAACCTTAACACCCAAATTTGAAATAAAATTTCTCAAATATGTTTGACAGTGTGTTTTTAAAATAAATACCATAAGTATTTTGAATATTGATGTCACATGATTTTAAAATT
This sequence comes from Molanna angustata, assembly GCA_963576475.1. Classification (NCBI taxonomy): domain Eukaryota; kingdom Metazoa; phylum Arthropoda; class Insecta; order Trichoptera; family Molannidae; genus Molanna; species Molanna angustata. Next base: position 28,577,471 of record OY754976.1, read on the forward strand.
CAGCATCATTTCCCCTAAAACTATTAGGTAATAAAAATATCCTTATTCTCAGCAAGTATTTTTTAAAATTACTATATAACTATGTGTCGTAGAAAAACAAATATTTTATATGCTTAAAGAGTGCAAAAAATATCAATGTAAAATTTTGTAAATTTTTATATCTAATACACGCTTAGTCCATTAGATCTTGAAGGATATCTGAATAGTGCTTCTCAATTTTTTTAACTAAAATATTTCAAAGTGACCCCAAGATCAGTTTGAAATAAGGTTTTTTTTTTCATGTCGTTTGTTCTTAAAATTCAAAAAATCATTAAATCATTAAATCGTGTATATATAAACCCTCTTTAACGCAGGCGATATTTACCTTTACTAATACATACTTTCATGGTGTATTATGCGGTTTTAATATAATATCATGTTTTCAGTCACTATAGAATTAGTGTTTCAAAGGCATATAAATTATTTTAAATGTAAAAATCAGCTAAATGACATCATTTTTTGAAAATGTTAACAGTAAGTAGGTACTCACATTTTTTAAAATTTAATAACTGTAAATATTTTTACTGTACTCTTTAATTAGTAAATTTTTTACTGGTTAGTTGGAAGAAATTGCCATACGGCAATAAACTCGCAACTTGCGCAGGGTGCAAGGAAGTGTTCATTATTATTATTATTATTATTTAAATTTTCATTTCAACCACGAAAAATAGGTATTTTTAAAAACTGTAATCTGTCAACACATAAACTGAGGCTTCAAGGGACATTGCGTAATGGAATTTACGAGTAATTTTACGACAAAATAATTTATTTAGGTACCTACTCAAAATAACTCAAATTTTGAATATAATATAAGCAACCAATAAATATTATAAGATGAAATAAAATAGATAAATTTAATGATTTTTAAAGGTTCAAACAAAGACTAGAAAAAAACATTTCACAATCTAAACGTGGTGTATGTAATGATGTACCTAATGTATTTATATGACCAAAATTGTTTCCAATTGCCCGTTTTCTATTGTTTTTTTATGTAGGTATATTAATTTGTTTTTTGTTTGTGCGTAGTTTTTTACCATCATTGTATAACTCTGTATTTTAGTGTATTGTCGAATATCAAATGATTCCTTCATCAAGTACAAAGTTTTAATCTTTTTGATGAGGTAATGCAACAATTTTACTATAGCAAATATCATTATGTATTGTATTTATTATTTGTAATATTGTTGAACAAAAAAAAAACATGTTAAATAAGTTAAAGTAAATCAAGGACCGGAAAAGCTAATCGTTAAAAATAGGACTGCCCTAATATTTATATTTTCTACTGCGTTTTTTCCTTGGCCAAACAGGAAATCAGTGTGGAAACCGGTGAGGACAGGTCAATAATACCTACACTACCTACTGTAGATAATGATGTATTCTATACTTTTACTGAGACAATGTCTGGTGGCTCTTGTGTGTCTGAGATAAAGTGTTACAATGATGGATCATCTGTATTGATCACTGTATCACAGCATCTGATATTCTAATCATATTATTATTTCATACATACAACATATGACCTACCACTTGCATACCTGCTATATACCTACATATGTATTATATACAACTTGAAATGAGTGTTTTCATCAGATTTTTGGCGTAGGTAATCATTTTCTGGTATTTCTTTTCAGGCAAGCATATTTTCTTTGCCGTTTAAACGGTCTAATGTTCCCTTCTTCTTCAAAATTAATCGATTCAAATTATTAGTTATATGTACTATAAACAATGTCTGTTTTATAGGTTATACTGTTATCCATTTATAGGTTATACTGTTATTGTTACTTCATATTATAACTGCCATATGGAATATTTTTATAATTGCATATATGCAAACATTGGATTTTTTCCCTGTCGGGAGTCAAATGATATTTTTTTGACAAACTTTTTAATATCTCAATAGAGACGAAGTTGGAATATTATCGAAGAACCAGGAAATCGAGGAACCTACAGGGCTTACGACCAGTCATCGGTTACTTACTTACTTGATCACTTTATGCGCATGCACAACGTTCACCAACTACACTGAAAAAAAAAGTTATGTTAAAATTAACCTAACTATAGTAACTACAAAACAATTCGTTTTGTGCTACTAAATATTTTGTGCGCTTAACCAAACAGCACAAACATAAATGGATTAACTTTTATTACTGATAACAAAGGTTTGGCTAAAAACGCAGGTAGCTGAGGTAGCCAGTTCGGTGGTCATATTTTTTTTTTCAGTGTATGCCTTCTTATTGAGTTCTCTTATTAATGTAAATTTAAAGAGTTCTATATGTTTGAATAATGAGTAGTTAATCACCTGAAAATAAGACATTATTACATTGCCATCTATGAAGTAAGGATATGAAGTAAGTAAGGTTTCTACCTTTTTGTAACGCCGTCTATTGAGAGATTGGTTAATTTGTAACCAATAAAGGCAACAGTCCCTATAAATGAGGTGATGGTGTTCTCGCACAGATGTCACCCCTGAACTGCGCCAGAAATATTATTTCATATTTGGCTTTTTCACCTACTTGTATCTGTCGAAATTTAAAAGAAATCCGCTGGAAACTATCGTTTATTTATATGGCTAATTTCATGCGTTTGGGGATATTTCGCTTTTATAATATAACTATTGTCAACTTACCAACGGTAGCTTCCCAAGAAGTGTGGTAGGATCTGATTAGCCATAGCTTCTTCATCGGTATACAACATAGATATTATAAACCAATTAAAAAATGGGTAATTAGAACAAGCGTTTCAGATTCCTAAGACCAAAGATAAATGTCAAATTATGTATCGATAAATATTTGTATAGATGGGTCGGTGGCTGAGTGATTACTGCGCTGAATATGCAATCGAGTGAACCCACTAGCACAGCTTCTATTCGATATTTTATTTTCAAAATAATATTTATAAACCATTTGGAACTATAAGGCACTGGAGGAATACGTGTCAGGATAGAGGAAGATGGCGAGGAATGGTGGACGAGGCTGTGGATCCACAATGATGATGTAATTTATCTATTTACTCCATGTACCTACAATAACGTGTACAATGGCGGTTTTATTGCCATTTGACAATTTCTTTCAACCAACCAAGGCAACGCGCGTGCGACAGTTAATAGTGTAGTGGTAGGTAAGTACATTATATTTATAACAAAAAAAAACAAACAGAAATACAAATTTTAATACACAATACCATTATTTACCTAATGTAAAATCTGAGCAACAAAGAAAGGGAGAAGACAGAGGATTTTGGAGGAGAGAGAGAGAGAGAGAGTATGAATAAGGAGTGTCAATTAAGAGTTATTAGAGAGGTAGGTATAACAGATTTAGACTTTATTTTTAAATTGAATTGATTGTTGATTGAACAATCATTTTAAATGAGATAGAAGGAAGACGGAGTATGGGGCGTAAAATAATAGGCAGGTATAGCGTCTTAAAAATCTTGGGCAGTGGTTTGGGATATTCCGGATGCGGCGTCACTAATTAGATTGGCGCAAGATCGGAATGAGTTTGGTGTGTGATGGTCACCAAGAAGAAGAAGAAAAAGTAGGTACTGCAACTATACCTAACACTTGTCAAGTGCAGTACCTACATGTTGAGTTTACTGGAATGTATATTTGTGTTTTAATCTATCAACTAATGTCCACACAATTAAAAGAAAAATTGATCATATAGTTATTATATTTGTCAGAGGATTATAATAATAACTAATAATAATAATAATAATAACTAATAATAATAATAATACCTAATGTAAAATCTGAGCAACAAAGAAAGGGAGAAGACAGAGGATTTTGGAGGAGAGAGAGAGAGAGAGTATGAATAAGGAGTGTCAATTAAGAGTTATTAGAGAGGTAGGTATAACAGATTTAGACTTTATTTTTAAATTGAATTGATTGTTGATTGAACAATCATTTTAAATGAGATAGAAGGAAGACGGAGTATGGGGCGTAAAATAATAGGCAGGTATAGCGTCTTAAAAATCTTGGGCAGTGGTTTGGGATATTCCGGATGCGGCGTCACTAATTAGATTGGCGCAAGATCGGAATGAGTTTGGTGTGTGATGGTCACCAAGAAGAAGAAGAAAAAGTAGGTACTGCAACTATACCTATACCTACTGCGCTGGGCGTAGCAGCATGAGAGCCGCTAATGACATGCTGTCGAACAGGCGGACACATGCCGGGACACCCGAAGAAACAACAGCCGAAACCCAACACACCCGACCTGCTGAAAGTGCTTTGCCGGCAAGTCAACCGACAACCACCAAAGCGGGAAAACCACGACAACGCATGAAATGGACAGATGACATGAACATAAACCTCATGCGTTGCTACTACACTATCACACAAGGAGACACACAAATAATTGGATACAGACAGGAGCTACATACACAATTCACCACAATTTATCCAGAACTCTCACACATCACAGAACAGCGACTGGCGGACCAGAAAAGAGTTATAATAAACAACAAAAGAATACAACTATCAATACTTGATCAAATAAAACAAGACGCAATCAGAATGAGTAATCAAAATAGAACAAGTACATTAACACAAGACATAACAAATACACAAATAAACCACAACAATCCACAGGAAATATCAATAATACCACAGCAAAATAACACTGAACAACCAAATATAAACATAACTAATGAATCCACCAATATGAACAATAATACAACAATAAGCCCTAACAACAATGACGAGACCAACGGAAGAACAGAACAAAACCCAGACACAAAAACACAAATCACAAACACACTAGAACACACAATCGAAATATATAAAGATAGCGACCCCACAACAAGACCACACCTACCAAAGCTCAAAATCAACAAACAAACCATTAACATGATCAATATTATCAACACAATTCTACATAACATGATTAACACTGAAACAACACTCGAAAAATTACATCTATTAGTTTACTGTAGTGCATACACCATTATTACACTAAACAAACAAAATATAAACAATAAAACAGAAAACTCCCATAGAACACACAGAAGCACTATACCAGCATGGCAACACAGAATACAAATCAAAATCAACTCATTAAGAAATGAAATAGGCAAAGTAACACAAAAAATTAAAGATAATCTAAAAAATCCAAGAAAACTACGGGAAATTGAAACGATTAAAGACAAATACAATGAACACAACCTAACTATACTCCTTGATACGCTAACACAAAAGTTATCAGCACAATCACATAGATTAAAACGCTACAAAAAATGCTATGACAGGAAAACACACAATCTCAATTTTCAAACAAGCCAAAAAAGCTTCTACAACAACCTTAAAAACAACAATATAGAAATTACAGACGCACCTAAATTAAATGAAATAGAATCATACTGGGAGAACATTTGGTCTGAAAACAAAAAACACAACGAAAATGCCACATGGATAACAGAGGAAGAAAATGACAATAACCAATTTCAAAACATGGCCACAATACAAATAAATATAACTGACTTCAAAACTGCTGTAAAGAAGACACACAACTGGAAGACACCAGGCATAGATAATATCCAAAATTACTGGTACAAATATCTCCCTGTAACACATGAAAAATTCTCCGAACTATTACACAAATGCGTAACGGAAAACCAAAACCTCCCATCTTTTTTCACTAAAGGTATCACATATCTCAAACCTAAATCAACAGACACAAAAAATCCATCTAAATATCGTCCAATCACATGTCTACCCACAATATACAAAATTCTTACCTCAATTATAACTACAAAAATAGATCTTTTCTTAACACAAAATAACATATTAACAGAAGAACAAAAAGGATGCAGAAAGCAAAGCAGAGGATGCAAAGAACAAATCATCATCGACCGGACCATAACAAATCAGGCGATAAAGAAGAAAAGGAACATGTACTGTGCATACATAGATTACCAAAAAGCCTTTGATAGTGTCCCCCACTCATGGTTAGTAAAAGTTCTAGAAATATACAAAATTGACATAAAACTTGTAGAATTTTTAAAACAAATAATGAACACCTGGAACACGACAATATACCTAAAACTAAACAACAAAATGATAAAATCAAAACAAATAAACATTAAAACCGGAATCTTTCAAGGTGACTCCCTAAGCGCACTATGGTTCTGTATCTCCCTCAACCCACTCTCCAAGATGCTTAACAAAAGCAAACTTGGCTACAAAATCACAACACACAACTTAAATACCAATCCTATAAAAATCAACCACCTTTTATACATGGACGATTTAAAACTATATGGCAAAAATAATGACGAACTAAAACAACTAATTTATAAAACTGAACGCTTTAGTAATGACATAAAAATGAAATTCGGTATTGATAAATGCAACACATGCTCAATAGTAAGAGGTAAACCCAAGGAACACACGGGAAGCACCTTGAAGGATACGAATGAAATAATACGCGCAATGGACGAAGATGAATTTTATAAATACTTGGGAATTCTCCAGAACCCAAGCATAAAAGATAAAAAGATAAAAGAAACCACCAAAAACGAATACCTTAAAAGACTAAATATCCTCCTCAAAACACAACTAAATGGAAAAAATATGACTAAAGCAATAAACACATACGCAATACCAGTACTAACATATACATTTGGAATAATTAAATGGACCAATACGGAACTCGACGATCTCAACATTAAACTCAGAACAACATCATCAAAACATAGAATTCACCACGAACATTCAGCAATAGAAAGATTCACACTGCCAAGAGAGGAAGGAGGAAGAGGACTCATAGACATAAAAAATCTACACCATACACAAATAAATAACTTAAGGCAATACTTCTACACAAAACGAAATAGCCCAATACACAACGAAATCATAAACATAGATCACACTTACTCACCACTTACACTTAACGACAACGAACGCAATCTAGAAATAACAACACATGACGCAAAAATTGAAACATGGAAAAATAAAACATTACATGGAATACACCCAAGTCATCTACAACAACAACATATTGATAAAGCCCTTAGTAATAATTGGCTCAAACACTCAGACCTATACGCAGAAACAGAAGGATTTATCATAGCTATTCAGGACAAAATAATAAAAACAAAAAACTACACGAAACATATTATAAAAGACAATACAATAACAAACGACACATGCAGAAAGTGCAAATTACAAAAAGAAACAATAGAACACATAACAGGTGGCTGCTCAACTCTTGCACCGACGGAATATACAATAAGACACGATAACATCTGCAAACACATATATTTGGAACTAGCCCACAAACATAAACTTATCGAAACACACCCCAAGTGGTATCAATACACACCCCCAGCTGTAACAGAAAATGATAACTACAAACTATACTGGAATAGAGACATAATCACAGACAGAACAAACCTACATAACCGACCAGACATTACATTAATCGACAAAATACATAAACACACATATCTAATAGAAATATCGATACCAAATACAGCAAATCTACAAAAGAAACATTTAGAAAAAATAGATAAATACATACCTTTAGCAGAACAGATAAAATCACAGTGGAAACAAGAAAAAGTAACAATAGTCCCAATAATATTATCGTCTACAGGCATCATACCAAAAACTCTCCAAAAAAATATAGACATACTAAAGTTACCCCCATACGTAATCACCAACATACAAAAAACTACAATTATCAACACATGCACAATAGTCAGAAAATTTCTACAGGTACCACTTTAAACAACTACACACAGACACACAAACACATAGCCTCACAACTTGAGTACGCTCCGTTGTGAAGGAAATTACCGGATCATAACCGAGATCAATCTACGTATAATAATAATAATAGTAAATATTAATTAGATGTAAAAACATAACTATATAAAAATTAATACATATAAAAATACTTTCTTTTAAACAATACGTATGGTAAGAGTATGACAATTAATTATAAAAACATGTAAAACTATGGAATATTAATAGTTTTTAACTATGAATTCAGCACCTAGCCTACGAAAGGTAATAAGACTTGTGGATTATTTTATGTTTGGTGGCTAACTATTATATATTATGTAAAAAAATACATTTAAATCATAATACATTCTCTGCAATTGTAAAAATAAAAATATCTGATCTTTTTTAAATTTAATATGTTTAGCATTTAAAAATGATATGATATCTCAAGATACATAAACAAAATTAATTGTGAAAATGTACTCAAAGAACTCAAGCGAGTTTACTAGAAATAATTATCTTTATAATTTTAATACTGAACTAAGAAATGTAATATGTGGTACTTGACATTTTTGTATGGGAAACTCACTGATAGGCTATTGAGATCCCTATTATTATGATGTAAAACTTTTATGAAAATAATAGAAAAACTTTATTATTATTAATATTATTAATAAATCGGCCAGCGCCGTAAAAATATTTAGTAGCACAACTCGCTCGTTTTTTTGTTTAGCGTTGCTCCTAATTGGATGATAATGTCACCTGGATTCAAAAGACAGAAGCCAATGTAGGCATGGATAGGTATATACCTAATTATATTATAAGATACCACATCCAAATTATAGTTGAATGAAATCATGATGGATGGTTTCGTATAAACCTATACCTAATCTACGCTTGTATACCTAGGTATTCAGGGGTTCATTAAGGAATTATTGCGCCCGGTGTCTTTATATATGGACATAGGCCTTCAGTAATGGACATAGGCCTCCACAGCTTCATATCCTGGGCATACCGCATCTATATCCGTGATCCACCTCCAGCAACTCGTTTAATATATCGTCAGACCATCTTGTTTGAGGTGAACACTTCTTTTGCACTACTTTCGTTCGTTCAGCCACTTATGGTTGGCAACCTTTTTATCGACCGACCGAGCGGACCCGACAGACGTTGTCATTGCCTGCTATTTCAGCCGTTTAGGAGTTTAGTGACATACCTACACAGAATACCTTAAAGATATTAATGAAACTTATACACTTAAAGATATTAATGAAACTCCTGCTTTGCATTTTATTAGGTAGGTATATTTGTATCTCAAATGATTTATTGTTCGCATAATACCATTTTTCCACGTAGGTAGGTACCTATCATTTTTTACTAACTCAAGGGGATCGATTTTCAGCATTTAAGTGAGAATTTTGGTTTCTCACTTAAAACTCGCTTTTTGAACTGAAAACACTGCTTTGTTGGAAAAAATAACATTCGACAATAAAAACGCCACTCGCACAGGGTTCAAGGAACTATTCGTAGGTAGGTAGGTATCTAAATTAATATTTCAATTTTCTTAGTGTAGGTACCTACTTAGGTAGGTACACAGAACTGTTTAAACAATTTTGTTTCTACTTTATATTTAGTTTGTTGGCGGACATTAATTGCTTTGATGTGAGGCACCGACTCAGAATAATGATTCCACTCTTTTATACCAACATCATTTTCGGGTGTCCCGCGGTAAGAGCCGGGTTATAGAAAATAATAGAGTAAAAAACATCTAACATAGTTTAGCAATGAGGTTCCACAGAAGGTAGGTAAGTCGAGACTTGTGTATGAGTAGGTACCTATAAGTAGGTACCTACACGCATGAGACGTGCTTCCTTTTACAATTTAATGCACACCCGCACACCTGTCGCTGGTTACTCCACATTGCGACATAAACCGCGATGGTATGAATGAATATTAATAACTTTTGAAGAAATAATGTAAAATTGAACTTTTGACAAAGCAAAAATATTAATATGGGTAGGTAGATAGGTACATGGTTAATAAAAGTGCAATGAGATTCGGATTTAAAAAGATGGGAATTTATTTTCTGACTCATTAGGCAGGTACCTACCTATGTATGAGGCGATGCATGAACATATTTGAAGTAATACGAATAGATAACTATATTAAGGAATAACTACTAGGTATAAAGTAGGTAGCAGGGGCGGGACTAGAACCTTCGAACTAGGCAAACTCTGAAAGAAAATTGGGAAATGTCGAAAATTTTACGTTTTTTAGCATCGTTGTTCATTTGAGTAGCCATGAAAATATTTTAAAACCACATGCCAAAATAATATTTAGTTACATTTGTGGCCCTGTCAAGCATCGTATCAACAAACGTTTCAATTTAAAATCTTGTAGTAGGTACCTATGGTTTCAATAAAACAGACAAAATAATGTAAGATCTTGATTTTTTTAACATAATATTCATAGGCAAGCCAAGATTTTCGACCTCTTTAAGCAAATCCGCTACTGGTAGGTAGATACCTACCAATTCAGTTTTACCTGCCTACCCCATAAAGGAAAAGACGTCTTTTTTCATGTAAAATATTCACTCATTCATACCAACACGGCATATCGCACAGTGCGGAGAAACTAGCGACAGGTGTGCGGGTATGCGGGTTCTGGTTGGTTGGAAGAAATTGCCTAATGGAAATAGGCCCGCCAGTGTACAATATATATGTTTATATGATGTACAGAAAGATGAATAAATAAATAAATATGCATAATCATATAAACAAGTACGACACATGCGTGTATGCCCATACACCAGTCTTGTCTCACCTAAAAAGGCACAACATTCAGAATGGGTGGCGAACCTCACTGCTGAACTATGCAGGGGCGTGCTTAGAATCTTCAAACTACGCAAACCCTGAAAGTTTTTTTTAGCATAAGTTCATGTTTGTTCATTATATATAGTAGCCGTAAAAGCTATTTTTCAATCACATTCCAAAATAATATTTACATTTTGTAGTGCTAAAAAGAACTGTTTCTACGTTTCAATACCTGGATCCAGGGGCGTGCCTAGAACCCTGCAATTTGGTAAATGTTGAATATTTAAAATATTTTAGCATATAGTTTAAATACTCGGCAGATATTTTGTGGTTGTTCATATTAACCGTTTTGGCATGTGAATTTTGCCCTAAACCACTATATTTTGAGTCACTATGCGACAAGTTTCGGCAGTGCTGTCCTGCCATCGACCAAATTCACATGCCAAAACGGTATTTTAGCATAAATTCATCGTTGATCATTTCTGTGGCCATGAATAATATTTTTCAATTACATGACAAAATAATATTTACATTTTGTGGCCCCGAATAGGATCGTATTTAAGTTTCAATTTCCAATCTTGTAGTATGTTTGCAATAAAGAATATAGAAATATTAGGACATGAATTAGTATTAATTTTATTTCTTGAAATGACAGTTTAACTTACCAGTAATAATATACGTATTTTTTATGTACCTATTTCTTTATGTATTAGTTATATATGTAGGCAAGTCAAGGTTTTCGGCTTCTATAAGCTATTCCGCTACTGCGTGGATCTTGTAGTAGGTACCTACTTATGGTAACAATAAAACAATCAATTAATAATTAGGTCTTAAATTATTAAAATAAATATCAATATCTTAAAAAAAAAAACGTTTTTCTAACCTATGATTATATGTTTTTATGTATTTCGTTACATATTAAATTTATAGACAAGCCAAGGTTTTTGGCTTCTATAAGCTATTCCGCTACTGGCAACTATGTGAGATGTTATTGTTGCCTCACCCGGTTCTTAGGTGACACCCGAAAACAACAATGAGTGGAAGCACTATTCAAAGCCGGTGTCAAGCTTCAAAATATGTCCATCGAAATGAGATTGATTAGGTAAATTATATAACAATGTAACACCAATCGAGTGCAATTATGTACGGTTTTAGATTTTGTATTATATGAAACATTTCTCGTATTGTCCAACATCCCTTATACATTGACATGTCAGTTCGGGATATTAATACGGACATCTCCACTGCACTGTCACACTATATCCAATCACGGCCCTTTCCCTCTATTGCCGCCCCGTCATTGGCTGAAATCCTCCCTCGTCATTTCTAGTAGCCACGCCCACCCCACGGTCACGCCCCCGCCATTCAAAGCCTCCATACATTTATTTTTTCTCAGGCATTTTCCGCGTTCCTCGTGTGAGAATTTTGAACTTGTAACAAAAACAGTTTCTATCGGCCGTCTCGCTCTTTTGGTATCGCCGGAAAAGAGACGCCGGTAGCGACGGATGTCGACCGGTTTCGGCCGACGGATAACATTACTCAGTCGGTTCCGTGTCGCGGCGTGGAACGTCACGCGAGCGTTTCAATTTTTTAAATTTCGCGCTGACGTAATATTTTATTTGTTAATTCGGAAAATCAATTTGATAAAGTTTTCAAATTCAGACAAACAAATCATTCAAGTGTTTAATTAATATTATTGTTTTTTATATATAGTTATTACTGTGGTTATATCAATATTTCATATTATCTAACAAAAAATTGATCAAAAGTTGACATTTATTTAGTACAAAGATACCAATATATTTTTTATGTAACTATAAGTATACTTATTTATTATTAAAAATATTTATATAATTTTAATTAAGTTTAGTGAAATATCTTTTATGACAAGTCATCGAAATACGAGAAAGTATGTAGATATCTAAGTAGGTACTTAAACAAATATATCTATTGCTGTATTTTGAATATAAAGATTCATCGATATTTTTAAATAAATCGACATCACTTACTTATAAAAAGTGTTGAATAAACTAGAAATAACGATCTTTTTAGCTGACGTAAAGTTAAATTTAAGTGAAATAACTTGACACTTAAAATATAACAGTAAATTTACAATTTTAGTTAAACATCACAATAATTTTATAGTTGAAAAAAAAAACTGCGAAATTGGAATTTTTATACTAAAATACACAACTCCTATTGTAACATATTTTTATAAAAGTATTTACTTAACTCTATTCGAAATTCCATGTTTCATTCCAAATAAGTGTGAAGGAATTATCGCGGAAGATAGAAAAATTATCTTAGAGTTATGTTAATGAGTTGACAGGCGCGTAGAGGACTCGAGAAGGTGTAGTGACCAAAGAATAGATGTAAAGTAAGACCGTCTTCATCCATCTACCAGGATGACAATGGACGTAACGATGTACGGAAACCAACAGCAACCGCACCATCATCAGCAGCAGCAGCAGCAAGTCTTCCCCCCGTCGGAAGCCTGGTGGCACGCGGAGTACGGCCCCGACCAGACTTACTACCCCGAGGGTCCAGACCACAGGTACTACCAGGAGTGTCCGCCGCCAGAGTCACACGACCACATCATCAGCGCCGACAACGGGCTCAGCTACACCAACCTTGACTACGGCCCGTACCAGGGATATCCGCACCAAATTCAGTACCAGCAGGACTACCAGCAGATCCAAGGTCAGATCCACTTCCCGGAGAGCAAGTACAGCGTCCATTTGGGTGAGGAGAGCCCGGCGATCGGATGGACGGGAGGACCGGTGGTGCCGCAAGGATACCCCGAATACGGAGGAGGGTGGAACAAGACAGAACAGGGAAGCAGCGAAGGAAGGATTCCAGGTGAACAGCAAGGGACCCAGCACCATCAAGGTGTTCCAACGTACAAATGGATGCAGGTCAAAAGGAATGTCCCTAAACCACAAGGTGAGTTATTTTATTTTATTTTATTGGGGGTATACACAGATGAACAGATTATATTAATATAAGTATATATACTAGTGTTACAATCTATAGCTAGTCCTGCCATCCAATTATGTATATCCACTGTTATTTATTCTAAACACAACAGAAGAGAAAAAAAAATATAAAGAAATAATGATTAAAAGATGGTTAAGGATAGTGGGATAGGAAAGTGACGGGGAATGTCAGAGGAAAGGTAAAAGAGGGAGAGCAAATTAAGTTGTACAGTATTCATACAATAAATGAAAACAAAACATCTATATATTGTTATCTCGGATCATGTTGGATAATTCTTTCATATACCTGCTATACGGATTATGAAATATGTCTAAACTATTGAATTTTTTGTTAAATGTTTCGCAGATACGAGGAATGGTAGAATATTTTCGGTGATTAGTTTTATAATTTGAAATATAGAAAAGATCAGTTTGTCGGGTTGTCCTAGAGGGAACACGTTAAGTAATGAGATTATTCAATTCCGGTGAATCGAATTTGTTATTAACAATTTTATAAAGTAAGCTTTGATCAAGGATAATTTATTCTTCTGTGTTCAAGTGATTCCAGATTATGATACTTCAACGAAGCTGTATAATCTGGAAATCGCAAATTAAATTTATATTGTTCAGAAATTTCTTTTGTACGTTTTCAATTCTATTAATGTTAAATTTATACACTGGAGACCAAATACCAGTGCAATATTATATTTTTATCCATTTCTAAACCGTAATTACGACATTTACTAGACCTTAACTATGAAATTTTCTAAATCATAATTATGACATTTTCTAAACCATATGTATGACATTTTCTAAACCATAATTATGACATTTTCTAAACCATATGTATGACATTTTCTAAACCATAATTATGACATTTTCTAAACCATTTTTATGACATTTTCTAAACCATAATTATGACATTTTCTAAATCATTTTTATGACATTTTCTAAACCATAATTATGACATTTTCTAAACCATATGTATGACATTTTCTAAACCATAATTATGACATTTTCTAAACCATTTTTATGACATTTTATAAACCATAATTATGACATTTTCTAAACCATATGTATGACATTTTCTAAACCATAATTATGACATTTTCTAAACCATTTTTATAAACCATAATTATGACATTTTCTAAATCATAATTATGACATTTTTTAAACCATAATTATGACATTTTCTAAACCATATGTATGACATTTTCTAAACCATATGTATGACATTTTTAAACCATAATTATGACATTTTCTAAACCATTTTTATGACATTTTCTAAACCATAATTATGACATTTTCTAAATCATAATTATGACATTTTTTAAACCATAATTATGACATTTTCTAAACCATATGTATGACATTTTCTAAACCATATGTATGACATTTTCTAAACCATAATTATGACATTTTCTAAACCATTTTTATGACCTACCAAATTCTTCAAATTTATTCTGTGTTTCATGTTTAAATTATACTAGCACAAATTACTCTTTATATTATGGTGAATTGCCTTAAAAATGGGTTCCGTAATAACCTATCAATAACATGGAAGTTGAAATATATGTTTGATTTTTATTTTAATTACATAAAATAAAATATACTTACCGATGTACATTAAAGGGAGTAGAGATGTATACTTACCGATGTACATTAAAGGGAGTAGAGATGTACGAAACGAGTTTTAAATTTACGCCTTGATCAATCACACCAACAACAACCATAATATAAATAGATATCATGATGTTAAATAACCATTGCAGAGTTTGCGAATTGTTTACTTTGTTGAAGTTAATTGTTGAACGATATATGTACCTATGTATTTTTTTATGAAATCGGGTTGCGGATTTTTGATTGATTTTTGGACTTGTTGCCTTTAAAAACTCAGGTATCGTTATTATGTTGTTTTATTTTATGCACACCCGCATACATGCCGCTGGTTACACCACGTTGTGAGATATGCCGTTGGGGTGTGTATGTAATTACATTAACATATAATAATTTAATTGACGTGTTCACGAAACAATAAAGATTAAAGAATACCTACATCTCAAAAAATTAAGTTATGGCAATTTAAACCCTTTATAATTCATTATCAAGTTAAATGTTGCCACAACCCATTCGTGTGTAAATGTAATATTAATCGTGAGACCATATTGTGTCTCTCAAGTTGCTATACCTGCTTCGGTTAGTCTGATAATTTTATCTGAGCATGTGCCTGTGTCAAAATCACGAGAACGAATGAATGCATCATGATGGTATGTGGAAGTGTTACGTTGAAGTCTTTGTCGGCTGCCAATCGCCGTTGTTGAGGAATCCATCTTGTCACTTGGAATCCTCATAAAACATACCATCAGCAAATATAATCTCATATCTCGAGGTCACCCACCACAAACTGTATTGACCGATATTCTTTTGAAGACTTGAGATCTTTCTTAGTTACTTCGGAAAAATAATATAAATATCTACACGTACCTAGGTATGGACATGTAAGTACAACTTCTTCAGGAAATTCTGAGATCTTGAGTTTATCACTATTGGCGACACAATCGCCTATTTAATCCACGAGAAAATTTACGTAATTTCTCCTATTGCTTCTTCAATGATGTCATTATTTTTTTTTCTAGTTGGTTCTCGGGCAACCAACTGGTTTATTGCGGGAATTATAGCTGGTTCAATAAGTTAATTTGACAGAATATATTATCAAAATATATGTAAGAATTCATGAACTGCAAATTGAGATAAAGGCACCTCCAGTATACACCAAAGATACACAACGTAAGTGCATTAGGCCGGCAGATTCTGGACTGAAGGGACTTCTTGCACTAAACCTTAGAAAACGCACTGGTCATTTTACCAATGTCGGATGAGCTGTCAAAATTGACATTAAACGCGGTAATTTAAACATAAAAATAGTAAATAGTGTTCAAAGTAGGTTAAATTATGTTGACATGTACATATAAATAATTTGAAAAATGTGCTCAAATGGTTTGACAAAAATACGAATACATAATAAACTTATTCCTAACCTCAAATGGCAAAGGTGTTGATAAAATGCCCTTAATTTATGGAACTATGATGTATAATAACTTGTTAGATATAAGTGGTCCTTAATAATAAACAAATATATTAATAAATAAATATTAATTTTCACATTCCATCATCTTCCACAAACTACTTATTTTACTCTACGAAACCGAGATTGCATAGTTTTGGAAATGAATTTATGAAATAAATGAATAAAACGCACCCAATAACAATTTGCCAGATACTGGAGACTTATTGTGATATTTATGGTCTCACAGATCCAGACTGAAAACATATTTAAAAACTGTGTCTTCACCGGGAGTCGAACCCGGGACCTTTGGCATAGGTGTCTGGTATCTAACCAATTGAGCTAAAAGGCCGACAATTATTATTAGAATAAAATCGAACGTATTGGGATGATTCGGCCACCTGGGTAGAATGAACATAGAGCGCACTGATAAGGAATTTATTAAAACTTGGGAGGAATTGAACGAGTCTCCAGGCTGGCTCGACCATATAAACGATACTGAATGCTGATGTATAGATGCGTGTCAAGATAAAAATATGTGGCTTTCGGTTCCCTCTGCCCACCTCATTAGGGATATAGCGTGATGTACCTACATATTTATAGGTACTAAGAAGGTAAAATGGTTTCTATATGTTGTGTATTTTTATTAATTAGATATTTATCTTACTCTGTGGATACATACATATTATATTAACATGATTTCCAAAAGAAGTTGCATATGTCTACCTACCATTTCTTTGTGTCTTAAAAATATGTTTTTTTATTTAAAAAATATAATATGTTTATTTTTAATATAAGATTTCTTTCGTCTTAAATACACAACAACTTTCTTCCGAGCATGTCATGTGATTTTTCTCCCGAGTCGAGCATTAGTCTTAAAATATATATTATTTTCAACCCCAGACATCCCCCCATATCTTAGTTCACATCTCCCCTCCAGTACACCCTGAGTCCCCATTTCACCCTCCGCCCTATCGATTCTTTCAGTCCGTCTCCCCAATCAACTTCTCAAGTGGTGTGTGTATATATATGTATTGTGTATGTACCACACCACATATTAGATGTATTTTAGTTGTAAGAAAAATGTGGGAAGAAAAATCTCACAAAGAATTTTTCGATCCATTCGGCAGAAATCAGGACAGAAATGGTGTATGTTAATTTATTGGAATATTTCTAATAAAAATATCCATAAAAAATATTTCTAATAAAATATTCCAAAAAAATAATTATATAATCAACCAAGTTACTATGATTTTTAAACATTAGGTATACTGACAGCAGAAAGTATTAGTATCCCAAAACTACAAAACAAAATTACAATGAGGAATGTTTTGGCATTGCAATAACGCCTAGTGCACTTAATGATGCTCTATGCGTTCAGAACGACCGGAAACAGACGCTCTAAAGACATTCTGTCGCGTTCAGATTGAACGTCGAGTGTATACGCTCCAAACGCTCTCTATAATCGTCGCGTCAGGTGAAAAATGCTCTGACAGTTATAGTATATGTTGACTTATATTTTATCAGTGGTAAAATGACTTCTATGTGTTTCTGTGGTGTCTATTATGTTAGTTGACATTATATCTGATGACAATATGCATTCACAAAGAGGTTTATTTAATAAAAATATAGGTAATTCAAAAATTTCCAATAAAAGGTCAGTGCATTATTTACTCCACTGCCTCATTTTTGTCTTTCGATGAAAATATAATCTAAAAAGACACATGTATGATAATAACATTTGATATTAAAAACGCCCGATGCTGCGTTCAGATTGAAACGCCGCTCAAAAGCGTTCAGTGAGATTGTTGTGAAAAACGCCATAATCTGCAACTTCAGGTACATCTGGCACTCGATGTCGAGTGTTCTATCTGAACGCAGCCCTGAGCTCCGTTTAAAAATTATTATTCCTAGTCTGGTCCGACCGGCGAAATCAAAACCCTAGTGATTACCCATATCATGGATATAATTATTATATGGAGTTCTATGACATCTAAAGATATTACAGAACTCCATATAATAATTATATCCATGATATGGATAATCACTAGGGTTTTGATTTCGTCGGTCGGACCAGACTTGCCCCCCAGATTTTTTAAACGTTATTCTGATTCTTAATTTGGTATATTATTTAAATTAATCTCTATTAGTATAGAAAACGAAAAGGCTCATCAAATATTAATTATACGAAATATTATTAGAAAAACATACCTTTACAAACATAAGTGGTTATAAAGGAATAAGCTAGCTTATTATTTCCTTAGACTTTTTTTAAAGTTAGTTAGTTTTTTTTAGATATGATTTATCAAACAAAAATATTTGACCCCGTTTAAGTTTGTTAATCAATTTAATGTTGTCATTAATATTTGTCTGATAACACGTTTTTTTAATGTCAAAGACGTTGGGTTCATACATAACACCTCCCCCCTTAAGTTTCCAGTTACATAATGAGTTGGTTAAATTACAGTCGTGCAGCATAATGTGAAACAGTAAAACTGTCGCGCATGTTAGAGTTATACGGTTGTTAAATATCAAATTAATATGTAAAAAGATTTACTGAACCATAAATAATATAGTCACCCTTGAATTACACCCGTTGACTGGAGTCGCAGGTACAGGGTGATAAAAATCCCAATTAAACAATTCATCAGTTGTTTTCTACTTAATAATTTAAAAAATAACTGATGTATCAACTAGATAATTTTATTTTCTATAAAAAAATGAATATTGTAGTTGTACATCTCAAACATTTTTTATCAATTTTTATATAAAATGAATTATTTGAATTTATGTGTGATGTTCGTATGTATTTTTCTGTTTAAAATTTTATGAACTATGTCTTTTTTGTAACCGTTGTTAAGGGCTATTGTTTCTATTGTTTGAGACTTTTCTTGTTGTGTTTGTTGGAGATTGAGGGGAGGGGAGGCTAATGCACAACTTACCGGATCTTTTCTACATAAACCCATGAATATTTGACTTTTAAAATTTCATACCACCATTGATCCGTAAAACTTCACCACGAATTTGAATAATGGCAAATTGATATCCATGAAGAATGTCATAGTTTTTTTTTGTCATTCGTAATTTAGCCCCTATTACAACGAAATGAAATTTTTTTCGCGGTAAGCCAAATTCATGACTTTATAATATTTACTAGTGGGATAAAGCAGACGTTATTCTGCCACAGATCGCATTTTATATAGACTTTAAGAGGACATATAACGCTAAACTTAGTGACTGAAAACATGATATATATTAAAACCGCCCAATGCACTATGAAGTTTCGCGTTAGTAAGGGTAACTATGGCGTGCGTTAAAAAAGGTTTATAGCTACGTGATTTAAATTATCGGAAACTCCAAATTTGTTGATTTTTTGCATTTTAAGAACAAACCTTAGTTGAAATGAAAAAACTTTATCGGTCATTCTCTTTGAATTTATAAATTATTTAAGCAAATAAATGATTTGTTTCTCCACGACACATAGTTATGGAGTAATTAAAAAAAATGCTGTAAAAAAGGATATTTTTAATTTTTTTTTTATTGGAATTTAGGCAGAATTTTACAACTTTGTGACGAACATTCACTAGAAAAATGATGAAAAGACTTATACTATTTTTTCTAGAAACACGTTGTTTAACACATTTGAGGGATTTGGTTTGAAATTGAGGTGTTTAGGTTTATATGGCCTCTTAATTTATGTATTGTTCTGCTGTAGACCACCGTAGATCGCATTTAATAAAGTCTTCTATTTTTTTTTTTCTCTAGATATTCAATGCTCCGAATTGGTCACTGCATATAAGCTTCTCACTTGCATAAGATTCGAGTTGTAGATAGTCCCATGTGCCAATGCGGATTGGACGTTGAGTCACCTGACCATGTATTCTTTTGTTGCCCAAATAGAACTGCATTTGATTTTTATAACTCCATTGATAAGCAGGTTTCCCGACCTTTTAATATTACTCACCTTTTGTCACTGAACAAAATCCACATATATTCCCACATTTCGAAATTCTTGTTTTCAAATGAAATTAACCTTTAATAAAACCAATCATTCGTCCATGATTAATAATTTGTGTGTCTTATCGCCAGTTTCATAAAAATTAAAGGAGACTTAATGTCGACTTTAAAATAAATTGCGTTTCATAACAACAAAATGTCACTTAAAGTTCACTTTAATTTAAAGTCCAGTGTCTTCGTACTTTAGTCACTAAAGTCTTCTTTAAGAGCAGTTCATTTTTTTGCCACCAGAGTGTGCTGCAATATAATGTTCAAGTCAATTCTTGTTGATGTCAATATTGTCAATTTGACGATCATGTGCATATTACTTACTACCATTCAATAGTTTTGTTATTATTAAAACATTTTTTATAAATAATATAAAAAAATGATGTTTTCAAAATGAGCTAATTAGAAGATGCGTACTGTGATACAGTAGTGAAAAGTATATAGGAAAAAAATCGACCACATGGAAAAGTAGAATTAAGGAGAATTTTTTGATAGATTCTGTTCCATAAACATGTCCTATACATCAATGATCAATTCAATGACAGAAATAACATATTATATATATGGTAGTAAACAGAAAGATTTGCCTATGCTATGAGCTATGTTTCCATACATTTTGATAGCAATATTGCCAACTTTCAGGTATTTTGGTGACATTTCTGCCTTTTACTAAAGTACGCGGCATTATTATTTATGAAACGCAACGATTTAAAGGCGACTTTAAATTTTTAAAGAACCTTTAACTAAAGGGTCCTTTTGCTGCTTTTTATGAAACTGGCTGTTATAGACACTAAAATGGCACAAATCACCCTCAATTGGGTGGGTTACCTAATATAAAAAAAAAGATATTCAATGTCAATAGATTTGTTCACACCGCCATCTGTTGAATAATTACCTAGCTTAAAAATGAATTAAAAACCTGTTATCCTATCAAAAATTCTTGGGGGGGGGGTGTAGGGAAGTCAAAATTTGTCAATATATTTTTGAATGTGACATCTTCTAAGTTTTTCGTTTAAAAAATATAAATATTTTTTCATATCTCGATAACAGCGCCATATATCGGCTCCAATATTATCGTATCTTTTAATCAGGAACCAACAACATATTTTTTTTAAAATTACATTGAAATCGGTTGGGCGGAATGAACACTATAATTTTATTTAAAATTACGTTGAAATGATTTTAATTAAATTAAAATAAAATTATTTACTTATTGGCCATTTAGAATGACCTTTTGAATTACGATTTACTTTGAGCCGTGAAATTGAAGTGATTTGATCGTTAAAAAAATCCAATAGGTAATAATTCTCAACAGAGATATCCAACAACAGAAGATTACCTGGAAGAACTGCATAGAGATGGAAGGATAATTGGACATGCTCCTCCCAGGATTGTATTCCCTCACGAACATCTTAAATGACTACCTACACGATGAAGAAGACTTCAATATAAATTATAACCTATCAATATAATTCTATTTTTGACATTTATTTTTTTACCGTCTTACTTATTAAGCAGCCCATTCACGATGGTGCCATTCGGTGTCGTTCCATATGGACCGGCTCCATTTGGAACATTGTAAAATTTTCATCACACTCACGGGCGCGCCATCGAGCCATCATACATACATACATACCATCACGCCATGTCCCTTACGGGGTAGGCAGAGAGAACCGAACGCCATATCTTTCTATCCTGGCACACATTCATCGCCTCGTCAACATTCATGCATCGTCTCATACATGTTCGTCTATTGTACATGCTTCTAACATTTCCGTCTTTCAGAATATCGTTCACATGGTCGTGCCATCCCTTTCTTGGGCGGCCCCGGCGTTCCTCATTCATTCTACCCATGTGGCCAAACCATCTCAGTGTGTTCACTTTCATTCTATTAATGATATCTTTCTTCATCTTACATTCTTTCCTTATGTTCTCATTTGTTACACTCACACTCACAATTTTCATCACACTCACGGGCGCGCCACCGAGCCATCGAGCCATCAAAATTAGTACCTATACGCAAGCGGTCGGCGCTTTCGCATTAATAAGTTCTATTTTTTTTTAGTAAAAATGAGTTATAATAATAATATATTTATTTAACATAAGAAAAGAAAACTTACAGAAACAATACACCACAGAGACCACTCATTTTGAAGGATATATGAATAGTGTATCTCGATTTTTTTAACTGTCAAATATTTCAAAGTGACCCCAAGCTCAGAAAACTTAAAATTTGATATTTTTATTTTCAAATTGGTAAAAAGGCTCATCACTTTCATAAAATGGCATTGAAGTAATATCAAGTTTTTGTAATAAAATATTTAAATAAAAAAATAATTAAACAAGCTCATTTCATAAAATTGCTGAATATTTTACTTTATAGAATGACTTGTTAGTGAGGAGTTTAGCGTTGGCCACAAATCACTCGTTTTTAAATAAATTTATAAAAATCAATTCACTTATTAGATAAATTTACCCAGTTATCAATTTGATCTTCGTTGTTTATTGTGAAAATATCCATAGTCACCTGTCTTTTTTATAACAATCACAAAACATAGATAACACAAGATCCGGATCAATACAATTCAACCATAGATAATTCAAAATCATGTATCTTTAATCGTTTTTACGCATTTCAAAAATATTGTCTAATAATAAGCTTTGTTGGAGCCATTTATCAAAGTAAGTTGACGTACCTTTTCTTATGACATTTAATTAAAAATAATAAAATAAACTGGTTCATTTTGGTAAATATCAGTTAGTGTTTAATTGATACTAGTGATAAAATTGTTTTTTATGATACCAGTTACATATCTTTGAACTTTTATTTGTATTTTTGGTATAATCTGGTTGAGATCAAACTCCACTTTTGGTAAACAAGTGATAAGACTTCAATTGAACACAATAACCGTACCTTTGATATCGAAAATACCTTTATTTTTTTATCTCAACATACGTGAGGTCACCAATAATAATATTAATAATTGTCCTTGATCAAACTTGGTATTACCAGAACAAAAAATATTATTACAATAAAATGAATAAAATTAAACTTTTGCATATATTTAGGTAGGTACCTTATAGTAATAAAGAGTAAAAATAATTTGTTTATTCTCTTTTCTACATTTTCATATTGTAATTTTCTCAAATATGTAAAAAAAAACATAAATTAATCTGATTTATTTAAAAACATTTTTTTCAAATAATTATTTTTTTTATGTTTTCCCTATTTATTTTCATATCTTACTTATAATTTTTAATTTGCATATTTTTAATTTTCATATTTTTCTGCGTGTGGTGATTTATTATTTGTTTTTGGATAGCGGAAATTTTTATAGAAGCCGAAAATCTTGGCTTGCCTATGAATATTATGTTACAAAATTCAAGAACTAATATTTTTTTGTTTGTTTTATTGCAACGATCCAACAAAATTAAATATTGAACCGTATGTAGTTACGATGCTTTACAGGATTACATGAAAATTCTTCGAAACACAATTGTTCGAATGCGCAATAGGCGTGATGACAGTAAGAAAAAATCATTGAAATTATGATTTTATAAAATAAAATATGTTATAAAGATTTGAAAAAATATATTTATTTTCATTTTAAAAGAGCGAATAATATTAATATTATTAAAATAAAAATACAAAATATGTTAGTCCGCCATTTTATGTGAAACACCAATCAGAGCGCATGACGTCACCATATTGCTACTGTCATATTGTGTTGTTCGAAATGGCTATTTTTTTCATAACAAGCTATATGGAATATGCTGCTTATTTTTAACATGCTATTTTTATTTATTGATTTATTTGGGACAATAAACCAAATAATATCGCTATCCGCTCTATTGAATCGTTGACGCATCTGTTATAACACGCACCGAGTATTGTAACGTGGTGGAGAATATTTAACGTTTCAGAAATAAATAACTTTGTGGCTTTCATTGCTTGATTATAAAATAAAATCATGTTATTATATTGTTTCTTTGATTTTGTTATGTACAGTAATGATGATGTTTGTGGGAGTTGTACAGTGTTATATGAGGTTGAAATAGAAATACACAATGTATGTATTATGATGAATCTAGTAGATCAGAATATAATAAGATATGTATACATATGGGATAAATGTTATGATTCATATACATATATTAAAAAAAATATAATGTAATGTAATAGGTGTGATGACTGTAAGAAAAAAATCATTGAAATTATGATTTTAAAAAATAAAATAGGTTATAAAGATTTAAAAAATGTACTTATTTTCATTTTAAAGGAGTGAATAATAATAATATTATAAATATAAAACTACAAAATGTGTTACTCCGCCATTTTATGAGAAAAAACAATCAGAGCGCACGACGTCATAGTATGGTCGCGTCAATTCTTCTGATAGTCTTCAATACAATATACGCATTAATTGTCGGTCTGGACTATGTTTATTTTGGTGTTGTCGATATATTAATATTTTAATTAGATACTTAAAACTAAAACAAATAAAATATAAATGGAACAAGGATTCATCAAAGCAAATAGTTTCAATTTACCTAGATACTCACCTACCTATCGGGGGACACTATGGGCCGGTATTACAGTGTCAGTTTAAGAGCTAAACTCAAGTTTTACAAAAATATAGCGTATTACAGTGTCCGTTTAGACCTAATCTTCCCTCAAATACGTCACTAAAACGACAAATATTTAACACAACGTTTCTGGCAGATTAAGTACTTAACTGTGAGTCAACTGTCATTTGCTAGGCAACTCGTGTAGTTTCAGTTTCTATCACTTGAGGCGTTAGGCAACGTGTGTAGATTCAGTGTTTTATCACTAAAGGCGTTAGTTATATCGAAGGTGGCGCCACACAACAAAACAAACTGACAGCCGTATTGAAACGAACACGGGCATTTAAAAGCATTATTTTGGTGAAAAAAATTAAATTTACCATGTTGGATAATATAACAATGGTATTTAAAGTCGTAGCGTCCCGTTTTGTATTTCGTATTATTTGAGGTTATTTAAAATTTGACAGATAATAACCACAGAAAAAGTGAAATATGTCTATAATTGAAGATTTAGTAACTGACATGTCATATTGCACTGTAATACGGAAATGGATTCAATCTCCCCTTAACATTAATCTTGAGTTTGGCAAACTCAATGAGTTGAGGGCCGACTGTAATATCGGGCCTATGTTAATTGTATTTTGTATGTAACTTAGTTTTTATTGAATAAATAAATAAATAATGAACGCTCGCAACGTATGGTAAACTAATTTAGTTTTAGTATTCTACAATTTTGTCACGCGATGGTGAGCTGACGAACGTTCGACATGTTATGATGCTGGTCACTGCCAAACTAAACTAGCAAGCTATATTTTTTTCATGCAATGAAGCGATTTGCGAAACGACGGCGATTACGCGAAGCATGCGTTTTAAAACATCGTTACAATTTTAGCAGCATACGAATTATTACATAGCGCTCGTTATTTGTATTGTGTTCATAACAAGCTATATTTATCTGCTATCGTTATTTTTAGCAATAGCAGCCATAGTAGTTATTTTTCTGCCTGTCTTAACTACTCTTAACTAGAATGGAACTTTTGATGGTCGGATATTTCTTTGCGTCGAACAAAGACTTTTGTTCATCAGAATTTCGAAACGTAAAAACTTAATAATAAGTACATATAAGTACTTTATTTATCTGTAATTTAAATACAACTTACATCTCGAAAATCGATAAAATATGCTCCTTCTTCTCTCTACATTATGTGTTCATAAGCTAAAAACATACGCGGGAAACGTATGATGGCCTATTTTGACGTTTGGACATTAATGAAGTTCTTTATATGCTTATTGCCTAAATAATGGTAAATATTATATTATTGAGAGCTAAAAGTGGGGGAACAAATACTGTACTTCATTGTAAACGCGTACTTAATAAAATACACTTGTGTTTCGCCGTGCGAAATTTAATCACTTATTTCTCTTTTTTTTCGCGTGGGACGAAAACATATACCTCAGTAGGTGTTTTTTTCGTCGTGTTTGTACATTTAGGGACCGCACAACACTTATGCACTTTTGAATTGATTATAAATACACAAATCGTCCTAGAATACATATATTACATATAGTAGTGATATGCAGTTTACAATATCGTGACGTCACCGTCAGGGTCGGCAGGCGCCATGATACTACAAGCGTTTTTTGGCGTAAATGTCAAATTTGATTTTAAAATGGCGATTTTTGCTACTAAACCTTTATTTTATGTAGAAATGTATATATATTTGAAAACAGTGAATGCGTAAAAACATCGTGAGATAGTTTTTCAAAATTAGTCATCATGCCTATTGTACGAATAACAATTTTTCGAAAATCAATTATCAGAATGACAATTGTCCGAAAGCAAATTATTCGAACTAACATTTGTTGCAATACCAATTGACCGAATTTAATGTATTTTTGTGTCATTATGTTGCCTTCTTTGACATATTTGTTGCCAGTAAAATATATTCGATGAAGACTATTATTACTTGTTGTATTATTGTTGAGTACGTATGTTTGCACATTTTTAATAACTGATGTTTGACAGCGCGGGATAGCCTAGTTTGTACACCAGTTTTTGATTTTGACACATCATGTACAGACAGTTTATCTAGTATTCACACCAATTTAGTTATTTGATTTTAATATATAATAGTTACTTTTTTTAATATATAATGCACCTGGCTCACGCCAGTCGCAATTGTAACTACAAACAAACCTAACCAACCTATTTTTACCTAAGTTTTGTAGGTTAGGTTTAAAAAATCGGTGTACATCCTAGGATATTCGACAGCGCGGTGCGTCGTGATGTTGTTAATTCCATAGATTTTTATTATACATAATGAACTATGTAGATGTAGTAGGTAGGTACTCCGTGCAAAAAGTGAGTCATGAACTATCGCGCGTTTTACGTTTTGGTTGGCAACATATTTCAGTTTTCCTTACATTTCAACACATCCTAAATAACTTTTCTCTAAATTAAAATTAACAAAGTGTTTTTTACGACAAAAATATCCGAAAACAATTCACATTAGTCCTTATTCTCTATGGAAAAACGATGTACTAAAACGTCAAAAATCCCCCAGAAAAATGCCTCACTTCGATTTATACAAAATTTGCTAACTACGACATCTAGTATATTATAATAAAAATCTATGGTTTATTCCTCTCACAATACTAACAACATGACGTCATAAAAATTCGAACAATTGTAATTTCTGATAATTGTGTGTTCGGAAAATTGTTTTTCGAAAAAATGTGATTCGAATAATTGCCATTCGTAAAATTGATTTTCGTAAAATTGAGCATTCGAATAATTGTTTTTCGAATAATTTTCCTGTCACCGCTTTACAGGGCCACAGAAGTAAATATTATTTTGGCAAGTGATTTAAAAATATTTTTCATGGCCAATGTAATGAACAACGATGTAAAAAGATAATTAATTTTCGACATTTCCTGATTTTCTTTCAAGGTTTGCGTAGTCCGAAGGTTCTAGGCACGCTCCTGCTATAGGTTCAAGAGAAGGCACCTATAATTAAACGCACGTACTTATTTAAATTTTTGAGATATATTATTTAGATTTTCTTTTATTTTACCAGGAAATACTTTCATTTGATTGGATAAAATACGATTTCAGGCGATAAACCAGTTTTTTTTTCAGTTCGTTCAATAAGTAGGTAATTTAAAACAATCTAGGTAGGTAGGTACATACTCAGAAAAAATAAATTTAAGTTGCATTAATTTTTCGTCATACAAAGATAATCTGTTTTCCCGTAACTTTACAGCTGATGAAACGTTCAGTATAGGATGAAATACTTTATGGATTAGGAACCTATTCAATAATAATATATTCTATGTAGAGTATTGAAGTTTACCTGTCTCGCTCTATCGTATTTACAATCGCATCCGTAGTAAGACTACTTGTCAACATCCGTAGTTTTGATGACGTATGTATGTATAGTATGATTGACTATAATGTAAGTATTATTCAGGGACGTGCCTACAACCTTCAGAACCTTCGGAATATACGCAAACTCCGAAAGAAAATTGGAATGTGTCAAAAATTAAACGTTTTTTTATAAATACTTGATAGCTATGAAATATATATTTCGAAATTCACATGCCAAAATAATATTTACATGTATGACCCTGTAAAGCATTGTATCAACATACGTTAAATTTCTAATATTGTAGTGTGGTTGGAATAAAACAATCAAAAAAATATAAGTCTTAAATTTAGGCAAGCCAAGATTTCGGCTTCTATAAGTAATTCCGCCACTGGTATTATTAACTATGTAGGTACCTACTGCTGTAAAAAACAGGACTATACCTCGCTTGCCTTGTCGTAAGTGACGAGCAAAGGCAAAACCAAGAGCAAGAAAGGGTCGTCATGGTCTTAGTCTTAGTCTTAATTTTGCATATTCGATCGAGTCTTAGTCCTAATTTTGCATATTCGATCGAGTCTTAGTCTTAATTTTGCATATTCAATCGAGTCTTAGTCTTAATTTTGCATATTCAATCGAGTCTTAGTCTTAATTTTGCATATTCGATCGAGACTTAGTCTTAATTTTGCATATTCGATCGAGTCTTAGTCTTAATTTTGCATATTCGATCGAGCCTTAGTCTTGGTATTGAATACTTGATCGAGTCTTGCTCTTCCATAATCGATCGAGTCATAGTCTTGGTCTTGCATATTTGAGTCTTAATCTTGGTCTTGCAAAACCAGTCTTGATCTTGAAATTCATGCAGGTCGTGCAAATTATTCATTTTTTACGAAATATAACAAAAAACATCAATTTGTAGTATAAAGTTGATAGTAGGTACGTATTTAAAATTTCTTACTTTTTAATTAAAAATAAGCAAACAAAAAAATTGCAAGAACGCGTCCTTGCATTATGTCTTGCAAAGCCTGCTATTCCGGTTCTTTTATCGCGGCAATATACATACGCTACATGCGTTTCTTATGGCTGATCGTTATTCTGTTTTCCGCTGACACTAGCCCGCGTAAACTTCCGCGCATTATGTCGAGAAAACTTCCGTCCGCCGTTCCTAACGCGGTATTCTGGTTGGAGCGAAATACGTATGACATTCGACAAGTGAATTTATTCGCAAAGTTTAATGCAGCATATCGAGGTAGTGTTAAGTTCTGTGTAAAGACAAAAAGCGACGCGTACACACATTCGTTCGTTTCACAGATTATAGTTATGAATGAAAGCTCCTGATACGTAACTTTCACTTGACATTCTGTGACACGTAAATATTAGCGGAACTTATCGCAAAATATTACTCGTGAATGTGAATAAGGGTAAGTATTGTTCTTGATCTTGCATTTACATTATGCGGTCTTGGTCCTGCAAGACTTGCATTACCCATCACTACTTGTCTTATTTCAGGGTCTGATGCAAAGTATAAAATGATCAAACAAGACATTCTCAGATCGTCTTATCCTTCTGTGATCTTCAGGCTCGATGCCAAACAGGTGCTTCGCAAGCTCTTTCATGCGTTGACGATGTCTCAACCAATGAAGCTTTTCAATTTTAATTATTTATTTCATTTCTGTGTTTGCAATTGACATAATATGTTAGTACGATATTCGATAAATTATATCCGAATGTCCTGTGTTCGATATAGAGGAATCTAAACGAGCAGATTATATCAAGATAAAAATCAGTAGGTAAGAAATGGTTTAAATTAAGTCAGAATTCCGTTAAAAAATCAAGAACAAAGTTTTTTTAAACAAAATTTTGGTTTTTAAAACAAAATCTACGGGGCTACTCATGAAGTTGATTAAAATTAATGCAACTTAATGGCCCTTTAATGCAACTCCTATTTCACTATCGTCACTGTGTTAAAAGGGCAGATTAGTCCCTCAAAATATCCCATCAGGGCGAAATTTAGTTCAAAGTTAAGTGGCAGAAGAAGGGTGACGACGGGCGGCAATTAAGTGTTATGTCAAGTCTGTTTCAGAAGTACGTCAAGTCTGTGTCTGAAGTATGTCAAGATGTGTCAACCCTGTGGCAAATGTAATTAGTCAAAACTGGGTGTAATCGACTTTTAACACTTGAAGTTTGTAGTGCTTATTAAATCGTTGTAATCTTAATGGGGCAATTAAACCTAAACACCCCAATTTCAAATCAAATTCCTCAAATATGTTAATACCTACCATAAGTTTCATTTATCTAGTGAATGTTCGTCACATATTTTTAAAATTCAGCCTAATTTCTCCTTAAAAAATATTAGAAATATACTTTATTACAGAATTTTTTTAAATTACTCCAATAACTATGTGTCGTAGAGAAATAAATCTTTAGAAGCTTAAAGAGTGCATAGAATCAAAGTGAATGACCAATTTTTTTTTCATTTCAAGTTAGATTTGTTCTTAAAATGCAAAAAGATCAACAAATTTTGGGTTTCCGATAATTTAAATCATCTATAAACCTTTTTTACGCACGCGATAGCTTATACTCTTACTAATACGTAACTTCATAGTGCATTAGGCGGTTTTGATATACCATGTCTTAGATTATATATGATACAGATACCTAGTCAGCGCAATGATAGTATGACAACTAAAACTAAGAACAATGTACTGAGTTTCACTCGCCCGGCCGTCAATACAGTCATAGAACACATAGTAGTACACGTAAAATCTTTTTTCTATGCAGTATACGTACACCTACCGATTCGATTACCGATCTACCGCCTCACACACACACATGTAAATAAAAGTTATCATACATTTGAATTCGAAATTTATATTGCACGCGGCTTTAATTTTGTACCTTATAATTCTGTGTAGGTACCATGTTTTCGGTTACTAGATTTAGCGTTACATGTCCTCTTAATGTTGCTTACTTGGTTACCTATGTAGCTATTAGTCACAGCGATTTGTATTAAAAATATACCTAAAGTATTTACTTACATACGTATTATTAGTAATTGTAATGTTTTTTTTAACTAAAATAATGTCTGTTTGTTAGATTAGTAGGTACATAGGTACCTATACATAGGTACCTACTTCTACATACCTACCTATGTACCTATAGATTTTGTTTATAAATTAAATGCGATTGGCTACTGATATTATCTCCTATTTTCTCTTACCTTATACAGAGGTCTGTATGTGGCATAAGAGGTCTCCTGGAACAAAAAGGAATCACGCCATCTCTTTGTGGTCGTATGGTTTGGCGGTTTTCATCTGGAACGTTGTTCAAGTTCAGGGGGGCAAGTCTGGTCCGACCGGCGAAATCAAAACCCTAGTGAATACCCATATCATTGATATAATTATTATATGGAGTTCTATGACATCTAAAGATATTGTAGAACACCAAATAATAATTATATCCATGATATGGGTAATCACTAGGGTTTTGATTTCGCCGGTCGGACCAGACTTGCCCCCCTGATTTGCTTTAACAATATACTCGTAAATGTAACTTTAACTGTGTAAATCCTGCAAGTCTTAGGCGGGCACCTATAAAAAATCTATATAAGTATATTATAGAATACGCAATATCTACGAAGAATCTCAATAGTTTGATATTTAATCTTCCTACATATCTACATACCTACAATAATTAATATTGTCGGTCTCCAGAATGTGGCAACTTGTTATTGGGTTCGTGTCAAATTAATATTTGACATAGTAGGTACCTACCTGTTAGTTGCTCGAGAAGCAATATACATATTCGGGGTAGGAAAAAAGGACTGACCCCCATATTATGTTTTGATAAATATATCTTTTTATTCTTGACAAACATATTTTTTTATAGAAAAGAAAATATCTTAAATAATTTGGATGTAAGGGTTCAAAGTTAAGTACGTTTATTTGTTTATATTTATAACATACATGGATTTTTACGTAGGTATTATTACACTATACACATAGGTAGGTACAATTGCTATCGACAGTTGTAACTCATGTTTTACATGCAACTTATTCATAGAGTTGGATAGTATGTACCAACATAGTATCCAACTGTCATTTCAGGTTCTTATCCATTTACATACCTACCTATTTTTTTTTTTAATATGTTTATTTTTTAATAAAAAGTAATACATATTTATTTTCCCGCCAAACTCCAAAGCAGTTTTTTGGTACTGATAAAATAATTTAAATAACTTATTATTTAAAAAATATTTATAGTTTTTTTAATTTTAAATCTAGAACACCGTTAAATAACTTGATTTTCTAAAAAAAACTGTTCAAGTTTTTAAATCAATAATTATTTTCTTTAGATTATTCTCTCAATAGTAGATCAATGCATTACCTTCTATCTTTAGGATCAACGGAAATTTATAAACTGCTTCATAAGTTCATACAGAAAAATATAGTTATACTGTAATCCTCCACATTATCTAATTATTTTTCACACTCACTGGAGTTGTACTATTGACTGCATATACACATTGATCAACGTCTTTGGCACAAATAGTCCTGTATAGGGACTGGCTGCCTTACTAAAAAAAAAGGTACCTACATGAGTACATAGATAGATATTATGTAGGTGTCCGAAAAAACAATGGCCGACTGTCTGACAATACACACAGCGCGGTCTCCCGCCGAAAAGAAAAACATCTCTATTCGAATTTCGAACAACATAATACAGATATAAAATGGCGGCCATGTGTCAGGCTTTCACGTCAATTACTTTGAATAGGGGCCCCCGGCTTGTCATATTATCTCGCTGCTGGGAGCAACACAAAACTCAAGTAGCGGAATAATTCGCTCCGGATAAAGAGATGGAATAGACCATCGTATAATATTATTTTAGGACCCTCCCTGAGCTACGCCAAGCGTGTATACAAGATAATACAATGCCAGAATGTATTATTATTCGATTCGATGGGATACGATGTAAGAAAATAATCGTTTGCCGCCATTTTGATAAAAACGAATATCAAGATGGCTGCCGTTTCAGCGGCGTAGGTACCTCAATTGACTTGAACGAAAGCGTAAATAAATTATTGAATTAAGTTGATTAACTTCACTGACCAAATGCATTGTTCATTTTGAGCAGTTTTAGACAAATCGTTATCTAATTTATTACTTAGCTATTTAAAAAAAAAATACAAATAAGATGGTGACTAGGATGAAAAGGATGGGCTAACAATTATTTTAGGATAATATAAAATCTTTAGCCTCACTACATTATGAGAAAAATATAAAAAAAAGATTCTAGTTATTAAATCAAATCGTTTTTCTCAGTGAAGGATATGTAATACCTGTTTCTATGAGGAAAGTTATTTCACAGAATGAGTAAGACTTAATTTATCATTCATCTATAATGTTGTAATACACAAAATACATGTCACAAGTAAACACAACAACCTTTTTTATTTTATTTTACTTTATTTGGGAACATTAACATTTTACATATGACAATAAGTACAAAAAATAAGCAAAGATAAAAATTAACCAATTAAAAATATTCCACTTATTAATCTAGAAACTATTGACAATTACAACATGTAGGTACTTTGGTGAAGGGTGGTGAGAAGGGAAGACTGGGAGGAGATGGGGTGGAAAAAATAAGGTGAAAATGAGAAGGAGTTGAAAGGAGATGAACTTAAGGTGGGTTCATATTATTGTGTTGTGTTGTGTTGGGGAGCTATCTGTCGTGTCGGGTGAGTGTTTATATTATTGTGTTGTGTCGTGTTGCAATGTGTCGCATTTTCAGATCATTGTGAGTTGAGCCGTGGTTAAGTGCAATGTTTTTTTCGGAATCTTCTGATACAGACAGTGATTTTGATGACAATATTCAATTTTCGTGTTGAAAAGTCTTCTTAAAAAAGAAAAGAAGATATTGGGTTCATCCTGTAAATAGACTGAGATAGACTAGAGGCGCATTTCATTGTCTCGTTTAGGAATTAGAAAGGGACGAAGAAAGATTTTATCGATATTTTAGACTGACAAAAATACAGTTTGAGCAAGTTCACAATTTTATTGAAATGAATATATAAAAAAGGAACGGCAAATTTCGCCGACCTATAGGAACAAAAGAAAGACCGATTTGTTGTATGTCTTTGCTATTTCCTCCCAAACAGTATTTCTTATAGCTTGGTCCTTACACTCATTGAATTTTGTATCATATGGAACTATACTGTCTTACTAATTCGATAAGTTTGTCGGACATTTTTAAACAGAATGACACTATACAACCACATTCATCGAGTATATCGCATTGACTGCTAGATTCACATTAGTGTGGTGTGTTGTGTTGCGACAGATCCCCCACCACCTCTGTGGCGCGATCGGGTATCCATCGATTGCCGACACGACAGAAGCGCCACAACACACTGCAACACATTAATGTGAATCTAATCATACTAAATGAATGAAACTGATAACATTCTGTCTCGCCACGACACAACACGACACAGTAATGTGAACCTAGCTTTAACTGTTGAGTGTGTGAGTGTGTGTGTGTGTGTTGTTACTGAGGATTTTAGCGTTGGCCACAATCCACTCGTTTTTAATTGCATATACGCAAACATTGGATTTTTTCTCTGTCGGGAGTCAAATGATATTTTTTTTGACAAACTTTTCAACATCTCAATAGAGACGAAGTTGGAATATTATAGAAGAACCAGGAACTCAAGGCACCTACAGGGCTTACGACCTGTCATCTGCTGGTTTACGTGATCACTTTATGTGCTTGCGCATCGTTCACCAATTATGACTTCTTATTGAGTTCCCTTATCAATGCAAATTTTTGAAAGTTCTATATCTATATTTGAATAATGTGTATATAACTAATCACCTGAAAATAGGATATTATTACTATTGCTATCTATGAAGTAACGAAGAAACCTTTTTGTAACACCATCTATTGAGAGATTGGTTTATTTGCAAAAAATGAAAGCAAAGGTCCTTATAAATGAGGTGACGGTGTTCTCGCACAGATGTCACCCCTGAACTGCGCCAAAAATATTATTTTCATTTTTGGTTGGAAGAAGTTTGAATAGCATACCTATATAATTTGTGACAGTTCATATGAGTGCAAAAAGGGAATCAGTAAGCTTCATGGTTCTCTTGATATCGTTCAAAGAAACAACCGAAAAAAGTCATACGAAAAAGATAAAGATATAAATAAATACATACATTCGAACAAAATGATTGGATTATAGTATTACATATATATAATAATATATATATCGAATAGGAATTAGGTAAGTACTATATACTATATATAAATGGTTTGAATTGTAGGTATGTAATATTCTTTAGCTAAATTGAAGGGTCTTGGGGAGGGGTGTCCTTTCAGCACTGGGAGTAGTTGACAGGCAATAGGTATTAGGGAGGGTGGATTACCCCAATTGGTTTCAGCAGCGCGTAGACATTGGAGAGGGGATGAACACTGAACAGAGATGGGTGTAGCAACGAAAATGGGGATGCTGTGTGAGAACTTACCCCTCCTTCCTCTCCATACAAAATATATTTATTTTACACATACATATCATATAACTACATATGTATACTGAACACATTACCAGTAAAAAAAATATAATATTTGAAAGTTTTTGAAAACATTATGGCGTATTTTATGACGAGATATTTTTTTTGAAGATTATTTTTTTCTCGTGATACAGAACATACGCATAGCTATATTTTATTTTAAAATCTTATATTTTTTATGCTTGAATTTTTAGTAACTAGTTGCATGTAACACATGAGATTCAACTGTCGATGGCGATATTATGTATAGTTGAAGAATACGTAGGTACCAAACTATAATCCCATAGATCTAAATTATTGAATATTTTAAGATGTTTTGTTTTATTTTGTTGGGGTGTTTTGTGATATTTTTATAAAAATGGAAATAAAGGACGTTGAACACATAAATTTATCATAAAAATTATATTTTTATTTATAAAAAATGTTTGAAAAACTTTGGAACTTTTTTAAAAATATTAATTTGAGATTATGTATTTGACTTTATTTATACAAATTTTCTTTTATGATTTTTGAGATATATGGAAAAATAAAGTACCTATAAATTTAAAAGTACCCTTTGAACGAAACAAAAATTCAAAAATCTCAGTAAAAAAGTTTTGTAGGCTTAAAATTTTCTACATATATTTTCCGAAATTTTAGGCTCTGTTAATCAAGCGGAAAAAAAGTTATAAGGGACACAGACACACGAAATGTTCTACTCCGAATTCTGAAATGTTCTACTTCAAATTCTTACAAGATCACCAAAAAGTGCACAAACAACAAAATACATTAAGTCAGAGAGAAAGATCATACAATAATAGACACATACCGGAGACATTTTTTATTTTACTCCAGTGCAATTATTTTATGATTATCTCTAACGCCAAATAATAACTGTGAAAGAGACGAAATTATTAAGTTAAAGCTATGAAAAGGCGAATACAACAACTGAATCCCCCTACATAGCTACAAGCGAATATGGCTTGACTTATACCTTCTCTCACTCGATATCGAATATTGAATTAAGTATCTAATTGAATGAATATGCAGCATGAAATCTGGTCATTCCTTCACAGTTCTAGTGTAACTTTCACATGTTTTTTGATGTGGAGGCTGTTGGTGTAAGGAACTGGAGGCGAGCATGTCAGGATAGAGGGAGATGGCGAGGAATGCAGGAGGAGGCCAAGGCCGGCAATGGTCTGTGGAGCCATTGATGATGATGATGAAACACATAAATTTATCATAAGTACAAACATGTTTTTCCTAATAAAAAATGTTTGAGAAACTCTAGATTTTTTTGAAAAACATAGGTATTTGAGATTTTGTATTTGTCTATATTTATAGCAATTTTCAGGGTTCTAGCTTCTATGGTTTTTGAGATAAATTGATAAATAAAGTAAAAATTGAAAACTAAAGAGGGAATATTTATCCTTGAACACCTGATCCCGACTTGCTCTCCTGTCCTTACCATATCCTTTTTTCTTGCTATGATTTTTTTTTGTTTTAATAGTAGGTATTTAAGTGTTGTACGTATTTTCTTTGATTTCTTTTACTCTTATTTATTTGCTGTTGTACATACACAATGTTGTCATACTTTGTAATCTGGTTGGTTGGAAGAAATCGCCTTATGGCAATAAGCCCGCCAGTGTACAATTTTATTTGTTTATATAATGATGTACAGGAAGATGATTAAATAAAAAAAAATGAATAAAAGTTGATAACCCCTGCCTGAAACAAAAATTCTAATTTCTGAGTATAAAACATTTTGTAGAAAATATCTATATATTATGAAATTTTGGGCTCTGTTAATTGAGCGGATCAAAAGTT
The DNA here is from genome assembly GCA_963576475.1 of Molanna angustata. NCBI lineage: Eukaryota > Metazoa > Arthropoda > Insecta > Trichoptera > Molannidae > Molanna > Molanna angustata. The sequence continues at coordinate 28,615,395 of OY754976.1, forward strand.
GTAAGGGACTGACGGACACACAGACAAACACACACACACTTAATGTTCTACTCCGTATTCTGAGTAGGTAAATATTTTCAAGAATAGACTGGACTTTCTTTTGGACACAGCAAAATAGTTACAACTAAATAATAAAATTCGACGGATATAGGCACATCAGCCTTGGCGTGCCTGCCTATAAATAAACAGTGATAATAAAACAGTTATGTTCGCCAATTTTCGATAGACATGGTTGTTCGTCTATCTTGGATAGAAAAGCTTTTTCGCTAATCTTGGCTTGACGTGTTTGTTCGTCAATCTTGCCTTGTAGACATATTCGTTCGGCCATCTTGGCTAGACATGGTTGTTCGCCAATCTTGGCCAGAAATGGTTGTTCGCCAATCTTGGACAGACATGTATATTCGCCAATCTTTGCTAAGATATGTTTGTTTTAGATATATGAATCTTGCCTAGCAGACATATTCTTTCGCCAATTTTAGCTAGAAATGGTTGTTCGTCTAACTTGGCTAGAAAGGCTTGTCCGTCAATCTTGCCTAGCAGACATATTCGTTCGCCAATTTTAGCTTGACATGGTTGTTCGTCTATCTTGGATTGACGGGTTTGTTCGTCAATATTGCCTAGCAGAAATATCTTCAATACATAAAACATCGTAGCGTGCGTTATTAATTAGTCCGACACGGATAGCAATAGATTAAAAATTATAACGAGTTGGGACGCGAAATGACCAGGGGCAGAATTCCTAGTAAAAAATAACAACACAGCGTGGTATTGCCACTAGCATAAGCTCACATTATTGTGATACACTAATAACTTCATTTATCCAAGGAATTTTTATTTTAATTGGCTTCCAGCACAGCGACTAAGTGTATGTAATTTTTCAATACGGTAACATAAAACACAATTGATTTTTTTTATTGTCGATCAATGTTCAACGCCGGTGTAAAAATTACAGAGTGTAATTAGGGGTCAGTGAATGAGTCTCAGGTATTTGAATGGGACACTTTATCGAAGTATTCAGCTGTCGTGTTTGTAAGTTAACACGAAGTACCTACTTGGTTTAGTATTGCGTGCAGAGTAAGCTGCCCGGATGTGACTATAGTATAAGAAGTAATAGTTGACTTACCATTTTAGTGGGGTATTTCTGTAAATATGATTTGGGTCTCATTGTGATTTGGTAGCAGTAAAACAGGGTTGTCAAAATAAAAAAAAAATAATATTGCCACAAAAAATCCGATCATTAAAGTTAAATGTTGTTTTGTTTTGAGTTCAGAGTGAAATTTATGATGAATATTCTTAAGAAGTATCACGAAAACAGCTTAATAATTTTATAATTAAAACTTGATCGCTTTCGATTGTTATACCTCCAAAACATATCCGCATTATCGCAGGAGTCTATCGACAATGACGCAGTGATATGAGGCTTATAATACCTAACTCCTTTATCCCTTCCCACTTCTCTTAATTCCTACATATCCCATCATCATCTGTATGTTCTAATTTATCTTTTTTCAATTCAATTTTTTATATCTTTGATTTCAATCTCATTTAACTGTTTACATAATATTTTAGATATTTTATTTTAATATTACGCATGGTGTACGATGAGGTAGGTACCTACTATTTTGGTGAATGGTTAACATTTAGTATCTATTTTCTTTTATAATTTGCAAATTCCTGTTTTTTTTCTCTAAAATTAAATAAATTAATAAATCCTAGGAAATACAATATAAAATATAACCTTCGATAGCACCGAGGTTTTATTATAAACATATTACTTGAATTTATTATACCCAATGTGTGTTTGTTTTTGTTAAACATAAGCCATTCGAGAAAAAGTAAGCTAGATGTGTCCAGTATTTTTAATGCAATTCTCTGGGCTGAAAACTTTGTTGCAACAAATTACATTTTCTTTTCAATAAACTAAGGAAGTGTTAGGTAACATTTTTATCGTTAAAATATATAAAAAAAATCTAGAAAAAAGAACAATATCTGCAAGTCGGTCGGTTATTTACAAAACTATAAATAAATAAAATGAAGAAATCAATTTAAAATAAGAATCATTGTTATTTGATCAATTCAGTGAGGGGAGAGCGCGTCATATTTTTGTCTTTGCCTTATAGGCGCTAAAAATCATAGATCCAACCCTGCCTGTATATTTTTCATTATTTTAATAAACTTTCTTATAAATACCCTGTTTGCTAAACGGCTATTTCTTCCAATTAACTAATATTTTAATTTATGTGGTGGCTTTGTAGCCATAAGACAATTTCTTCCAACCAACCAGATAACAAAGTAAGTCAACATGTGTACATAATATATCTCGTTAATATTCGGATGGTAACTTGTGGTGTCATTTTAAATTATTTTTACTACACAAAATTATTTTTTTACACCACGCTTTTTTATCGCACTTGGTGGATCAGTTGATTGGGTATCTGACTGCTGATCCAAAGGTGCCGGGTTCGATTATCGGTGGAGACGCAGTTTATAATTGCGTTTTCAGTATGGATCTGTGAGACGATTAATATCGCAAGTCTCCAGAATGTGGCAACTTGTTTTTGGGTGCGTGTAAAACTTATATTTGAAATAGTACCTGTTAGTTGCCCGAGAAGTAAGTAACCAATATAAAATAAAATAATATATGTACAACAGTAAAAAAGCATCAATAGCGAAAACAAAAAAAAAACGAAAATACATTGCACTAAAGTTTAAAAAAAATCAAAGACTTTATTTATTCATTTAATTTTTAAAAATAAAAAAAATTAGATCACCGAGATTTACGTCAGATGTTTTCTTTTATTTCGTGGAAATCGAGCTCATAACGCTTGCATAGAAATCAAACGGCATACCATTGTGTCAGGGCGGTCGACATATTATTTTTAGCCTGAAGGATGTACCATGTACGAGATAATTTCTTATTAAATCACCCAATACCTACCACCTTGCGTTTAATCATCCAATCATGAAAATCAATCATCTTTCATTTACTAAATTTATCTCATATAAATGATCTTAGTTCCTATACCTATTTTGGACATTAACAGATCAATAAATAAGATACTAATTGGCCCGGTAAGAAGATACTAATTGCCATTGGCCCGGTATTACAGTCTGAGTTTAAGAGCTAAACTCAAGCTTTACAAAAATATAGCGTATTACAGTGTCCGTTTAGGCCTAATCTTCCCTCAAATACGTCACTAAAACGACAAATATTTAACTCAACGTTTCTGGCGGATTAAGTACTTAACGGTGAGTACACAGTCATTTGCTAGGCAACGCGTGTAGTTTCAGTTTCTATCACTAGAGGCGTTAGGCAACGAGTGTTGTTTCAGTTTTCTATCACTAGAGGCGTTAGTTGTATCGACGGTGGCGCCACACATCAAAACAAACTGACAGCCATATTGAAACTAACATGGGCATTTAAAAGCATTATTTTGGTGAAAAAATTAAATTTAACATGTTGGATAATAAAACAATAGTATTTCAAGTCGTAGCGTCCCGTTTTGTAGTTCGTATTCGTACAGTCGGCCCTCAACTCATTGAGTTTGTTAAACTCAAGATTAATGTTAAGGGGAGATTGAATCCATTTCCGTATTACAGCAATACCTATCGACATACATGCCTTAACAGTCAAACAAAAGGGCCGCCGTATGGGGCTGACCAAATATTTGTATGAATTTGACAGCTGTCATTCAATACTACATAATATATGTTGCAAAAAGATTCTTACATGTTTTATTAAATTTTAAAATACATTTCTATTAGAAAAGTAAAGAAATGAAAAAATAATATTTAGAAAAAATGTGAATTTATTCTATATTAATGAAATAACCCTTTACAAATCACCCACAGCAGTGGATTACTTATGTATGAAATATCAATCATATATTTGTACTTACTTTTGGTTGTATTATTTAGTAACTTCAAATAATAATCATTCTTTGTCCCTTATGTATGGAGTATGCAGAGTTAAAATTCATAATTATTAGTAATGTAAACATTACTAATAAAATTCCAATATATACACAATATAATCACACTACATACTCCCTATTTTAACCTTGAACAAAATATATTCATTTAACAATTTGTTCATCCTGTTTATCAATAAGTTTTACTAACCTTAGTGAAACATGGGAAATAAAACAGGAATTATGTAGGAATAAAAATGTCATTTATTTAGGTAAATTCGTCGGTTCGATTAGTATCACCATAAAAAAACTGACAAGAAAACTGGTTAACTAAATACATTTTTCATGTAACATGTTGCAAAATAAAACAGATATCATCAGATCATACAAATCATGTTACATTAGATAAAATTAGTCTACTGAAACATCAACTTATTATATCCTTATCGTTTTTATAATAACATTCAATACAAACCCTATAAAAAATAATCTTAAATCAAATTATTATATCCTTATCGTTGGCATAATAACATTTAAACATTGAATAAAAACCAAATAAAAAAATAATGAAGTGGTTCCTTTTCATTACAATTATCACAATAAATTATTTAAGATAAATATTCACGCTTTCCTTTTGTACATAACTTTTTCATATAAATTTCTTTCATGTTTTTCATAATACAACAGACATTTACATTCACATCATATGTTCACGTTACATTAGATAAAATACATTTACATTCACATCATAATGTTCATGTTACATTAGATACAGTCAAACTACTTAAACATCAACTTATTGTATCCTTAATGTTAAGTTGTCATAATAACATTGAATAAAAATTAAAAAAATCGTTCGTTCTCATTAAAATTATTCATCTTATTTGACATTTACATCATCACACCATACGTTCATGTTACATTATATAAAATTAATCTACTCAAACATCATATTATTACATCCTTAATATCATTTAAACATTGAATAAAAACACATTATAAGTATACATACTTCTCTTTAAGTGATACTTCTCTTTCACACATTTAATTAAATAAATACAATATATTTAATCTATCCTATTATACATATTTGAAAAATGTTTTTTTAGTCAAAATTTTTCGCCTTCTAGATGGTGCCACATTGATGAAATTGTTTTTCTTCTTTACATAATTATTTAAATTTTAATTTTAAACTAGTATCTACAACAATAGAAAATTGTAATGTTGTTGAAGGTTTTGATAATAAATATTACCGAACTTTCTCTTATAAATACACTCCAGTCACCAAAAACTTTTTTCACTACATTTATAAATGCCTCAGTCAATGAAAGTCTTTTTTAAATTATAGTCATTATGAGTCACAATACTGTTGGCAATTGCCATTTTCATCTGCACTGATTCCTTGCGATTAGCCCTTCTGTTAGGACTTTCCCTGATTGATGTAGATTTTGAGCAATTCGGCAGAATAGATGGTACTGCACCTTTCAATAAACGGCATCTAGAAAGAGGCACAGTAATCCTTTCTAGTGAACCACTCAATATTGAAACTTCCTTTTGGATATCTGTCTCCTTGAAATGAAGTTCATCATCATCATCATCATCATTGATCCTACAGCTCGTTGTGGGGCTTGTCCTCCTTCAGGATTCGTTGCCATTCCTCCCTGCACTCTGCAGCTCTCTTCCGGTTGGTAAGGCCCAGCGCTCGTATATCAGCCTCCACATCGTCCAGCCATCTCATTGTTGGTCTGCCTCTTCTTCCGTCTGGTGTGGAGTTTAAAACCTTGTTGGTAGTACGATCATCACTCGTCCTGTAGACATGGCCCAACCATTGCAGTCAACCCAACCATTGAATTGAAATGAAGTTCACAAACCTGTAAATTCAAATTATATTCGAATATTTTTATTATTGCATATGCGCAAACATTGGATTTTTTTCCCTGTCGGGAGTCAAAGATATTTTTTAACAGATTTTTAATTATCTCAATAGAGACGAAGTTGGAATATTTATTGTAGGAGAACCGGGAAATCAAGGCACCTACAGGGCTTACGACCTGTCCAGCCGATGACAGGTCGTAAGCCCTGTAGGTGCCTTGATTTCCCGGTTCTCCTACAATAAATATTCCAACTTCGTCTCTATTGAGATAATTAAAAATCTGTCAAATTATATTAATATGTTGGATAATCAATAGTTCATTTGATGAATGTATGCTAAGATAGAAAAATGTAGCGTTCGGTTCTCTCTGCTTACCCCGTGAGGGACATGGCGTGATGGCATGTATGATAATCAATTATTTATAAAACTATTTTTGTATGGGATATCTATCATCTAGAGTTATGCATCATTTGTAATGCATGCAAGTAATAATATATAAATATATATTTATTTTTTTCCTTGTAATTACATATCTTCATTACCTGAACCAGATATGCAGGCATATTTCAAGAATAACATTTAATAAACATACCTAATAAAGAAAAATAATATCAAATGTCTTGTTGTAAATGTTTTACTGAACGAATATCGTAAATTAATAGTTTATGTTATAGGTTAGATTTATTGATATTTATGTCATAACTTTCGAATCGCCAGAAAATAATATGTGCATTACTACGAACATAAACAAAAACACTGCGTCTTAATTGATTTTATTGTTGAATAAAACAATCGGGAATGTTTTGATATTTTGAAAAGCATGATACAATTTTAGAGGTTAGATAAATTAAGCAAGAATGACAGTGAATATTTTAAATGAAATATTAAATAAAAAATTATTGAATACAATAGTTACTTACCCTAGAATGAATAGTTGGAGTAATTTCTTTTCTACATACAACTTTTAGCCATTTTTTTTAAGATTCTTCTTTAGGGGATGAGAACACGTGTTCTTTGGGTCGCACATCGTAATTTCTTCGACAATTCCGCACAACGCACTTTCAAATCATTTTTATTAAACAATAACACAAAATTAATGACAAATACAATAGCAAAAAATGCAAAAGTCTTCCAAAAAAAGCTAATTTTAAAGAGCTAGAGCAAAATTAACACACAGAATACATATACCTTAGCGGGTATAAACAAACGGTCAAACGGTATAAACGTCAGCCCCATAAGAAACTATTTTGCAGAGGGCAGCACTATACATGTAAAGGCATGTATGTAGATAGGTATTGATTACAGTGCGATTTGACATGTCAGTTACTAAATCTTCAATTATGGACATATTTTACTTTTTCTGTGGTTATTATCTGTCAAATTTTAAATAACCTCAAATAATACGAACCACAAAACGAGACGCTACGACTTGAAATACTATTGTTTTACTATCCAACATGGTAAATTATTTTTTTCACCAAAATAATGTTTTTAAATGCCCATGTTCGTTTCAATATAGCTGTCAGTTTGTTTTGTTGTGTGGCGCCACCGTCGATAAAACTAACGCCTCTAGTGATAGAACACTGAAGCAACACTCGTTGCCTAACGCCTCTAGTGATAGAAACTGAAACTACACGCGTTGCCTAGCAAATGACAGTTGACTCACCGTTAAGTACTTAATCCGCCAGAAACGTTGAGTTAAATATTTGTCGTTTTAGTGACGTATTTGAGGGAAGATTATGCCTAAACGGACACTGTAATTCGCTATATTTTTGTAACACTTGAATTTAGCTCTTAAACTAAGACTGTAATACCGGTCCGTAATACGGAAATGGATTCAATCTCCCCTTAACATTAATCTTGAGTTTAACAAACTCAATGAGTTGAGGGCCGACTGTAATACCGATCTCTTTGGTTAACATACCTACAACATTAATTTTAATTTAAATGTTTAAGAAGCCTTATTTTATATTATTAATGTTACACGATTCACTTTACACCTGCTTATTGCCATACACCATCGATATAATAATTATAATATAATTATCGAAACCCGCCAGACGTTGTACTGCCTGTGTATAATTAAAAAATGAAATATCTAATTATAATTCAGTCCCTTTAGTCCCTCGTGAAAAAAACAAACAGAGTCCGCACAGGGCATGGGCGCTGCAATCACCTCCTGTTGAAATGGGGTAAAAGGGACTCTCCGGAGTGTGACTGTGGAACAATTTACCAGACTGGTACACCTGGTAGAGGAGTGCCTGATGAGGCGATATCCGAGGTGGGGGGGAGGGGTTAGATGGATATCCATGACGCAACCCCGGAGGCCGTACACTGGCTGACTGGATGGGGACCGGATATCTCCTCATCAGGCACTCCTCTACCAGCTTCCATATTCCAGCGGAGCTTTGAATAGCCGAAAAATGACGCAGCCGATGGCGGAGAGAAGCATATACCAATGTCAAAAAAATATACCAATGTCAAGTAAAATAATTATAATTTTCGCCAAACATCTAGAACGCGTTTCCGGTTGCGCAGAGCGCGAATTTGTGTATTTTTGGTTCGTTGGTTTACGTGCAAATCGCCCCCCACCTTCTCGGCTAAAAGTTTAAGTTATTTGGCGACAACTAATACCTAGTCCCTTCCGTTCCTTTAGTCCCTGCTGGATATATGTACTCCCGACAGTAAAACAATGTTTCACGACGATCGGATTAGCGATTTAGAAGCGCATACGATACATACAACCATACTTGCATACCTATATATAAACATTCATTTTTATATATACCATACCATACCATCACGCCATTTCCCTATTTGGGGTAGGCAGAGAGAACCGAACGCCAGACTCCTCTCTCTTGACATACATTCCTCGCTTCATTCACGTCCATACATCGTCTCATACACGCTCTTCTATTATTCTTACTTCTAACATCTCCATCTTTCAAAATCCCATTTATGTGATCGTGCCAACTCTTTCTTGGCCGACCTCTACTTTTCATTCCTCTTTTATCAGCCTTGTGTACTTTTTTTGTCAGACGGTCATCACTCATTCTTTCTATGTGGCCGAACCACCTTAGGGCATTTATTTTCATCTTACTTACGATATTTCTTTCAATCATACATTCTCGTCTAATATCCTCATTTCTTATTATATCATACATCGTTTTACCACACATTCGTCTTAGTGACCTCATTTCAACCGCGTTAATTCTACTTTCATTTTTATATATAGGTATAGATAATACAAGTTACCTACTTAATTAATTAACATACCTATCGTATAAAAAGATAGGGATTATATTTAACATGTGACTGCAATATTCATTATAATTTGCATTTATACAAACCATTTCATATCCTGCTGACTTACCCAGATAAATCCGAAAGTATAGTGACGAGAAAATATGGATTACATGAAAATTCTTCGAAACACAATTGTTCGAATGCGCAATTCTACGAATAACAATTAATCGAAAATCAGTTATCAGAATGACAATTGTCCGAAAGCAAATTATTCGAACTAACATTTGTTGGAATACCAATTGACCGAATTTAATATATTTTTTTGTCATTATGTTGTCTCCTTTGACATATTTATTTTGTTGCCAGTAAAAAATATTCGATGAAGACTATTATTACTTGTTGTATTATTGTTGGGTACGTATGTTTGCACTGGCTCACGCCAGTCGCAATTATAACTACAAACAAACCTAACCAACCTATTTTTACCAAAGTTTTGTAGGTTAAGTTTAAAAAATCGGTGTACATCCTAGGATATCCGACAGCGCGGTGCGTCGCCATGTTGTTTATTCCATAGATTTTTATTATACATAATATACCTACTATGTAGATGTAGTAGGTACTCCGTGCAAAAAGTGAGTCATGGACTAACGCGCGTACCTATTGCGTTTTGGTTGGCAACATATTTTAGTTTTCCTTACATTTCAACAAATCCCAAATAACTTTTCTCTAAATCTAAATTAACAAAGTGTTTTTTACGACAAATAAATCCGAAAAAAATTCACATTAGTCGTTATTCTCTATGGAAAAACGATGTACGAAAACGTCAAAAACACCCCGGAAAAATGCCTCACTTCGATTCATACAAAATTTGCTAACTACGACATCTAGTATATTATAACAAAAATCTATGGTTTCTTCCTCTCACAATACTACCAACATGACGTCATAAAAATTCGAACAATTGTAATTTCTGATAATTGTGTGTTCGGAAAATTGTTTTTCGAAAAAATGTGATTCGAATAATTGCCATTCGTAAAATTGATTTTCGTATAATTGAGCATTCGAATAATTGTTTTTCGAATAATTTTCCTGTCACCGAAAATATGACCAGGGCGGTCTTGATCTTGCTCGTCATGGTCACAAATTCACAGGTCTGGTCGACGTCGTGGTCTTGCATATTTAGTCTCGCTGCCAAGAGTAATTGCAAGACTGCGATTTTTTACAAAAAAAAAACGTCAAGATAAAATCAATATATACCTCACATTTCCAAAATAAATTTAAAATTAAAATCAATATTCGATCCAAGTAAGTATTTTTACAAAATTATTCCATTAATTTATAAAAATAATGGGATAGAATAAAAAAAAAGAATAATAAACTTTTAAAATATTAAACTTCAAAATATTTACAGTAATAAAAATAATAAAAAATACACAAAAGACCTCCCGCTTGGACATCCACTGGTAATTTTTCGTGATTCTGGACCCGACACTTTTGACGTCGTCGTACCATCTAGTCTGGAAACCATATCCTTTTAAACGAAAAATTTAAATAATCAAAATATAAACTTATATATCTGTCAACCCTGTGTATAATACTTGAAGGTCCACTTGATATGCACGCCACTATAGTCACAATACAACTTAGCCGGTTGACAGCGACCCTAGCCACAAAGAGTGCCATAAAAGAAATATATGAATCGGGGTGGGCAGGGGGTTGTTAATATTGGCCTTCATCCCCTCCCACCATCGCACCCGTCACCCCCGTAAAAAAACTTAATTCAAATCATGAGAACTAAGTCAAATAAAATTATTATATTTGTGGTGGCCATAGAAAAAGCGTAATCACACAGGATTCTGAAGGCTTTCACTTCAGCCAAGATCTGATAAGTTGTGGCTGGTTCACAAGTCATTAACTATAGAAAGGTTAATGTATGTATTGTTATTGGTCAAAACGAAATTGTGGTAACGGTTCCTATTGCAAACGTAACCTCATTGGGAACAATGAACTTGCAACTATTCATATTGCTCTAAGATGGATCTACATATTTACTATCTTTCATTCATGAATTGTATCCTGCTCATCTCAACTTTTGCATTGCAGTTCTCTCAAATACATCGTACAATTTGGTCTGACTGCGTATCCAGTCATTCCTATGTATTCCTATCTTCTAGTTTAATGGCCAATATTATTCTTTTCATGTTTCTTTGTGCAATTCGCAGTTAATTATGAAAGGTAATGGATATACAAAAACACTGCTGGAGTGGATACTGAGAGTCGATAAGAGACCACAAGGGTGGCCATCTAAGCGATGAATGAAGGACATCAAAAGATTAATCAGACCCCACTATCGGGAATCGCACAGGAGGATGTCTTACAGTGGGTAAACATTGTAAGAATTCGTTAAACTGTAGGTACTATTTTTGTAGAGCGTTTTGTTCGCATACACGGAAAAAACAGCTCGGTTTTATTGTTTTGAAAGAAGAATATACATTGTCTTGTAATATTTCTTCATGTCAAATGAGTATTATTTTAGTTAAAAGAAATTTCTTTCATTCAAAAAAATCAATTTTGTTAAATAAAGAATAAGATTTCTTCAAAAAAATATTTTGATTCAAGAAAATATACTTAGTTTAAAATTAATTACAATTTGGTTTAAACAAACCATCGTTATTTTAAGTAAAAAAATGTATCATTTTTATCTAAAATTACGTTTACTCAATGTGAGATTTGGAAAATGTTCCATAGAAATAACTGTAACTTCATACTCGGTTTAAAACGAACTTCTATTTGGTTTAAAGAAACCATTATTATTTTAGGTCAATAATGTATAATTTTAGTCTAAAATTATTTTAATCCATATGAGAATTTGAAAATTAATGTTTCATAGAAATATAATCTACAATTTTATAATTTGTTAACAAATTACATATTATTAAGTATTTGGTTTAAAGTTTAATAAATTTATGACTTTTATCTAAAATGAAAAAAGGGGAAAATATGAATATGTTCCATAAAAATAACGGCAATTTTATACTTGGTTTAAAATGAATTAATAACTATTTGGTTTTAACTACATTATAATAAGGTCTTTGGTTTTAAATTATACTGGAGTATATATAACGTGTATATATAAAAAATGTCATTGGATTAACCCTGTGTAATAGATTAATTTTCGTTCACTATATATTATATCAGCGTGTCTTGATCTTTTCAACTACATTTAGGATCAATAATACTTTTGAATCTTTTGGATTTTTTTATTTTTTATTATTGAAACCAAACAAAATATAACAATTTACAAACAATAAAAATATTAAAAAAAGTACAATTTAAATAAGTTATATGAAACATTTTTTTATAGTATTACTTGGTATACACCACCTCACTAGGCTGAGCCTGTACCGAGGTGGCAGAATAATTTAGATATTTTATAGATTTTTAGGATTTATATAATTTAGATATTTTATAGATAATTTGGTGGGAGCTATATTACGAGTATCAAATTTATCTTATCAAATCCGTATTCGATCATATTTTTTATTTTTACAAAAATACTGACAATTGAATGACGCAATTCAAGATATAATCAAATCTACGACAAATGTAAACATTGAAATCGTTTTAATACTATCATTGTAATATATTTTTATTTAAATAATTTTACATGAACATAAAAAATGTTTTAACATTGTTTATTTTATCCGTTTGTTGATATATAAAATTGAATATAGTTCGATAATAACATGATTTTATTTTTTTTACAGCATAATGAAGTTGATATTTTTAAATATACTGCAAAATAAATATTCTAAAGTAGAGAAAAATAGCGTAGATTTTGTGGAAACTCATTTTAAAATAATGTTTTTTTTAATAAAAAAACACAAATTATGTATAAGTATACCCCAGGGGCGAGCCTAAAACTTTCAGACTACGCAAACCCTGAAAGGAAATTGAATAATGTCGAATATTTAAAGTTGATTGGCATAAGTTCTTCGTTTTCTTTTTCGGTGGCCATGAAAAATATTTTTCAATCACATGCCAAATTAAAATTTACATCTTGTGGGCCTGAAAAGAATTGCATCTACGTTTCAATACCTGGACCATGTATTATGGTTGCAATATAACAATAAAAAAATATTAGGTCTAAAATTTGTAGTATATTATTTTTTTTCCTTAAAATGACAGTTTTTCTAGCCTCTGATTATATATTTTATATGCATTTCTATACGTGTTATATTTTTAGGCAAGCCAAGGTTTTCGGCTTCTATAAGCTATTCCGCTACTGATACCCTATATACTTACTCTCCACTACTATACGACTTCACATTTTTAAGCGTATTTTTACATCAATTTCTTTGCGGGTGTCACGTAGAGAGTGCACACATCTAAGTATGAATGAAATATGTTGTATTCATCTACAATTAGATACTATCACGCCATCTTCCTCCTGTGGTTAGACAGATATTAATCGAACACCACATTCTTCTATCTTGACTCATATCTATCGCCTAATCAAAATTCATATATTTTATTTTATTTTTTATGTAACATCTTGGGCAACTAACAGGCACTATGTCAAATAATTATTTAACACGCACCCAATAACAAGTTGTCACATTCTGGAGACTTACGATATTAATCGTCTCACAGATCCAGACTGAAAAGACAATTAAAAACTGTGTCTCCACCAGGAATCGAACCCGGGACCCTTGGATCAGCAGTCAGATACCTAACCAAATGAGCCACGAAGGCCGATATATCCTCTCATACATACTCGTCTTGCTCGTAAAGCAATTTTTTCACTTCAATTTTTCAACAGGTATCATGTAGAGAGGGTATACTATGAGTTTCATCGCATTTTTTTGTGTATATGGTGTTTTATGACAAATTTTGTCCTCTAGGAAACGTAGGTACCTATATTTGTTTAGGAATTTAATAGAAATATTTCCATAGAGATTTATTTAGGCATTTTCAATCTTTCAATTGGTTGGCCACAACCCACTCGTTTTATTACAATATAAATTGAAAATAAAAATATATTATTTTTAAATTACTCCCATAATAAACACTGTCTTATATTGTCTGCTTTGCGATTAGGTACTCTGTTGACTGGGGAGGATTCAAGGGATGGTAAAACGAAGGGAAGGGAATGTAGGACGGGGGTGAATTCAATTTCAGTAATGGATATGGGATGTTTGGTAAGTTCCAATATTATTATCACCTATATAATATTATACCTTCACAGTCTAGTTAGGTATATAGGATTTTATAATATAATTCTACCCACCGATGTATATTTTTACGGATATTTTAAAATTCCTTCAGTCATCGTTCTGCTTCATATAATAAATATGTATGTAAGTACCTACCTACATACACAATACTTCTTCTTTCTCAGCCATCTCTCCACTGCTGGATGTAGGCCTCTTCTAAAATCTTCCACTCGTCTTTTTTCTGGGCTTTTCGAACCCATCCGCTTCCAGCGACAGGGACAATATCATCGGCCCACCTTTTCTGGGGCCGGCCTATTCCCCTTTTCATATCCCATGGTCTCCAATTTAGAATTCTGGGTGCCCATCTGTCCGTACCCTGTCTGGCAACATGACCTGCCCATTGCCATTTAAGTTTTGCAACTCGATCCATGACATCAACAACTTTTGTCTGGCGTCTGATTTCTTCATTTCTATTTTTGTCTCTTAGACTTATGCCTATCATTTGCTTTTCCATGGATCTCTAAGTGCATTTTAGCTTATGTATGGTCCTCGCAGTTAGCGTGATAGTTTCCAGACCATACGTAAGCACAGGCAGGATACATGTTTCAAACACTTTTCTTTTCAGACATGTGGGAATATCTCTGTTTTTTAGGACATGTTTAAGTTTCCCAAAGGCTGCCCAACCTAGTCCGATCCTTCTGGGTATTTCTGCTGTCTGGTTATCCTTTCCTAATTTTATCTTGTGTCCAAGGTATATATATTCTTCAACAGCTTCAATTATTTTATTATCAATTGTGATAGTGCTGTTAGATGGACTCATGATTTTTGTTTTGTTAATATTAATTTCCAGGCCGACCATTAGGGAAGCATCGTGGATTTCTTTTATCATAATATGAAGTTCTTCCATATCATCACTTATAAGCACTATGTCATCTGCAAAACGGAGGTGGTTTAAGTTTGTTCCATTTATTTTTATTCCCTTGTCTTCCCAGTTCAAAGTTTTAAATATGCCCTCCAAAACCAATGTAAATAATCTAGGTGATATGGTATCTCCTTGTCTGACACCTCTTTTTATATTGATTTTTTCTGTTTTTGTGTTTACATAATACACATATTCCTGAATTCGTATGTATGTAATTTTGTATGAAGTTTGTTGTTTAACCACGGAAGATTAATGCATGAAGAGCGTATATTAATATCGTTTCAATTTTCAATACGTTTCCGTTGACTGATTTGTATCAGCCCCTATCACAATCTACAAATTTGGCTTCCTCTATCAATACCCTCTCTCTAGAATGCTATTGTATTATTCTTTAGGAACTTCTTCTTCTTCTTCTTCTTCGTCAGCTAGGACTATGTCCTGTAGTTCTCGGCACCTTCTCCTGGGAGGAGGACGTCCAGCTGTCCCTCCATCGTTGGGCGGTCTTCCTGGAGGTCTGCTACCTGTAGGATGTTCATCAGCTGATATCCTCACTACTCGGTCTGAGCTTGCTCTCCCCACGTGATCTATCCAGAAACGTCTTCTTGTTCTACCCCATCGCACCACGTCCTCAACACAAATTTTCCTTATTTCGCAGCTTCTCCTGCGATGGGCCGTAGAGTCTTCATCTCCGTGTTTCTAAGGAGACTTTTTGTGCGGGTGGTGTCAGCTCTTGTCTCTGTGGCGTATGTCATGATTGGTCTTATGCAAGTCTTATAGATTCTGACTTTGCTGTCCCTCAGCATAATCCCTATTTCTCCACACAGCACTTCTCAGGCATCCAGCCACTACAGCAGCCTTGGTTGCTTGTTCATGTACTTCGTTATAAAGATCATTGCTGCTAGATATTTCTATGTCCAAGTACTTAAATCTCATCACTTGTTCTATAGTTTTATTGTCTATTGCAAGTTTGCAACGTACTGGATATCTTGAGGTTACGATGCTTTTTGTTTTATCTATTGAGATTTACATATTTATGTAGTCTTTGGGAAGACAAGTGGAATTTATACAGTAGTCTCTGAAGATCATCCTCAGAATTTGCAATAGGAACTGTAGTTATTAAATTAAGTCCGCTCATATTTTCCAATCCGCTTAAATAACCACACCAATTCTTACGTCTTCGTTTCAGTATTTTCATGAAGTGAGTTTGTTAAATTATTTTTTTATTTAAATATTTTATCATTAAAACTTAATAATTCTTCAATGGCATTTAGTGAAAATGATGTATGTGCCTTTTTACCAATATGTAAATAAAAATTGCAAATTTTAAGTTCCTGAGCTTGGGGTCACTTTGAAATATTTGATAGTTAAAAAAATAGAGAAGCACTATTCAGATATCCTTCAAAATCTAATGGGGTGTAAGTGAGTATCAAATATACGAATTTGCAAAATTTGAAAAAAATCGAATGAGTAGGTACTTTAGTCTATGTATAATCGATAAAGTAAAATAAACACGCTGTAAATAGCACACAGCACGCAGCACACACACACAGATAAATTGTGATGAAACTTTCAGAATACAATCTCAGCATGATACTAGTTGATAATCTGCAATAAAAAAATAGCCTTAAAAATTGCGAAATCATAAATTTCCCCTATATATCCCCTTGGGTTAGTGAGGAGTAAAAAAGTTCACGTCAAATTAAAAGTCAGTTAAAAAATACGATTCTCTTTGTTTTTTTGTGACTATTACAAGATATAACAATTAATTATCGACGAAGTTTTTATTTGGTAGAATTCCATTATAAGTTATATCTATAATTAAGAGTAAAGACTTTTAGATTCTACATTAATTTTATTATGTTAGCTAGTTAATGCCCTAACAAGGCGAAATAGGCCTATCGCGCATAATAAAATTAATGTAGAATCAAAAAGTCTTTACTTTTAATTATAGATATAAGATATGACAATATTTGACATATCAATTTTACCTCGTCACCACGTACAGCTGTTAATCCATAAATTTATATTATGCTGTGACGTGAATATAGGTATGCTTAAAGTATGTATAATAATATAACTCCAACATAAAAAGACACCCCCAGCTAACACCAACCCCTTTATTATGTGACATTATGCCAACGTCGAGACATTTTTAATATAAATTTCGTGTTTTCATATAACGAGATTTACCAAATTCATTTTCACATGACATTATGGTTAAGTACATTTTTTTCGCGCTAAATTAAATGTGTGCGAATTTTAAATATTTTTGACACATCGTGTTGGATTCCATACTTTGAATTAATTTTATAAAAAAAAATTGTGAATATTTTATTTTTTTACATACTTAATTGCGTTTTCAAATTAATTTTATTCCTTTGTAATTTTTTACTCCTCACTAACCCATGGGGATGTAGTGGGGAGTTATGATTTCGCAATTTTTAAGGGTATTTATTGCAGATTATCAACTAGTGTAATGCTTAAATTGTATTCTGAAAGATTCATCACAATGTATCTGTGTGTGTGCTATGTGCCGTGTACTGTGTGATATGTATAATATACGGCGTGTTTATTTTACTTTATCGATTATAGACTAAAGTACTCATTCGATTCTTTTCAAATTTTGTAAATATGTATATCTAATACTCGCTTAGACCCCATTAGATTTTGAAGGATATCTGAATAGTGATTCTCATTTTTTTTAACCGTCAAATATTTGAAAGTGACCTCAAGCTCAGGAAACATAAAATTTGAAATTTTTATTTTCAAATTGACAAAAAGGCACATCACTTTCATAAAACGGCATAGCTTTCAAGTTTTCATAATAAAATATTTAATTAAAAAATAATTTAACAAACTCATTTCAGGAAAATGCTGAATATTTTCCATATAAAATTTGAATACTTTGTAGAATTACTTGTTAGTGAGGAGTTTAGCGTTGGCCATAACTCACTCGTTTATTAAATGAATATGGGTCGTATTACAAGAGTTATTTGAGAAAAAGGTAAGGTGCCGTACTGCGAGAATACTGCTTACGGAATCTCAACTTTTTCTTACATTATTCTTAAATAACTCCCAAAGTACATATACATCTTCCTACAATTACTAAAATAAGCATAAATGCTTGTGCTATAGGTGAACGAAATCGAAATTTGTACATAAACAGTTATTTATAAAAATCCTTCAATTATGGTTGAATCACGGTTATTGGTCTTATTCCACATTCAACTAAAAAAACCTTATTTATCAAAATATTTGAACCGCAGTTAAGTTGAACTCGATTTTGAGCTCTATTTCATACGACAGCACCGAATTAAGTTGGTTTTCATAATCACAGTAGGTACAGTACTTATGTGTGGCACGGAACATGTGCACGCCTCGTGATAGTTCTGCCAAACTCTAGCTATTGCACTTTTTGACATTTGATATTTTTGTTTGAAAAAAAAAATCCTAAATCAATAATTCAAATGGATTAATTTTTTTTTCATATCTTATGAATAAAAATGCATTCGTTATTATTTAAACGGATTATAACTACTTGTGAAATGAGAAATGTGTAGAATATTCTCTTTTCTCCAGAAGAGAGAATATCTTTTGATGCTTGAGGAGTTTTAAAATGATTAACTCTTGTATCGAACGTAGCAAGCAGAAAACTGACCCTAGACATCCAATGTATGGCTCACAGCCGCATCAGTGCAGACTCAAGTCCAGAAGAAGCTTCCTGGAGATGACCGCCCATATAGTTGGCCTCCCCGAGGCCCGAAGGCTGTCACTGTGGCGTGATAGTGTCGAACGCACGCAGCTACCACCCGCGGAGGACATGTCAGTGGGACACAACCTGCCTTATCCAACATGGAGAGCGCTCAATAGGCTCAGAACGGGTGTCTCCTGCTGTTACAGTGACCTCAAGAAATGGGGTTACAGAGAGGAAGACATCTGCGAGTGTGGCGCCAGACAGGACAACGTGCACCTACTGTCATGTCCCATGACAGGAGTGACATGCACGCACCAAGACACAGTGATAGCGAACGCTAGTGGAATCCGAGTGGCTGAATATTGGGGGCTACGAATATGATGGTGTTCCGGACACGGAAAGTAAGTAAGTACTCTTGTATTAAAATATTCTGTTTAATACAATACTTCAAGAGAAATACAAGTACAATGTATAATATTTACAAGTTATAGTTCATTATCTACAAGGTGATTTCTGTAACCAGAATGAGATTTCTTAATTTTCAATTAATAAAGAAATCTCTTTATTGTTCCCTTTCAAAAATTAAAATCAATAATCATTAATAATGAGTCATTTCTTGGATAGCAACTAAATAATATATTTCAATAAATCAATAATTAATAATAGACATCTGTCGTTAAATATAAGAACTATTTCTAATATGTTAATAAATATCCCCTAGTATGGTTCTTAACTTAACCCTGCTATTTATTTATTAACAATTTACACAGATGTCTCCTTACTAGTCAAATTGAAAATAACATATAATATACAATATTACCACTGTTAAACTACCCTCGTCTCCAGTTCAATTTGACATTTGAGTTGAATCACGGTTCAACTCTTGATCCATTATTTTTAAATAAGAAATGTGATCAAATTTGGGTTCTACCGTAGTCAAATATTTGAACCAATTTTATATGTAACACTGAATGAGTTATACTTTTGACTTTATCAGCTAAAAATGCCTTTACAAGGCGAAACGTCGTTCAATTAATATTTTTTTAACTTCTTCCTTTTTATCATATATTCATAGATCAGTCATTTTTTTTATTTACATAATTAAACTGCACACAAACAACACTGTAAAAAAATTACAATGAGTAGGCTTAATATATAATTGTTAAACTATCCCTACCTAGTGTCAATTACTTGTAGCAAATCAATTCATATATGTAGGTAATATGAGTAGCGTCTAGCCCGAGTTTCTTTTCTGCATTCTTAGGTTAGGTTTAAGTTTGTGTATAATAATAATAGCGACTCGCGTGAGCGAGTTGCTTTATAAATTGAATTATAAATTATTATAAATTAAATACATAATACTCTTTTAATTTTTCGCATTTAATATAAAATTTCACAGCTCATTTGACTTAATACTACGAGATCTCAACCAATCAGAGAGCCAACCGGAAACAGAATGCAAACGGGTAGATTCGGATTGTAGACTCTAGTGGTAATATGCATCATGAACTACGGGAGAAATAAAATACATCAAATGTTCGACATCGTAGTATAAAAAGACATAATTTATATAATTGTTATTTTTATTTTCTTTATTTACTTTTTGCAAAAAATCCTAATTTTTTTATAAATTTTGTGCTGTCTTGATTTGATTTGAGGCGCTCTATCAGTTCAGTATTCCCAAGAAATACTATTTCAGATCATTTGTGCAATTAACAAATAAAAATTACAAGATACCTACATTTACAATATTATGTAGGTATATGCATATCATGATGACTTGAATTCATTTTTTTTTCTTAATATGTGTACAATAGTTAAGTTTATATTGTTTAGATTATTTTTAAAAATGCAAATAGTTACTCCTGTGAAATATAATAATATGTACACTGCTAGCCCTAGAACAGGTATACCTAGTTGGGCAGCAGTTATCTATTTTTAATGAAGATTATTTATATGGTGTGATAAAGAAATTAATATATAAAAATAAATAACATACTGGGATGTGAATGTGTAGTGGGTGAAAATGTGTAATGACGTAATGAGGTGTGTAAAATGATGTGTAAAATGTATCTTGCTATGCTGATTTTAAATTGAACAGTAATTTTTTATATTGGTAAGGCGAGTTATGAAAAATATCTAGTTGTATGGTACTTTGATGCTTATTGTAAGTGGTGAGGATTCTGTTAATTGGTGAGTTTAAAGATGAGTTAGTTCTATAGCAATAACTATGAAAGAGTGGCGTGTGTCTCGTACGTCGAGTCGGTACATACAAATTTATATATGAAACAAGGTCTGGACAGTCAATATTGTTATCTTTATATATATAATTCTTCCGTACGTGTGTATGTCACTGAACTCCTCCTAAACGGCTGAACAGATTTTGATGAAACTTTTTGTGTGTGTTTATGTTAGGCCCTGAATGGATTAGATTCACAAAAAGGAATTTAATAAAAGAATAATAAAAATGGGAATCGTTTCGGAATACTTTTCTTTTAAATATTTTCGGAATACGCATTTTGAATAGTGGGAACATTGGCTTCCAATATGTCATAATTCATAATATTATGCAATGTTGGTTATGACATTAAAACTTGATGTATTTGTTTTCATATTTTTAATATTTCATGAAATTATTAAGTTGTTTGTATGTTTTCTTATTATTATTGTAGGTATAAAGCTATTTAGTTTTTTTTTAAAGTATATTCTGTTTTATTAAGTGGTATTGTGACGATAGGTAGATATACCAAAGTTATCTCAATGTAATGTTTCGTAATATTTCCTTTTTAATATTTAAATTAATTTATGAATATTACATATATTAAATAACTTAGTTTTATGCATCTTATAATCATTACATTATCCTGTGATATTATTATATTGTGATATAATATTCTCTTCTTTATAGCAAAATTTTAAAAGAGGGGGAGGGGGGGGGGGAGAGAGAGGGGAACGTCTATCGGGTCCGCTAGTTTAGTATATTATACAGGAAAAGTAAATCATTAATTGTTCGTCGTACTGATAGGCATGGGATGTTACACATATCATAGTTATTGTATTTTCTGGTCATTCTGTAGATGAATTTATTTTGTATTCTTTCTATATTATTGCAATGTATATATATATTTTTTTTTATTAAGTTTACAATAACGTATACAAAATATAAAACAAACAAACTGAAGCTGATTGGTAACCAGAGGGGTTACCAATAAATAGTTGTTAATAACCAGAGTGGTTACTATTAAATATATGTGGTAACCAGAGGGGTTACCAGTAAAGAGAGTTTACTATATCCCAAGTGGATATGATTTGAAATAAGAACACAAGGACAGTGGTTGAGAGAGAAGAAGAAAGAATGGTCAAAAGTAACAATGAGTATATTGATCACAATTAATAGTTTGCTTAAGGGTAAATTTACAATTGATGAAATAACTTACAAAGGAACTTTTCTCACGATGAGTAGGTATAACGAGCGAGTTAGCGGGTGTGTTCGAAGTGTCCGAATCTTCGCATGGTGAAGTACCATCGTGCTCGCGAGGTCGAGAGATGACCGGTGGTCGAGAGACGAAGTGTCGGCGAGACGGCGTGGTCGAGAACGGCGGCGTGAAGTGACGAACGAAGTGACGAAAATACGGAAATGAAGTGACGAACGAAGTGACGAAAATACGGAAATGAAGTGACGACGTGTAGAGGTGTAGACTCCCTTAAATAGTGCTGCGCTGGGGGTAGCAAGTTCAATGTCCTCGAACTTTCTAGATTGATTTATTTGAAGTGTCATACCCAGTTGAGGAGTATTGTCACTTGTTTGACGTTGCGGGCGATGAACTCGGCCTAGCGATAAACAAATGTACTTGCCGTCGCTAGGCGCGCGCTCGAAAGAAATTTCGAGATGTGGCCTGCCACATTCCTCCCCTCCAAGTGGTATCGAAGATGGCACGATACCTTGGTAGAATTTCATGTTGTGGCTGAGCTGAGGCAATCGTTGCTGAAGATTGTTGTAGTTGTAACATTTTTGGACAAATGGTTAGACTGATGTTAATTGGACAGTTGCCTAGTTGCGGATGATGAACTCGGCCTAGCGATAAACAAATGTACTTGCCGTCGCTAGGCGCGCGCTCGAAAGAAATTTCGAGATGTGGCCTGCCACAAAACTATATAGAAAAGATTCACAGTAAGACAAAACATATTTACCCTTTACTAGAGTGCAAGCACTCGTGTGTAAAGGAGACAATTTAATACAGAATACACAAAATATTATACATACATACATAATTATTATCTATACAAAAAGAAGTTAATATAATTTACATATCAGTCAAATAATAAGTTTGATTTATTCTTTATTTTTTTTTTTAAATCATTATGTTCAATTGCCAGTCTCAAATCTGTTTCAAGTTGGTTGAACCACACCACCCCATTGTATGTGCATGTAGTAGTGCTGTGTTGTGTATGTATGTGTTAATGGGGTACACAGTTGACCCACTATATTATGTCTATCACTCGCCACACGTACAAAGGCATGGTGCGACCTTCCAATGTCCTTATGTATTTGAAATAGTACATTTTTTTTATAGATATTTTTAAAAGATGGCACTTGAAAATCACGAAATAGTTGCAAAGTTGGGTAGTCAGATGGTTTTTTATTTATAATTTTTATTATCAACCTTTGCGTAATTTCTAGAGGCAAAATGGATGTTTTATACGCCCCCTCCCCCATGCAACAATGCCATATTGTAAGGATATTGTTATAATCATAGAAACTATGTATTTTTAGGATATGTTTAATCCCTAAAATCAAAAATAAGTATGTATGGTAATCTGAAAATAACTCGAGTAATGACATGGGCTGCACAGAGCGCGAATATGTTTTACTCTAAATTCTCAAGTAATTTGCCGGAAACTAATACCTACCTACTTACCTATACATTTTTTTTATTTTTTTTATTCAAAAATTATATAACTACATAGATACATGAAGATATTTACAAAGGAAACGTATGTTAGTACATAAAAATATTTACTTAAATCTAGATAAACACATAAAAAATTCATGTGATAAAAATTGATAAGTAAATATCTATACTAAGGTATAGGTACGAGTTTATTTAAGATAGATACTAGATATGTATATTATGTTATAGGATAACAAAAGAGCATTGACCTCTGTGTTAAGGGTCATTTTAAATGTTGTACTCCTCACTGCCCCAAAGGGATATAGTGAGGAATTATGAATTTTTTTTTTTGCAGATTTTCAATTAATATCATGCTGAGATTGTATTTTAAATGTTTCATCACAATCTGTGTTAAGGCGTGATTATTCTACTTCATCGATTATAGACTTGAGAACCTACTCAATTGATTATTTTAAATTTTTTTGAATTTGTACATAATATATCTAATACTCGCTTACACCCCATAAGATTTTGAAGAATATCTGAATAGTGATTCTCAATTTTTTTAACTGTCAAATATTTCAAAGTGACCCCAAGCTCAGGAAACTTGAAATTTTATATTTTTGTTTTTAAATTGGTAAAAAGGCACATCACTAACATAAAATGGCATCGAATTATTATCAAGTTTGCATATTTTTTTTTAAATAAAAAATAATTTAACAAAACTCATTTCATGAAAATACTTCGTGGAGTGACTTGGCAGAGATGAGTTTAGCGTTGGCCACAAACCACTCGTTTTAAATTAAGATACGTAGATATATTTCATCACGTTTTGCCCCTAGTGGCTTTGATTTAAAATTAAGTGCATTACTACGGTGACCGTACGTCATTTATTTAAGAAGATAGTCCTGTAGGGCTACTCATGAATTTGATTACGGTAAAATTAAGATATAAGACTTTAGCGATCTTTGAGGTTAAATTAATTGCTTGAAGGTTTTTTCGTTGACACAGTGGAAGTTCATAATTATAAATTGTAAAAAAACTTATAAATTGAAACACAGTTACATTCCACACTGAGTATTTGTATTTGCCTAAGCGCTTTCGCATATATAGTGTGCCTCTGAGGATGCCAGCTGTGACTGGCGAAAGCGCTTAGGCAAATAAAAATACTCAGTGTGGAATGTAACTGTGTTGTGTTTAAATTTATAAGTTTTTTTTACAATTTAAATTAATTGATTAAATTAATTTAACCAATTGGTTAAATATTAATCTATACAACAATTAATGAACATTTCATACTTAACGTTGATATTAACAATTTTTCGTGATTAAATAAAGAGAAAGATTTAGATTGGAATATATTCGAGTACTGATTTATACATTTTTATAATTAAGGCAAGCTAAGAACGTATTAAGGACGTGTTATAAGTATAAAGTAGCCTCCTGTACTTATTTGACTTTATATACATGTATCGCACTTTTGCGACAAAAGTGTCCTCGTTTTTTTATATACAAGGTGTCTCAAAATAAAGTTTATATTTGTATTCAGAGCATTATGTGGAGATGTTAGACGACTTGGGTGCCTGAACTGCTAAACTTTCCTGGCTATAACCAAAGAACATGGTTCCAGCAGGACGGAGCAACGTCACACACGTCCAATACATCTCTGCCACGAGTTCGTGAAATTTTCTCAGGCAAATTGATCTCCAGGAGAGGTGGCATAAATTAGCCTTCACGCAGTCCTAATTTAACCCCTTATGGACTTTTTCCTATGGGGTTATCTTAAATCTAAAGTTTACGCCAGTAAAACGACCTCCCTGGCGCGTTTGAAAGAAAATATCCGTCACGAAATGGTAGCCATCACTGAGTCCACCTGCCGAGCCGTCATAAGTAATTTAACTGTTCGATTAAGGCCCGGTTGCGTCAAAAAAGTTAAACGAAAGTTTATAGTTAAAGTTACAAAAAAGTTACTTTTTTGTCAAATTGAGTTGCATCGCATTTTTGTTAACTTAAACTTAACCGAAAAGTTACTAAAATTTAAACCCCCAGAAATGAGAGTTTAAGATTAAGTTAAAGTAAATTTTTGACATTTCTCTCAGAGAACACATCATTTATCTTTCGTTTCCCTATCGTAGAAAATACTTTTGACAATTGTTTATTTTGTAATGTTGTTTTTTTCGTGTTAATTGTTGAAATATAGTGATATATTTTTTTATGGGGATTCGGATTCATCTGATGACGAATTTAGTCATCACTAATACATATCATGTTAACTACGCGAAAGCCGAAATTATTCAGGCAAAGGACACATTTTTGGTTATGGGATGATGATGAATTTATCGCCCGATTCAGAATGTCCAAAAACAGGGTTCATCAATTAGTGGAACTCATTAGAGAGGACATTGCACCACAATCTAACATTATTTCTTTTTTTCCTTCCACCAATGACAAAGGGATACTTCGTCGGCGGTAAAGTTTGCTGATCGATCTCTGAAAAAATCACTTCATAAAACCTTGCCAATAATATCGTTATGTAAATAAAATTTTAATTAATATATATTTTGAATTTGAATCCATGCCGATAATCAGACAGCAAATTAACAAATAATGATCGCAACGCGCACTGAGCGGTAACAAATAAAACGAGGTTATATTATGACAGACGCCAAAATCTAGCATGGACAAAATGGTATGGCAATATGACAAAAATAATTCCCGGTGTATTTCTGTTCATTATTACGGAATTTGATCTTTGTTGCGTTGGTATCCCCATTAACTATAACTTAACTTTTTTTTTGTCGGTGCAACTCATATTTCATTTAAACTCGACGTAACTTTTGTAAGACCCTAAACGGAGTTTAAAATTTTTACTATAAACTTTTTTTTGGTGCAACCGGGCCTAAATGAGTGCTGCGAACGCGAGGGTCTACATTTGGACGATATTATTTTTAAGAAATAAATTCCCAAATTGTGTACTTTAATAATTAATAATATATACCTATACCTACTGCCAGTGACTACATATGCATTGGAGACCATAGCCCTTACAAAAAAGAAATGTAGAAAAGCTCAAATGCACACAGCGATCCATGGAAAGATCCATGCTTGGTATAAGCTTAAGAAATGAAGAAATTAGGAAGAGAACCAGAGTAGCGGATATCATGGATCGGGTAGCAAGATTGAAGTGGCAATGGGCGGGACATGCATATTGCAAGACAAGACCCCACAAGATGGACCTCTAAAATATTAAGATGGAGACCTTGGGGAAACAAGAGAGAAAACCTCAAAAAAGATGGTCCGACGACATTGCCGCTGTGGGGGTAAAAAATTGTCTGCAAGCAGCAACCGACAGAAAGAAATGGAAGGGTATGGAAGAGGTCTATATCCAGCAGTGGAGGACAGAGGGCTGAAGAAGAAGAAGAGAAGGAGAATAATTAATTAACATTTTTTCGATACATGGCTTACTTTTTTTTAATCAATCCACTAAATATAAACTTTATTTTGAGACACCCTGTATTGTTTTTGCAGTAGTCACAGATCACCACTGTTACCAACACAGGTAACAAAGTTCCTGAGAGAAATGTACTATTGGACACGTGTAACAGCTGAACAAGAACGGGTAGGTGGAGGTTATATGTAATAGTAGAGAGAGAGAGACAGAGTGAACAAAAAAGGCCACAAAAGGTATATTCGACCCCTCGGAGGAATTGGTGATCAATCCTTGTGCCGGACAGGGGGCGCTTTCAGTTACTCTTCGCCATCTCCTTTCCACTTCTCCCATTTTCCTTCCCTAGCCTTCACATTCCTTATATATTTTCGTCTTCCGTCGAAATTCCTCCCAGTTTCATTTTCTCGGGAAACACAAGTAAATTTATTTTTCGATCCTATATATATTTTTATACAGGTATACTCTGGATATAAACCCTATACAGTATATACATATAAGATAAAATTATGTTTTCACGTACATAATAACAAAAATTTTAACTCAAATTTTGCGAAACTCAAAAGTATTGTAGCGCATAGTATCTATAGGTATATTTATTTAAAATGGTAGGTAGGTACTTAAGTATATATTTTTTTTCATTCATACTATTACCTATACCGGGGTCAGTTTAATTTATACTGTAATGTTCACTGACGAAAGCAAAATTACTGTAATTTAAAAAGAGAAGGAAATAAGAGGGGAAAGTATTTCTTAAATTAAATTAAGAAATTTAGAAGGGTCGGTAGAAGGAAAATTTCCTGGCTTCGAAACATCTGGGAATGTACCGGTATAAGAACTGTGGAGGAGCTGTTTCGCACTGCCCGGGACAGGGAGGCTTTCTCTATGGTGGTCGTCAACGTCGGGAGAACCTGACATGACACGAGAAGAAGAAGAAATAAATTAAATGTGCTTACATTAATATCTAGATCAATAGAAAATAAAACTTTTTTTTTTAATTAACACAACTAAAAACAATAAAGTTACTTTAAATAAAACACAACTATGACTAATATCGGTTATTTTAATATATACCTAAGTAATGTTTGGTTATTTAAATTTTGTAACTATTTTGTGATTAGTTTCACTGTTGCATTATACTCAAAATACCGGTCAGTTTCATTATGTAAGTAATAATAAATATCTAATAATAATAAACACTTCCTTGCACTCTGCGCAAGTGGCTAGTTGATTGCCATATATCAACTAACCAGTGTTTCCAGTCCAATATTTGCGTGAAAAATGAATTAAAATAAACTTCTCCTCCGCTGGGGATCGAACCTCGGACGCCCGCACAGAATCAGATGAAAATCAATTTTTTGTGTCAAGTTTCGCTGTTGTATTATCTAAAAAAACAACACTTACTGATAAGGCTACGTTTCCATCCCAGAAAAGCAATTATTGCGTGTGAATTAGTTTTATATTGATTTTCCGTGCTGTTGCGACCCAGGATGCCAGCACAAAATTCAAACGATTTACTACTCTGCCAATGCGGTCGGCTATAATAATGGTTGTTGTGTGTGGTGTGCAGTGGCGGCTCCCCCAAAGGGGCTCTCGGGCTGAGCCCTCCCAAAATTTTTTTTCTATAGATTCCAAAAATATGTGCTAAATTAATTCTGGAAATTCATTATTTTTTTTAAATAAATGTGTTTCCACCTTACGGTTGTAATAGTAAAATACTGCAATAGTTCGTTTCATACAGCGAGATTCTATGAAAAATTTTGTTCCGCGGGCACAATGTGCTTGCGCCCGAAGAACTGTATGTAAACTCATAGAATTGATTTTAATGCCGCAGTGCAATATGATTCGAAATGTATGGAGCTCTCGGGCACGTTCCTATATATGTTCATGAATTCACCGGAATATACTACTATACAACAATCTCGTATATTTTGGTCTAAACGATTAAATTGAATTAGTGTGTTTATGAACACGATTAATATTAGTATGTTTATGAACACGTCTGCGGCGTCTGCGCACTTCGGTCAGCTCGTCAGCTGAGAGCTGAAAGCTGTTGATGACAGCGCGCCATTTTGCATGTTGTTTTTGCAGAGTGACGAATTGCGGTTAATATTTTTTATGATAATTTTTGACAATAGTACACGGTGAATAGTATACATAATTTAATTTCGCGTTACCTTAATTACGATGATCGTGTGAATGCAGGGCCGGATAAATCATAGAACAATCAGGAACAAGAAGTCAGGGCGGTAGTCTTAAAAAGGGCGCTTAAAATTCTTAAATGTTATATCCACATAAAAAATCCACAGATATGGCGCTCGGTTCTCTGTGCGTACCCGGATAGAGGCTCGGCATGATGGTGTAAATATGTAATATTATTATGAATCTCCAATTGTTGTGGCTATTTTTTTATAAACAACTATATAAGTAGGTTTAGGTAATATTAACAAACTAATTCGTCATTTTAGACCCGATGTAATTTTACATAATGTTAAATTGTTCTACATTTAAAATTCCAAAAAAATGGGGGGAGGGGCGGATTCAAATATATTGCTACGGGCGCAAAAACATGTTTATCCGGCCCTGTGTGAATGTGAAAAACTAAGGGCCTCCC
This sequence comes from Molanna angustata, assembly GCA_963576475.1. Lineage (NCBI taxonomy): Eukaryota > Metazoa > Arthropoda > Insecta > Trichoptera > Molannidae > Molanna > Molanna angustata. The sequence goes on from OY754976.1 coordinate 28,645,208, forward strand.
GGCCAATCATCTCATTATCTCAAATTAGTAGGTACTTGTAAATCACGTAAATATATTCGAAGTTTTAATATAAATATGTAACAAAAAACGTCATGGCTTTGCAGATGTAGTGAAAAGAATGCGTATTGCGGGTGTAGTGAATGTTGTTTTCCGTGTTTACTTTTTGACAATAATTCTGATGTAGGTATTAATTCTGACTCTGACAAAAACAACTAAATCCAACATGTATGATATATGATCCACCGACCCCCTTTTTTCAGGTATTGTAATTGCAGCTTAACAGGAGAATGATGATAAACACTGATCATATGCATGAAAATATTTTTTTCACCTGTGTCGATATTTAAGTGTAGGTACTGAATATTTTCTCCTTTCAAATACTCATTTCCTTTCAAGAAAAAAAATCGAGCACCTCTAATATTTTAGGTCTTCAGCCGCCACTGGTGGTGTGTAGCCAATTCCTCTCTCTATAACCCCTGAATTATTTTCAATAGTGGATTTGAACCCTGATTCAATGATAGAGTCAAGTGCGTTAACTGCTAAGCCACCAGACAAATTATTATAATTAAGTTACATAGTTATTAATTCTCCATTATTTGATACATACATAGGTACGAACATGACCCTTTAATTTTAATGTTATTAATTTGCATATTATTCTCAATGTTCATATAGTTATATAGGTGTACAAGCGTGTCTGTCTATAAATTTAAAAGGTTGATCGGAGAGTCATTTCATTTATTTCTCAACGGATTTTATTGTATTTTTTCACAGCCGACTTCACATTAACGCCGCATCGTCATTATAATAGATATATTTTGACAACTGAAACCTATAGCAAGATTAGTTTGTTAAATACTTTTAATCCTCACTACCCCGAGGGGATATAGTGGGGAACTTTGAGATCCGCAAGGTTTTTTTATTGAAGATTATCAACTAGTATCATGCTGAGATTGAATCACAATGTGTCTGTGTGTGTACTATGTGCTATGTACGGCGTGTTTACTTTATCAATTATAGACTAAAGTACTGATTAGATTCTTTTTAAATTTTGCAAATATGTATATCTACTACTTGCTTAGACCTCATTAGATTTTGAAGAATATCTGATCAGTGTTTATCAATTTTTGAACTGTCAAATATTTCAAAGTGATCCCAAGCTCAGTAAACTTAAAATTTGATATCCTATGTTTCAAATTCGTGAATCGCCATAGTTTTATTATGTCTTTTTTATATTTATTTTGAAAAAAATGACAGTTTAGAAATATTATTTAAATAAAATAATTAATTTAAATACAAGTGTTGTAACTTAATCAGCCCACTTTTGATTTCATGTTACATATTATGTAACAAAACAATGAATGATTCATGTTGAATTTGTCATCTGAAAATAGTCCTATAGAATATGTCCATGGACCTGATCCTTTCCAAAATAATTGTATGTGGTAAGGCATCGGTACAATGGCGAATTCTGAACGGCGTTAGTGTTTTTTGTCTTTTCTTTAGGTGTGCCTTTTTTGTCTGTTTGGTATGTTAAAATTATTAATTTGTAATAGGTCTGTAAAGTCAATATTGGTGTTTATTTTGTCGCAAAGGTATAATATTTGGTCTGAGGTCCTTTGTCTAGTCTGTAAAGTCTGCAACTCATGTTTGAAGCAATTACCATGATTATTTTTTATTTATCTTTTTGAAAATCGCCCCAGAAAGGGATGGCATGACCATGTGAATGATATTTTGAAAGAAGGAAACATAAAAAGTTTGAACAATCGACGAGCATGTATGAGACGATGCATGGATGTAAAGGAAGCCAGAAATGTGTGCAAAAATAGAGAAGTATGGCGCTCGGTTCTCTCTGCTTACCCCGTAAAGGACATGGCGTGATGGTATGTATGTATGTATGTATGTATCTTTTTGTAGGTACACATAATTTGTACACTGGCGGGTTTACTGCCAGACGGCAATTTCTTCCAACCAACCAGAGTTGATGATAGTAGGTATAAAATGAAAAAAATAATATATTTTATAAAGAAAACAAAGACAGAATAAAAGATAGAAAAGATTGAATATAATGACAGTTCATAGGAACGATGAGAGAACAAAAGATTAAGGAGAAAAAGAAGAAATCAGTTATTATCAGATAGACATTTTTTCTTTAACCTTTTTTTAATTTTTTTAATGAGATATCCGACGAAATATTATGTCTTTGGTTTTTCAAAAAAAAAAAAAATGACATTACTTTCCGAACAACCCGAATATAGTTGTGTGTATATATAATATGCAAGCATGCCTGTTTATAAAATGTATTACCGATAAGCAAAGGTACATAAAGTTAAATATATTCACAAGTACATAAGTACATTATTAAGTACATACATACATACTTACCTATCAAACAAAGCATAGTGGAACGGAAACGCGTGTAACTCTGATGAGATGAATTGGTTTGATAATACCATTAAAGGCGATATTCATAATTTCTTTAATAACAATTTATTAAGTGCAAGCAAGCGCACGGAAAAATATATAATTCTCTCTTGTACTACAATATAAAAACTCACACACACATACATATTTGCAATTAATTAATTTCATACTATTTTACATACATACATATGTACATAGATACCATCACGGCACGGTTACCAGCGACGCGTGTACGGGTGTGCATTACCTAAAAAAAAACACAACACATGCGTGTATATCCACCACACACACCAGTTTCGTCTCGTATTATTATTTTAATAATAAATTTTGTCTACATAATTAGTCGTGAGAAAATGATTCTAATGATTTGTGTTTTGTTCATTTACGACTTATGTCGACCGCGTGGTATATTGGTGAGTAGTTTGACTTCTGTGCCGGTGTCCTGCGTTCGATTTCCGGCAGAGGAAGACGGCAGATTTAAATAAAATTAATTCTCACAGATAATTTGGGCTGGAAACACTGTAGATAGGTATTCTGGGCCCCTCGCGCAAAAGCAAAGAAAGAGTCCTTATATATTTTTTTAAATATGAGCATATTTAAATTCAATCATTCTCCTTTACAATTAGTTCGCAATTTATCCAGAACAATGATTGAATTTCACCGGACGATTGTTGTATCGAGATTGATTGGAATAACTTATGCGAGATTGCACATATACCTGTGTATATTCTCAATAAGTACTTAAAATTCACAATAGGTAGGTACCTACATTTTTTTTTCATAATTTTTAGTTCCTTTTCAATACGGGCCCTCGTGTTTTGCATAACCCTGCTATAAGATAGTTACGCCTCTGCCTACAAGGATCTCATTTCACAGCGATTATTATTTATTTTGAAAAATCGAAAATCTTTATTAAAAACATGATTTTCAAGAGAGAATACCATTTTTAATTATAAAATAATAATAATAACATTCAAAAAATATAAAAAAATACTAAATCATCAATTTGATTATTTTATAAAAATTTATCTACCTAGTATTTACCGATCTATACTGTTTCGGTAAGCTTTATTGATTCCTTAAAAAACGATTGGGTTGTGGCCAACGCTAAACTCCTCACTATCAAGTCATTCTATAAAGCATGCAAATTTTGTATGGATATCAAATATTCAGCATTTTCATGAAATGAGTTTGTTAAATTATTTATTTAAATATTTTATTATGAAAACTTGATAATTCTTTAATGCCATTTTATGAGAGTGATGTGCCTTTTTACCATTTTGAAAATAAAAATTTCAAATTTAAAATTTCCCTAGCATGGGGTCATTTTGAAATATTTTATAGTTAAAAAGATTGAGAAGCACTATTCAGATATCCTTCAAAATCTACTGGGATTTAAGCGAGTATTAGATAAACATATTTACAAAATTTTAAAAGAAAAGAATCGAATGAGTACTTTAGTCTATAATCGATAAAGTAAAATAAACACGCCGTAGGTACATAGCATACAGCACACTGTAGGTACTGTACATAGCACACATACACACAGATACATTGTGACGAAACTTTCAGAATGCAACCTCAGCATGATACTAGTTGATAATCTGCAATAAAAAAATACCCCTGAAAATTGCGAAATCATAACTCCCCACTATATCCCATTGGGTTAGTGAGGAGTAAAAAGAGTACCTATATTTTTCCTTGTAACGAATCGAAATAAAAAGTCTAATGAGCGATTGTTTTAAAGATTTTTTTTTTTTATAAGTAGTGAAAAAAAATGTAATCGAGAGTATAAACCACACGACGACAGGTCGTAAGCAGGCCCGGATAAATCATAGAACAATCAGGAACATGAAGTCAGGGCGGTTGTCTTAAAAAGGGCGCTTAAAATCCTAAAATGTTTATTATATATTTTGGATGGGCGGATAGCAGAGCGGTTAGCGCGCTGGGTTAGTAATCCAGTGGTCGCGAGTTCGAATCCTGCCTCGACCGATCTCGTTCACCTATAGGACAAGCATTTATGCTTAGTTTAGGGAACGTAGGAAGATGTATATGTACTTGTTTAACAAGGACATATTCATTTTTTTTTTTTTTTTTTCTTTTTTTTTTTTTTTTTTATAAAATATAAAAAAAAAATATTAATCAAAAATCCGCAGGTATGGCGGTCGGTTCTCTTTGCGTACACGGAAAGAGGCTCGGCGTGATGGTGCGTATATAAAAAAATGTCATTTTAGACCCGATGTAATTTAAAATTATTCTACATTTAAAATTGCAAAAAAATGTAGGGTGGGGGGCGGTTTTAAATATATATTGCTACGGGCGCAAAAACACGTTTATCTGGCCCTGGTCGTAAGCCATGTTCCTTACTTTTCACTATTTCGATGTATTTTCACTCTTTATTTGGATTCTATCAATTATTTACTTTCATTTGTTTAAATATGAAAAAATAAAATCGACTTTCCAGCGAATAAAATGCGTCGTTATAAATTTTTTTCCGACATCTGGCATCCGTTAAAATAGCCAATAAAATAATAATAATAATAATATATTTTTCTTAGCTGGCAACACTGTGGCCGGCCTGGCCCATCCGTCATTGCCTGTCAGGCCCCATAATGCGATACTCCGCCACATGAAATGATTAGCATCCCCCCTCGACTTCAACCGACCCCCTCCTTCGTCAGGCGCTAATGTCAAATTAACTTAAAAATCTCTTTTTTTGGGATACGAAGCACCCCCCACCTCCTTCCGCCTCGTCGAGGGTTACTTCTGTACCTTGTCACTTTTTTAACACGGGTATCTCCCTATTTTGAATTTTATTACCTATGTATGTATAATTTTCAAATCCAATGATCGGTGAATTTTTTTGTAAGTCCTTGTATATTTTGTATATAGGTCAATAAGTCGTTACAAATATGAAAATGTTTTTTTTTACTCCTCACTGACCCTAGGGGATATAGCGGGGAGTTATGATTTCGCAATTTTTAAGGCTTTTTTATTGCAAATTATCAACTAGTATCGTGCTGGGATTTATTCTGAAAGTTTCATCACATATTGACATGTACCTACCTACTATGTACGGCGTGTTTATTCTATTTTATCGATTATAGACTAATGTACTCATTCGATTCTTAAAATTCGATATTTTTACGTTTAAATTGCTAAAAAATCACAACACTTTCATAAAATGGCACTGAAGAATTATCAAATTTACATAATGAAATATTTAAATCAAATATAAATAAACAAACTCATTTCGTGAAAATGCTGAAAACTTTCCATACAAAATTTGAATACTTTGTACAGTGAGGAGTATAGCGTTGGCCACAACCCACTCGTTTTATTTTACATAGTTTTCGTAATCTTTTTACTCTAGTAGTTACCTACATACTAAATACATATATGTAGGTACCTAATTTTATTAAGAGAAATGAACGTTTTCGATGAATCATGTATGTATGGCTGTTTTTTTATATTTCCTTTTTTTTTTAATATATAGGTATAAAAAAGATAAGTCTGGCACCTGGGAGTGGTTGCGTTTACCAGTGCGCATCCTCTTCATAGGTGAAAATTACGGATTTTAATATCATTTGTATGACCTTTATGTGCTCTTATACCCATCCATCTGATTACAATGAAACTTGGTGATTTGTTCAGCGTACATCCGGAAGGTTTCTGAATTTCCATTTATTTTATAAATTCAAAGTTTTTACGTTATCACAGTAGAGGTTCATAGTTATATATTGAATTATTTATATATGTAAAAGTAAAGAAAAACACATAGTTTTAATAATCCAAGTGTTTGATGTTTGATTTTTGCTACTGAGGATGCTGGCTGTGTTCGGCGAAAGCCACACTCATTTGTGGATATAAACTATTTGTTTTTTGTATAAAAAAATAAATATTTCTTCATTTATTTTACATTCACAAAATAATTCTATATAAATTATGTACATGGAGTTCATTCATTCAAAGGTGGTGTGTAAAACGTTCACAGAAATATCCACATCAGATTGAAGGATAAATGATTTTTTTATGAGGTTGCTATCTCTTATAGGTAATATTAATTTGTTGTCTTACTTTGATAACTGATTGGTTGGAAGAAATTTCGTATTGAGTACAAAAAGATAAACTCTAATAAATTAGTAAACACATGGTTTCTTATAAGTCTTTATAATATTTTGGAAATCAACGCGTGTTGTGATAAACCGTAAAAATATTTTATAGATTAATTAATGTTCTTCTAAGTTTGCAAATTCTAGTCGTTCGCGGTTATAATTATTATTATTATTATTGCTAATCAAGAGTTCAGCAATACAACTGCCGCTTTAGCAGGGCGCAAGGAACCATCGGGTTGTTTATAAATAAATCAAATAGATATTAACGAAAATAGATAAAATAATGCTAAGTCATAAAGCGTGCCGCATCGACATAATTTAATTCGACTAATATTCCTAATCGTATTAAACTTAACAGGTAGGTATTAACCAAAAGGATAAAAAAATGTGTAATCAAAGTAAGGACAATAGATAAAATCTTACTAAGATAAATATGTACGTCACGTTACGTCAGCAAAATTCATACTTTATATATTGAAATGTCGGCCATTCGTGTCAACTGTCGGAGAAACAGGGTTGTGCCACAAAGAGGCGAAAAAAATAGTTTAAAATAAATCAGTTTGATTGTAAAAATATATTTCTTTTTATTTAATAATAATAAAAATGGTAAAAATGGAATTCGAGGGATGCATCCAAAATGGACTGAGAATGAATGGAGCTAAGTCTAAAGTAATGGTAATTGAAAAAAGCGAAAGAAGAACAGAATGCGAAATACGAGTGAATAATGAATTACTAGAACAAGTGGATGAATATTTGTATCTAGGAAGTATGTTTCAGCGTGATGGAAGACTGGAAAAGGATATAGAAAGAAGGGTAACGGCAGCAAATAGGGTGAACGGTGCATTAAGAACAATAATGGCCGACCCGATTATCTCAAGGCCAGCAAAGCTAGCTGTGCACAAGGCAATAGTCGTACCAACATTAATGTATGCAAGTGAGACATGGACATGGCAGAAGACGCATGAAAGTAAAATTAACGCTGTGGAAATGAGGTCCCTAAGACATCAGACGAGAATGCAAGATTGAAAGAGATATTGTGAGTAGAATGAAAGTAAATAAACTACGATGGTTCGGACATGTGGAGAGAATGAATGATGAGCGCCTGACAAAGAAAGTATACAAGGCTGAAAAGAGTGGAATGAGAGGTCGTGGCCGCCCGAGAAAGAGTTGGCATGATTATATAAATGAGATTTTGAAAGATGGTAATATACAAAGTCAGAATAATAGGAGAGCATGTATGACGCGATGCATGGATGTAAATGAGGCAAAACATGTATGTCAAGATAGAGGTGTCTGGCGTCCGGTCCTCTCTGCCTACCCCAAGTAGGGATACGGCGTGATGGTATGTATTTATGTATGTAATAATAATGAATTAATCTTATTTTTTTTTTGATCATTTTTAGCTGTGAGGCACCGGCTTAGAATAGTGCTTCCATTCTTTTAAATCATTGTTTTCGAGTGTCCCGTAAGAGCCGGGTAGTCGAAAATACAACAGGCAACAATAACATCTTACATAGTTCAGCAATGAGGTTCACCACCCATTCTGAATGTAGTATGTACCTTTTTTGGTGAAACGAGACTGGTGTGTGGGTATACATAGATGTGTTGTTCTCCCTTTTATAAGGCAATGCACACCTGCACACCTTTCGCTGGTTACCCCACATTGTGGGATATGCCGTGATGGTATGAATGAATGATTGAATCTTTGATTAGATATGATAAGTTATATTGATTTTTTTTATTTATACAACATGTATGTTCACAATAACAAGCAATAATTCATTTACAAATAATATATATTACAATACCACTCCTCTCTGAAAGCTTATTAGGCTTGAGTAGAGAGGAGTTGTGTTAGTCATAGTCATATTATCCTTATTTTATTTATACAACATGTATGTATGTTCACAATAACAAGCAATAATTCATTTACAAATAATATATATTACAATACCACTCCTCTCTGAAAGCTTATTAGGCTTGAGTAGAGAGGAGTTGTGTTAGTCATAGTCATATTATCCTTATTTTATTTATACAACATGTATGTTCACAATAACAAGCAATAATTCATTTACAAATAATATATATTACAATACCACTCCTCTCTGAAAGCTTACTAGGCTTGAGTAGAGAGGAGTTGTGTTAGTCATAGTCATATTATCCTTATTTTATTTATACAACATGTATGTTCACAATAACAAGCAATAATTCATTTACAAATAATATATATTACAATACCACTCCTCTCTGAAAGCTTACTAGGCTTGAGTAGAGAGGAGTTGTGTTAGTCATAGTCATATTATCCTTATTTTATTTATACAACATGTATGTATGTTCACAATAACAAGCAATAATTCATTTACAAATAATATATATTACAATACCACTCCTCTCTGAAAGCTTATTAGGCTTGAGTAGAGAGGAGTTGTGTTAGTCATAGTCATATTATCCTTATTTTATTTATACAACATGTATGTTCACAATAACAAGCAATAATTCATTTACAAATAATATATATTACAATACCACTCCTCTCTGAAAGCTTATTAGGCTTGAGTAGAGAGGAGTTGTGTTAGTCATAGTCATATTATCCTTATTTTATTTATACAACATGTATGTATGTTCACAATAACAAGCAATAATTCATTTACAAATAATATATATTACAATACCACTCCTCTCTGAAAGCTTATTAGGCTTGAGTAGAGAGGAGTTGTGTTAGTCATAGTCATATTATCCTTATTTTATTTATACAACATGTATGTTCACAATAACAAGCAATAATTCATTTACAAATAATATATATTACAATACCACTCCTCTCTGAAAGCTTATTAGGCTTGAGTAGAGAGGAGTTGTGTTAGTCATAGTCATATTATCCTTATTTTATTTATACAACATGTATGTATGTTCACAATAACAAGCAATAATTCATTTACAAATAATATATATTACAATACCACTCCTCTCTGAAAGCTTATTAGGCTTGAGTAGAGAGGAGTTGTGTTAGTCATAGTCATATTATCCTTATTTTATTTATACAACATGTATGTTCACAATAACAAGCAATAATTCATTTACAAATAATATATATTACAATACCACTCCTCTCTGAAAGCTTATTAGGCTTGAGTAGAGAGGAGTTGTGTTAGTCATAGTCATATTATCCTTATTTTATTTATACAACATGTATGTTCACAATAACAAGCAATAATTCATTTACAAATAATATATATTACAATACCACTCCTCTCTGCAAGCTTATTAGGCTTGAGTAGAGAGGAGTTGTGTTAGTCATAGTCATATTATCCTTATTTTATTTATACAACATGTATGTTCACAATAACAAGCAATAATTCATTTACAAATAATATATATTACAATACCACTCCTCTCTGAAAGCTTATTAGGCTTGAGTAGAGAGGAGTTGTGTTAGTCATAGTCATATTATCCTTATTTTATTTATACAACATGTATGTTAACAATAACAAGCAATAATTCATTTACAAATAATATATATTACAATACCACTCCTCTCTGAAAGCTTATTAGGCTTGAGTAGAGAGGAGTTGTGTTAGTCATAGTCATATTATCCTTATTTTATTTATACAACATGTATGTTCACAATAACAAGCAATAATTCATTTACAAATAATATATATTACAATACCACTCCTCTCTGAAAGCTTATTAGGCTTGAGTAGAGAGGAGTTGTGTTAGTCATAGTCATATTATCCTTATTTTATTTATACAACATGTATGTTCACAATAACAAGCAATAATTCATTTACAAATAATATATATTACAATACCACTCCTCTCTGAAAGCTTATTAGGCTTGAGTAGAGAGGAGTTGTGTTAGTCATAGTCATATTATCCTTATTTTATTTATACAACATGTATGTTCACAATAACAAGCAATAATTCATTTACAAATAATATATATTACAATACCACTCCTCTCTGAAAGCTTATTAGGCTTGAGTAGAGAGGAGTTGTGTTAGTCATAGTCATATTATCCTTATTTTATTTATACAACATGTATGTTCACAATAACAAGCAATAATTCATTTACAAATAATATATATTACAATACCACTCCTCTCTGAAAGCTTATTAGGCTTGAGTAGAGAGGAGTTGTGTTAGTCATAGTCATATTATCCTTATTTTATTTATACAACATGTATGTTCACAATAACAAGCAATAATTCATTTACAAATAATATATATTACAATACCACTCCTCTCTGAAAGCTTATTAGGCTTGAGTAGAGAGGAGTTGTGTTAGTCATAGTCATATTATCCTTATTTTATTTATACAACATGTATGTATGTTCACAATAACAAGCAATAATTCATTTACAAATAATATATATTACAATACCACTCCTCTCTGAAAGCTTATTAGGCTTGAGTAGAGAGGAGTTGTGTTAGTCATAGTCATATTATCCTTATTTTATTTATACAACATGTATGTTCACAATAACAAGCAATAATTCATTTACAAATAATATATATTACAATACCACTCCTCTCTGAAAGCTTATTAGGCTTGAGTAGAGAGGAGTTGTGTTAGTCATAGTCATATTATCCTTATTTTATTTATACAACATGTATGTATGTTCACAATAACAAGCAATAATTCATTTACAAATAATATATATTACAATACCACTCCTCTCTGAAAGCTTATTAGGCTTGAGTAGAGAGGAGTTGTGTTAGTCATAGTCATATTATCCTTATTTTATTTATACAACATGTATGTTCACAATAACAAGCAATAATTCATTTACAAATAATATATATTACAATACCACTCCTCTCTGAAAGCTTATTAGGCTTGAGTAGAGAGGAGTTGTGTTAGTCATAGTCATATTATCCTTATTTTATTTATACAACATGTATGTATGTTCACAATAACAAGCAATAATTCATTTACAAATAATATATATTACAATACCACTCCTCTCTGAAAGCTTATTAGGCTTGAGTAGAGAGGAATTGTGTTAGTCATAGTCATATTATCCTTATTTTATTTATACAACATGTATGTATGTTCACAATAACAAGCAATAATTCATTTACAAATAATATATATTACAATACCACTCCTCTCTGAAAGCTTATTAGGCTTGAGTAGAGAGGAGTTATGTTAGTCATAGTCATATTATTCTTATTTTATTTATACAACATGTATGTATGTTCACAATAACAAGCAATAATTCATTTACAAATAATATATATTACAATACCACTCCTCTCTGAAAGCTTATTAGGCTTGAGTAGAGAGGAGTTGTGTTAGTCATAGTCATATTATCCTTATTTTATTTATACAACATGTATGTTCACAATAACAAGCAATAATTCATTTACAAATAATATATATTACAATACCACTCCTCTCTGAAAGCTTATTAGGCTTGAGTAGAGAGGAGTTGTGTTAGTCATAGTCATATTATCCTTATTTTATTTATACAACATGTATGTTAACAATAACAAGCAATAATTCATTTACAAATAATATATATTACAATACCACTCCTCTCTGAAAGCTTATTAGGCTTGAGTAGAGAGGAGTTGTGTTAGTCATAGTCATATTATCCTTATTTTATTTATACAACATGTATGTTCACAATAACAAGCAATAATTCATTTACAAATAATATATATTACAATACCACTCCTCTCTGAAAGCTTATTAGGCTTGAGTAGAGAGGAGTTGTGTTAGTCATAGTCATATTATCCTTATTTTATTTATACAACATGTATGTTCACAATAACAAGCAATAATTCATTTACAAATAATATATATTACAATACCACTCCTCTCTGAAAGCTTATTAGGCTTGAGTAGAGAGGAGTTGTGTTAGTCATAGTCATATTATCCTTATTTTATTTATACAACATGTATGTTCACAATAACAAGCAATAATTCATTTACAAATAATATATATTACAATACCACTCCTCTCTGAAAGCTTATTAGGCTTGAGTAGAGAGGAGTTGTGTTAGTCATAGTCATATTATCCTTATTTTATTTATACAACATGTATGTTCACAATAACAAGCAATAATTCATTTACAAATAATATATATTACAATACCACTCCTCTCTGAAAGCTTATTAGGCTTGAGTAGAGAGGAGTTGTGTTAGTCATAGTCATATTATCCTTATTTTATTTATACAACATGTATGTATGTTCACAATAACAAGCAATAATTCATTTACAAATAATATATATTACAATACCACTCCTCTCTGAAAGCTTATTAGGCTTGAGTAGAGAGGAGTTGTGTTAGTCATAGTCATATTATCCTTATTTTATTTATACAACATGTATGTATGTTCACAATAACAAGCAATAATTCATTTACAAATAATATATATTACAATACCACTCCTCTCTGAAAGCTTATTAGGCTTGAGTAGAGAGGAGTTGTGTTAGTCATAGTCATATTATCCTTATTTTATTTATACAACATGTATGTTCACAATAACAAGCAATAATTCATTTACAAATAATATATATTACAATACCACTCCTCTCTGAAAGCTTATTAGGCTTGAGTAGAGAGGAGTTGTGTTAGTCATAGTCATATTATCCTTATTTTATTTATACAACATGTATGTTCACAATAACAAGCAATAATTCATTTACAAATAATATATATTACAATACCACTCCTCTCTGAAAGCTTACTAGGCTTGAGTAGAGAGGAAAATTAATTAATAATTTTGCTGTTTCAAAGGTACCCGTTATACTTATGTGGACTAATAGAATAGAATCACACATTTACTATCTACTGTCCTATAATATTATTTTTTTAAAGTAATGAAACTGAAATAAAAAAAAATCCAAATAAGATAAAACCGAGCTATGAGAATTGTTTTAAATTGTAATACAAGAACAAAGATAGGTACATAAAAATGTTAAATAATCTAAAACCTATTGTCTGTCAAACAAAAAATGAACTTTCATGTTTTAATTTTTATGCATAAAATGCTTTATGGCATGTTACAAACAATATCTCAAATCCAAAATTAGATATCATAAAGAATATCAGGAATATGTCCGAACCACTTCAGCCTACTTTCCATCAGCTTATCGGAGACATCGCGTACGTCCAGGCTACCTCTCACATAGTCATTACGAATTTTATCTCTCATTATGACGCCGCACATCCACCTAAGCATTATTTTAATTAAATCAAAATCTCATTGGCTTGGTGGATATTCTGAAAGCTTATTAATATTTCATTGAACACATTATTTAAAATAGACCTCTAGAACCCAAGTACCTCTTTAAAAAATACAATAGTCGTAAATGCAGTGCCGTTGTACTTAGAGATGATCGTTTAAACGAAAGCTGATTAAAATAATCGTTTAAAAAAAATAATCAATCAAACGTTATAAATTTTAAACCATATTCGTTGAACGTTGCGAGTGTTACAACGATTCCCATCATGAATCATAACGTTCCGATGATGATTTCGTTAAAAGCTGTTTTTCGTTAAAAGCTGTTTTTTGTTAAAAGCTTATTTTATAATCATAACAAAGATGAGCGTTTGATAAGACGAAGTTTATTATTTAATAAGGGTATTATGAGAATTATGCCTGGTTTAAGACTGTGGTGATTTTTATTATTAATTTCTAATATAGCAGCCCCTCCTTATTATTTTTAACGACAACGTTGCGAGATGATTGTGATTTATGATTAGCTGACCGACGGCGAGCGTTGTCGGTCGCTAGACATCTGTTGACATCATCGTGACGAATGATCAGCTTCAAATCGTCTTGTTTCGTTCAACGTTATAAGTTATTATTATTACTGATTTTTGTAAACGTTTATTTTTGGTTTCTTTAGTATCGTTTAAAACGCCAATCGGGTTGGTTTATTGTGTGTTGTCGGCTTTGTTAGATGATTCGAGCGTACAATATTATTATCAACATAATTTTTAAACTTATGTATGTATTGTATAACATTTCAACTGTATTTTCGTCAAAGGTTTTAGATTACATTTTAAATACTTTCTAGAGGAAGCAAAAAAATTAAAAGTACATTATATTTATTTCAAAAACATACCCTTTTTTTCATTGCGTGTCAATGTGTTATTTTTTTTTAGATTTAGGTATATTGTACTTGTATATATACAGTACAAATATAAATAAGCCTTTAAGCTTTTTAAGCCTTTAAAAAAACGTTATTTAAAATTAACGAAACGTCTATAACGTTTAAAAAAATAAGCTGTTTTTCCCACCTCTAGTTGTACCTACTAAAACTACATTGATTTTTACGTGACCCCTTCAGTGACGATGTGGCTATATTCTTATTCTTTTGTACTCATGCAGTTATATATAGTTTTTTCTTCTATGTTATTATATGTACATATATACATGTTTACTATGAACACGTGTACCGTTTTTTTTTACAAAAAATGAATATGTCCTTGTTAAACAAGTACATATACATCTTCCTACGTTCCCTAAAATAAGCAAATAAATGCTTGAATTACTAATATATAATAGTCTATAATTGGCTCAATGTACATGTAATTGTTTTATATAAAAAATATGTATGTACATACATAGCTGTTGACTATTCATAAAAATAAAAAAAATAGTTTGTTCTCAAAACATGATTTGGGAGATTTATGTACTTATAATCCTTTGATCCGAAATATCATATGGCCAAAATCAATAGCACATCAACTTTAGTATATATGTATTCAAATATACACAAGTGCCTATTGAATAATTTATTATTGTACAAAAAAAATGTAGCTATGTTTTAATTTTAGATTTCAGAAGTAATTTGATGAAAAAAAATTATCCCTTCTCTGATATATTATATTTGATAACCCTGCTGTGTTATAAATCGGATATGGGAACAATCCAAATATTCGGGGGTAAATTCCTTCCCTATACTTTGTTGACTTCCATGACTGGCCATTATTCAAATGTCAATACCATTAAAATATTATATTAAACAAACAAAGATACAGCAATATGGTTTTCGCTTATAGACATTGCTCCAAAATATATTATTAACTTTTTTGCAAAGTTTTTTACGCATAGACAAATAAGATGTCATCTGCGTCATTGGAGACAAAAGAGGCATATAAACTAAAAAAATCGCATTTTGAGATAACATTTCACAAAAATGTTAAACAGTGTGTTTCTAAATAATATCACAAGTATTTTTAACTTGTAATTAGTGAGTAAGCGTTTCATATTTTAAAATTAAGCACTGATCCCCATAAGAAAATATCAAAAACATCGAATATATATTTTTTAATTGCATATGCGCAAACATTGGATTTTTTTTCCGTCAGGAGTCAAATGGTATTTTTATTGACAAACTTTTGTATACAAATAAACTAATTTCTCAATAGATGGCGTTATAAAAAAGGTTTCTTCGTTACTTCATAGATGGCAATAGTATAATCCCTTATTTTCAGGTGAATTGTTACACATTACTCAAATATCTAGAACTTCTAAAAATAACATTGATAGGGGAACTCAATATGAATGCATAATTGGTGAACGTTGCGCAAGCGCATAAAGTGATCACGTAAACCAGCCGATGACAGGTCGTAAGCCCTGTAGGTGCCTTGAGTTCCTGGTTCTTTTACAATATCCCAACTTCGTCTCTATTGAGGTGTTAAAAAGTTTGTTAGTAAAAATATCAAAAACGTCATTTTGACAGCATTTTTTTCAATTACTCCATAGCTAAACGTCTTCTTTGCGATGCTTTGCGTTTATATAATTTGAATTGAATATTCAATTCAACTAGATACTGGAATTGATTTAACTTATGGTTTGATGAGCAAAAGCCTCGCAAGTTTTCCAGTCTTGGTCGTGCGAGACTTGCAATACAATGACGTAAGTGTCGCTGCAAGACTCAATGCATTCTCTCATTATTTTATAAACCTATTTATTATTAATTAAAAAGTAAACAATTAACTACGTACCTACTATCGAAATTATACTATAAATTAGTGTGTCATATTACATTCTAATTTCTGAATTTCAACACAAAAATACAATTTTTTTTTGTTTTATCTGCAACACTTGCAAGAAAAAGACTGCATATGTAAATAAAAGACAAAAACAAAGAACGGGGTTGCAAGACCAAGACTTGCCTTTGCTCATCCCTACTTATTATGGCCAGTGTGTACTGGTGTGTTGGAGAATCGTACCAAGTCAAAAGTGTAGAAATTAAATGCACGGTCAAAAATTGTAGCGTGTTAAGAGTTGGTTGACATGTTTTGTAAAACTTACTTCAGGAATATTAAAATAATATATTCATGGGGCTCCTCCTTATGAGTTAGTTTTTTTCAATTAAAAAAAATATTAATTTCTATGATATTCATAAACAAAGGGGTTCTGTCAATCATCAAACGACGTATGTAATTTAATTTTCTGTGAACAATCAGTTAAGTTATGGCAGTGTGCATTATATTTGTTTATATTATCTACAAAAAGTTAAATAAATTAAATTAAATTAAGTTACTCGACACCTTGATTAAGCATTAATGCTTGTGCTTAAGATTAATGAAATCGGTTGTGACAGGATTCGATCTCGCGACCACAGCATTACTAACCCAAACACCAAGCATCTATTTTAAGAAAAAATTACTTCGAAACTACTTTTTTAAAGTCGGTTTAAACAAAGAATCAGCCCATTTAAAAGTTTAACAGAATTAAAAATAATTACAATGCGAGAGTATAAAATAAATATTTTTTGTTGTAAATGTATAATTTGGACAAGAATTAAACCACCATTTTACAACAAATAGGCAATTGATCAGCTGTAGGATTGTTGCTGATGCACATTTTTATCACATTAGCTGATGCTGAAGCACATGTTTATGTCATCAGCTAATGCTGATATACATTTTTATCACATCACCTGATGCACATTTTCATCACATCAGTTAATGCTGATGCACATTTTTATCACATTAGCTGATGCTGAAGCACATGTTTATGTCATCAGCTAATGCTGATATACATTTGTATCACATCAGCTGATGACATGTTTATGTTATCAGCTAATGCTGATATACATTTTTATCACATCAGCTGATGCACATTTTTATCACATCAGCTGATGCTGATATACATTTTTATCACATCAGCTGATGCATATAAAATAATAATAAGAAAAAACATCTATTTAAGAAAAAAATCTAAGAAAATAAAAAAGCATAGTAAAAGTAATAAAGTACCTACACATAATAACTGATAAAAAAAGCAACAATAACAGTTATTTTTTTTTTAAATAACTGTTATTATTGCTTAATTTTATGTACTGAACACTGCAATGCTTTTTATAGCACTATAAAAATCACGAGGTTTTTCTCGACACAATTATTAAACTCTACTGGTTGACTACCCCTGAAATAAAATTGATTTACGACATTTAACGGTGGTCATGAATGTTTTGCCCGTTGTGTGACGGACTTGTGGCGCGACACCATTTCTGAATGACGGCGTGACACGTCACTAAAGCCTCCTAACACTCCACTACGAAAATGTACAAAACTTGAATAAGAGGTCGGGGACGCCCAAGAAAAAGATGGCATGTCCATGTGAACGATATTCCGAAAGACCGAAATGTAAGAAGCCTGAACAACAGGCGAACAAGCCTGAAACGATGCATGTATGTATGCTATCGAGGCGATGGATGCGTGCCAGGATAGAAAAAATGTCGTCCAGTTCTCTCTGCCAACCCCGTGAGGGGCATGGCGTGATGGTTTGTATAAATTCGATTGATCATTTTGGTAACATGTTGACGTTTTTCGTTTAGAGACAATTAGTTTAATATAACGTTGATAATGAAGGGTTAAAATAGGGGATATTCTGTTACAAATATATTTGTAGATAATATTGTCCATATGTCTGACCGATCGCCAGCTGGACCAATGGGGATTAAGCCATTCCAACCATAAATTCTCATAATTTGTCTCTACGCCATGCACTCTATCTAAAAGTGGAAACATACAACATTATTAATATTGTCAAAATCAACTTTGTGACACATTTTAAACAATTTTTATTCAATACAATTTATATTGTTTATACCACAAATAAATTTTTATTTCTTTTTATTTATTTTATTTACATATAAAACGAGTGGGTTATGGCAACACTAAACTTTCCACATTATGTTAGTGAACGCCTTCTTTCTACATTATGTTAGTGAACGCCTTCTTTCTACATTATGTTAGTGAACGCCTTCTTTCTACATTATGTTAGTTAACGCCTTCTTTCTACATTATGTTAGTGAACGCCTTCTTTCTACATTATGTTAGTGAACGCCTTCTTTCTACATTATGTTAGTGAACGCCTTCTTTCTACATTATGTTAATGAACGCCTTC
Source organism: Molanna angustata (assembly GCA_963576475.1). Taxonomy (NCBI): domain Eukaryota; kingdom Metazoa; phylum Arthropoda; class Insecta; order Trichoptera; family Molannidae; genus Molanna; species Molanna angustata. The sequence goes on from OY754976.1 coordinate 28,664,132, forward strand.
TTTCTACATTATGTTAATGAACGCCTTCTTTCTACATTATGTTAGTGAACGCCTTCTTTCTACATTATGTTAGTGAACGCCTTCTTTCCTCTGAAAGGTCGAATATCTCTAAATGTACATACTTTTTATTTAATACATTTTGAATACATATACCTATATGATGATGTAGAAAGCAGTGTATTGTGTTTTAATCACCACCAAACTAGAAAAAGCCTGCGTCATTATGGCTATTTTATTTCCATACATAAATATAAAACATTAATACATTCAAAATATTAATTTAATATTAACCTAATACATACAAAAATACAATATGAATATAAACTACAACTCTTTTTGAAAATGTTTAGGTATTTATTTATTTATTAAAAAGGATCACTTACAGCTAACAAGTTACCTAGTATACATCATAGTTTCATAAAATAAGGGCAAGCTATTAAAAAACTGGACAGCCAATCATAAGTAGCCACTTCCTGCATTGAAATACATAAAAAATAATATATTATATAAAAATGAAAAGATACAATAGAAACTAAGATCACAACAAATAACAATAATGAAAGATATTAACAAAAAGGAAAGGAATACTTTAAAAGATGTAACTAAGCACAAACAGACAGAAAAGAGAAACATTATAGCTAGAAAGAGAAAAACAAAAAAAGCTAGTTTATTAGGTTATGTAATTTATAAGTGTGAAAAGTTGTCTTTTGAATGTCATCAGACTGTCACCAAAAATATCTATGTCGTTATTGATATGTAAATAAATATTGCAAATAAATATTTGCAAATGGTACCCACTGTAAACAGTTAGAGAAATTGTGATTGATCCAAAATGACGTGTCTTTGAATCAGATTGAGAGATCAGTAAAATGAACGTCCAGCAAATAATACATGTCATATACAATGTTGTTAAGTACTTAGGTACATACATACAAAGATAACGTTCTTTCTATTGGTATTATTAATATCAAGTGATGCAGAAATTCACATTTAATTAAATACCTACAGTCCCTCATGTACCTACTATATATCCGGTCCCTTCGTAATCCAATTACACAGACATACTTGCCTAAGAAAATGCAATGTCTTTAATTTCTTTCCCAATGATTTTATTTCCCATAGCTCTGCATGGTATTTAATCATTATCTAACGCAAGTTTAGAATTCCTTACAATCCTCGTGTCATCATCTCCAAGTAACGTCAACATCGTATCGTGACTTGTGACAGTACTAAGCAGTAAGCATAGGTTAGGTAGGTGAGTAAGTATGTACTATACATAGACATAACAGATAAAAATGTGTTTGTCGGCTTAGACAACTCATTCCTTCCTTACCTATAATGATCGGCGACTGACATTGGCTCAACCATTTGTCTAGTTATTGAGCTAAGTATAGGTATTTAACCATTTGTCAGTTATAAATTTCGTTTGTTGATTTGTTGAGATAAATGTAACCATTTATCGATTTACTGACATTAATGGAACCATTTATCGATTTACTGAGATTAATGGAACCATTTGCGTATAGGTAGGTAATTATTGAAATAAATATAACCACAAAATACTTCATGCTTTTTGAGATCAATGTAAACAATATAATAATGCAATCATTTATGTAATTATTGAGTTCGATGTAACCATTTACCTTTTTATTGAGATTAATGTAAACTATTTATTAGCATTTAACTGTGAATTTATGGATCTCACTATAGACAGACCGTAGGTATATTTGTAGGTATATGGCGCCGACTTTAAAAAGTGATTTGATGTAAGTATATAAATAAAACGCAATCTATGTGTTTTTAAGACATATTATGTGTTATGTTGGATATAAAATTAACGTGCTTTCAATTAAATTAGGCTTGTTTTATAATTTTAGTACATTTCTATCGTTCTTATTTTTTTGGTTTTCATTTTAACTGTTTTTGGAGTCGGTATTTTAAAATTACTTTTATTTTTCCCTTTCCTATTGTATATTTCAGAGTGCCACTAAGGTGACTTTGGCGATTTTAATATCGAGTAGGTATGATGCTCCTCATTAGATAATACATACTTCAAAAGTTATAGGTATAATGACATACCTACACCATGACAAAAAATTATAAAAAAATAGTACCACTTCAGACCAGACCTGGGTCTAGTGAGGTAATACGAGTAGGTATATTCCATATTACCTTATTAAACTGTTTATAATGTTATAACAAATGTTTATATTTATAATGTTAAAATTTATTTTGTAATGTGATTCCGGAAAATTTTCCGGAAATAAAAAATAAATTATTAGAATCTCATGGGTCGATGGCAGAGCGGTTAGCGTGCTGGGCTAGCAATCCAGTGGTCGTGAGTTCGAATCCTGCCTCGACCGATTTCGTTCACCTATAGCACAAGCATTTATGCTTATTTTAGGGAACATAAGAAGATGTATATGTACTTGTTTAATAAGGACATATACATTTAAAAAAATGCCCAAAACCGTCCTGCATGGAAACACATCATTCGACGAGTGATGGAGTGTAGTCACCCTCTCAGTCATGAGGTCAAGGAAGAAGAAGAAGATGAAATAGTTCCTTTCCAACACATAAGTCTAAATCGCTTGACGTGGTTAAGAATCATTCGCCCATGTTTGTCGTATATAGGTACTAAATAAATAAATAAATAAATAGGTACTTATTACTGACACCTTTTCAAATTTAAGAGTTTGGTGAAATTTTTTTCTTGAATCCTATCAGAACTCGATTAAATCTATATGTGTGATTGACTTTGAAGCACTGCCTATTGAAAAGGAATACTTAATTAAAATCGGATAATCTGGTAAAGAATTACTATTGCTGAAATGAAAATTTGAGAGTTTATAATTTTCCCATGGATCCCATGATTAGATATTGACCATATTGAAATGAGACCAATCAGAAGTTACCCCCTTTCTAATGAAAAAAAATCATCGAAATCGGACAACGTGGTAGAAAGTTATCGCTGAACATGCATTTAAAACGAGTGGGGCCCATGCAAAAATCCTCATTGACAAGTCAATTCACATAAAAGGTATTCAAATTATGAATGGAATATATTCAGCATTTTCATGAAATGAGTTTGTTAAATTATCTTTGATTTAAATATTTTATTATGAAAACTTGATAATTGTTTAATGCCATTTTATGAAAGTGATGTGCCTTTTTACCAATTTGAAAATAAAAATTTCAAATTGCCAGTTTCCCGAGCTTGGGGTCACTTTGAAATATTCGATAGTTAAAAAAATAGAGGAGCATTATTCAGATATCCTTCAAAATCAAATGAGGCCTAAGTGCGTATCAGATATACAAATTTGCAAAATTTGAAAAGATTCGAACGAGTACTTTAGTCTATAATCGATAAAGTAAAATAAACACGCGGTATTAGGTACATAGCACACAGCGCATAACTTATAATGCATAGCACACACACGCAGAAACATTGTGATGAAACTTTCAGAATACAATCTCAGCATAATACTAGTTGATAATCTGCAATAAAAAATAACCTAATAATTGGCAATTGCGAATTCATAATTCTCCACTTTGGGTTAGTGAGGAGTAAAAAAATCACGTCGAAACTATAACCTCTCCGTTTTTGGAAGTCTTTTAAAAATAAATTATGTATGTAATATAGTAATATGTAAAAAGTATATCGTTATATCAGTCGTCCAAAGTACATATCTACGTATGGACTAACTTTTCTCAAGCACACATTGTTGTTACAAACACCTTTAGTCATAATGCTGTATAGTGTATTGTGACGTCACGTATCATGTTTCAAACGTCAAAGTTGCCGCTGTTTGTTCTTATTGCGCATGGCGGGGGTGGTCGCTTGTTGACACACCGAATGTTGATGCATCTAATCTTTTTTGACCACATTTGCGCAAAGTCCATCTTGCATTAGTGCAATATTGTGTCAATGTTTCGCCAAACATTTGTTTAGGATAAAATAAACAGCGCGCAACCCTTTCACTTTGCAAAATATACGGCGGTAAGGGATTTGAAATTATTTAAAGGATAAATCTGTGGCGTATATTAGTATAAATCAAATATTATCCATAGTAAAATTAAAACTTTCTATTTAAACCACCGTTTTGAGTATTTTGAAGAAGCTTCGTTATACATTATAACTTAAATATGATAAATAAAAATTCTTAGTATTGTTTCTGTTAATTTTATTTGGTTAATTTTATGTCGAAGCGTTTCGTGCAAGGCACATCGTCTAAATCAGGATTAGGATCATGCTGAAAATCAGCTGCAGGGGGCTTGTCCTCCTGCAACATAGCTGAGCATGGTCCTTTTGAGTTGGAGAAGTTGTTTTTATTTATTTTATTTTATTGTTTATATTTTGTATTTATATGTACCTTAACTTCTTCTGCTCAATAAATGTATTATTATTATTATTAAATGATGCTCTACAAATACTACAAATAGAGGTTAGGTATATACCAATTTCAGGTATAAAACAAATGATTTTTAGACAAATTAATAGATAAAAATAACAATAACGACTGAATCTATTTTTTATTGTAAAATTCAGTTTAGTACCTACAGTATTTATACATCCAGATACATAATACAAATATAGATAAGAAGATTACTGTGAACGTATACTGCTTTAGATACTAGGTAAAGAACATGTTCTGAAGCAGTTTATGATTATATGTATGTATATAATATTATATTTATGATTTTTATACGCGTGTGTGTCTGTCATTGTAAGTTTTCGTAAAGTTATTTATTGATCAATGTTTTGTCTGTATTTTTATCCATTTTTAATTAAATCAAATTGAATGGTTCGACTCCAAGGAATTGATAATGTCTTTAATTTGACTAAAAGTTGACTTTGTCTTAGGTAAAATGTAGGTAGGTATTTTTACTGTCTAGTCTGTCGTGTAGTTTGGGTTGGATGGAAACTGTTGATGCGTTTATATATGTACTTATTATGTTACCTAATAGTACGTAGTTAATTTCTTACATTTTAATTAAATAATAATAAATGGGTAAAATCTATAATTGATACTCTTAGTCTTTGATAAATAGAGATTTTTTGAACTATTCAAAAACCTCAGTTGAAATATTCAAAAAATTTCATATTCTAGACATACGACAGCTATATGTTAAAAACACTCAGGTACATCTAAGTAGGTACTGTAAATTGTTGCTTCGGCATATTTCAATGTAATTAATGAATTTTAACAGGTTAATAAAAAAAATGTAAAAGTTGCAAGACCTACAAGACTCGCAAGACCGAGACCGAGATTGAATATGCAAGACCTACCCGGTCTTGCATTTGCTCATCATTATAACTCACGGCGCGCTCTTAAATTCTAAAATAGTTTCAGGAGTAGAGTTTGCCAAAGTTGAGACAGACGGTGGTGACAGAACAAGACAAATCATCAATTAAAGTGTGACAAATGGTCTACAGTGAAAAGGGTAGGTAGGTTAGGATGTATCTGCTACCGTAATAATACCTACCTGCATAGTAAAAAGTAAAATGGCTAGTGCATGTCTGAACCAAGATTCTAAATAACACTATGAAAAATATCAAGGAAGATCTCTGTAGAACAAATTAAGTAAGATGGATCTGATACTAATCATGTAAATAGTTGTTAATATACATTCTTCTTTCTTTTGTGCCTAATAGGTAACTCAAATAGGTAGATTCCTACATTTAAAACTGGTACCAACTGAAAATGTTTTTTAAACTAGTTGCACGTATCACATGAGATCCAACTGTCAATGGTGATAGTATGTAATGTAAAGTTTAAGTAGGTAGGTATACCTAACTATAAATACTTGAATACGAATTATTGAATATTTTAAAATATTAGGTATAAAAAATAGATCACTGTATATTTTAAAATAGGATCACTCGTAGACGAGTGGATAGCCGTAAAACAATAGGTATAAAAACATGTAGGTATGTATTTCAAGATAGGATAATATGGAGTTCAGTCCTTTTTTCCTACCCAAAATATAAAAACAGCATGATGGTATGTACCTATGTATGTTTGGAGATTAAGTATCAAACTATTGAAAGTCCCCGTAGATTTGTGTAGTGTACCTAAGTATAATGCCATAAAAATTGTATGAAACAATGTCGTCACTAAATTCAATTTATCTAAAAAAAGTACTAAGTACCTACTAGAATGTATTTTTTTTTATAAAAAAATTAAATTGTATCTAGTATGGGTGATTCTGCGTTTTTCGTTATTAAAAAAATCGAAGTATAGGCAGTGAAATTCGGAGTATAAAAGTTATGTAGGCATATAATTTTCTATATTTTCTGAAATTTTAGGCTCTTTTCAGATCAAAAAAGGGGACACACACACGTACGTGTTTTTTTATAGGAAATTCAATTATTTTGCTTTAAGGTTCTATAGTTCTATAGTTTTGTACTTTTTAATTTTTATTTATATACGTACCTACATGGATTTTTTCGTATTCTTACACTATACATATCCTATCGCCTTCGACATTTGGATCTCATGTGTTACATACAAGTTTTATTACAAATACCAAAAATTACATAACATATTATACATAATTAATTTTTTTTTTTATTATTATTGAAACCAAACAAAATATAACAATATAGTTACAAACAATAAAAATATTACAAAAAAGTACAATTTAAATAAGTTATATGAAACATTTTTTTAAAGGATTATTTGGTATATACCACCTCACTAGGCTTAGCCTGTACCGAGGTGGCAGATTTTTTTTTTTTGCGTTATATCTGACAGAAAAATATTAAACTTGTATTTAACTAAAACTTGTTATAAAATATACCTATTATAAAAATAAAATATAAACTATTGTAGCTTGATCATGTTTCCGCAGTATATAATGCCCTTGTTTCTAATCCATGTTTCTATTGTTTTCTTGTGTTTCAAATTATTCATCAACTGTATGTCCGTTATTTCACTTTTTATCTTATTAAAAATTTTTGGAGCTAAATAATAGTAATGTCTTTGTCCGAATGTCGTGTTTGTCTTTGGAGTCATGAGAAAATCCCTGCGTGTCGTCTCGTAAAAAGCAGTTGTCTACGCCTTTGCTTCCTGTTATCTGCTAAAGACACCACTAATCACAGTCGTTGTTACCTGATGTTGTGTATTTTACGCAGAAAAAATCAGCATTTATATATTGACGTAAGTCTAGCGATCCTGGGCTCTTGGACTATAAGCATTGTACATTAACGACATTTTTATTTCTTTTCAGCCCCTAAGATGCCATCCCAGCAGATGTCCGAATATCCCGGCGGTCCAGGCCACCAGCAATCGATGGACAGGGGCCCCTGCATCAGCCTCCAGCCCAGCGCCCTGCTGGCCAACTCCCTGCTCAACATCAACAACACCGGAAGAACCAACTTCACCAACAAGCAGCTCACGGAGCTAGAGAAGGAGTTCCACTTCAACAAGTACCTCACCAGAGCGAGGCGGATAGAGATCGCCTCAGCCCTGCAACTGAACGAGACCCAGGTGAAGATCTGGTTCCAGAACAGGAGGATGAAGCAGAAAAAGAGGATCAAGGAGGGTCTTGTTGTTACCACGGAGACTTCCGCGGGATCTCCTACAGGTCCAGTGACGAGTGAACATACTTTGAACGGCTCAAGTGAAAATAGCAGAGAATCCAATTGAAAGTTTGTAAGAAACTGTACTTATAAATAAATTGTAGACAGTGCTATTTACTTTAATAGATCATTTTTATATAAAGAAATAATGTATTGATAAAATGTTAGCATGCTTTTTTACAACCAGGATGTAAAAATCATGGATATGGACTTAATGGTTTATTTTACCTACAGCAAACATGATGAAAAAAAAAATCAGTTAAAAAAAATATTTTAACCGAATTTTGATATTTATAAAAAAATCTCCATAAAGCCGTTTTAGCTGGACTTAATACTAAATAATAACTCAACTCATATATTATGATGACAAGTAGAATATAACTTTTATCTGATTTACATCCAAGCAATCATACATATGTGTTTCGTGGAATAAAAATCTATTTTGTCTATGAAATCCTGTAACTAATTGTATGTACGAGTATGACAAGTCATAGGCAAAGATTTCCATATAATATACTAGATGGAGTACTCCGTGCAATAAGTGAGTCATGGTATATCGCGCGTTTGATTTCTTGGTTGGCAACATATTGCAGTTTTCTATACATTTCAACACTTCCTAGATAACTGTTCTCTAAATCTTAATGAACAAAGTGTTCTTTTCGACAAATTAATCCGAAAACAAATCACATTAGTCGTTATTCTCTATAGAAAAATGATGTGATCTGTCAACCAAGTTGTCAAAAATCCCGCGGAAAAAGCCTCAATTCGATTCATACAAAATTTGCAAACTGCGACATCTAGTAGGTATATCTATTCTATGAAAATCTATGGTTATAGAGTACGATATCACATTTTTTGCGACAAGTCGTATCACAATTCGCTCATTTTGAACCCTTGACCATTGTCGGATTATCTTTAAATTTCATCCTGGGTTAAAAATAGCATTTGCTAGAACCTATAGGTATTCCTTAGGCATAGAGATATCAACCAAAAAGTGATAGTAAAGGATGAGATCATTTTGGTCAAAAAATAAAATCTAAATTAACATAAATATGCAAGTTATCTGACGCATCTCATTTATCGACGATTGTTGTGTTCATTCATCACCTGCAGTATTTCTAGTGCTGAATTTCACAAATTATGTAGGCACAAAATTGTTAAGTGCTTGCGCCTTGTTTTATGTAATTTGTATTGCACAATTGTACCGTTATTATTATTATAATATAGTCCGTTTCACTTAATGACAACTTTGACAGCTCGTCCGACCTTAGTTATGGTATGTGTATTATACCTTCATGGATGGTATAGTCCCGATTTTATCTTACCAACATAAAGAAATATATAAGAAAGGTTTTAAGTGAAACGGTCTGTGCATAGATAAATTTTAATAGCAATTAATTTGAGAATGATTATAGCCATTTTGTTGGTGTGCCTAATATTTATTAATAGACTTGAAATTAATTAATTATGTGAAGTCAAAACAAGATGTAATCAATTATAATTCAATAAATTGACACAAGCAATAATATTTTGATAATTTTTTTATTGATTTATTATAGTACCGATCAATTATAATTTGTCTATTGTGATTTCGATCACAAATCTTATAATGATACAATATTCATATGTTGAAATAATTTATTATTCAATTTGGTGACTTAGAAAGTATGTTTATTGTATTTGAATGTATGATTCTTAAATACATTTTTTTAAGTGTGCTTAAGTTAGCCAATAAATGATCTGAGATTAAAACTAATCAACTCTTGTGAAAAGAAGCCATTTTGTTTTTGCGACAATGTCAATAAAATAAGCACAATACCAACTTAAGCATATTAATATTATTCCAGTGAGAACTTGTGTGTAGTTACTATTATGAAGTGTGTACCTACATAAGAGAAGATTTAAATCCAATTATTTTTTACTCCTCACTTATGGGAGTTATGATTTCGCAATTTTTAAGGCTACTTTTTTATTGCAGATTATCAACTAGTATCATGCTGAGATTGTATTCTGAAAGTTTCATTACAATGTATCTGTGTGCCTGTGCTATGTACGGTGTGTTTATTTTACTTTATCGATTATAGACTAAAGTACTCATTCATTTCTTTTCAAATTTTGCAAGTATTAGATATACTCGCTTAGACCCCATTAGATTTTAAAAGATATCTGAATAGTGCTTCTCATTTTTTTTAACTGTCAAATATTTCAAAGTGACCCCAAGCTCAGGAAACTTGAAAATTAGTAATTTTTATTTTCAAATTGGTAAAAAGGCACATCACTTTCATAAAATGGCATTGAATGATTTTCAAGTTTTCATAATAAAATATTTAAATAAAAAAATATAGAACAAACTCATTTCATAAATATGTTGGAAATTTTCCATTAATTTTTTAAATACTTTGTGGAGTGACTTAGTAGTGAGGAGTAAAAGTGTTGGCCACAACCCACTCGTTTATTATTTTTTTTAATTATTTCACAAACGAACAGTGTACATCATGAAATGAAAAATATCAAATACCTACTTAAAAAAATAATTCTACATTGATAATTTAAAAGCTTAATTTAAATGCAATTGTAGTGCCAATGGACCATTAAAAATAATATATTGCTCCTGACAAACAGAGAGGTCAGAGTATTGACACTAAATTTTATGTAAATTATTTGACTATTTTTTTCTTCACGAATATTTAATAATATTTAAGTACAGAGCGATAATCATAGAATGATCTTGAATGCTGAAACTGCACTACATTAATTTATTATTATTAACAATAAGTGGGATACAAAATCAGGGCTGCCATTTTAAAAAATGTTTTATTTCTTGTAAAAAATAATTTCCCTTCTTTTTCCACAACATCCTTTTATTCATTTTTTATTTCATTTTATAATCAATTTATATTATATCTAAAGCCCCCTTTCAATTGAATATTCATTCAAAAAAGTATTTATTTTATTATGAGTTATAATGCTCTACTTATGGTTTGTTATTAGTCAGTATATAGGTACCTAGTACCTACATAGGTACAAAGATAAGATTACCTATTATAACTTTTGAAATCGCCAAAATGATCTTTAGTCGATATGCTTGACCCGATATGAAGTCAATGTGATGATAAATAACTAAATATCAATTGTAAATATAACTAAGTGTATAATTTTAAATCTATCGTTAAAGATAAATTTAGTGATAACTATACAAAAATGACTTAAATAGTAGATTATTATTTATATGAACGATACGTCTGTAATATTATTATGGTATGGTATAAAAAAATATTTAAATGTGTACCAACTTGCTTCTTAATTTTGTATAAAGAAAAAATAAAATTTACCTACTTTCAAGTTTACATTATACAATAAAAAACCATCTACTATGCATTTGTTAATAAACCATGTATATCAAAGACTGCCATACTATGATGGCATGGCAGTCTTTGGTATCTAACTTGAAGGTATGATACTATACTATATACTATAGTAACTACATTATTTTTTATAGGCATTTGTTCTTAAAATGAAAGTAAATAACTATTGTAAGAAGACATTTTTCAGAAAAACCAGGTAGGTACTCCAAAATTGAAAAGAATGATAAATTTCTTATAACAGATATACTGACATACCTTATAATTCTATGACTGACATATTATTATTTAAAACTCCAATGGAATGTTTGTAAAATACAATTTATTATGATGTTTTATTTTTATGAACATCTATAAAATGAATGACATCTTGAACATCCCAACATTATATTAGGTCCTTACATATGAAATTGGCGTTTTGCCGTACTGGCAACTTTGATCTCAAATATCTTCTCTTTGGTTAGGAATTCGAAATTCAAATTTATACAGCTATTTACTCATATATTTGTGTTTTGAAAATTATAATTCATTTGTTTTTTCCTCAATTGTTTTTTACCTTTACGTCACTCAGTTTGTAAAATGGAAAAATTGAAATATCGCGTTATTTACGAATATGAGTTCCACCGTGGCACCAGTGCTGCAGAAATGGCTCTAAGGATTAATGATGTGTATGGCGACGGTGCCGCAAAAGAAAACACAGTGCGTTTTTGGTTCCAACATTTTCGTTCTGGAAATTTCGACCTGCAGAACAAGCCCCGTGGACGGCCGGAGACCAAAGTTGATAATGAAGAATTGAAGGCTATTGTGGAATTGACTCCAAAAAAGTTACTTGTGAGCGTTTGGTGGACTAGTGCTGGTGTCGTTCACTACAGCTTTCTTAAATCTGGCCAGACGATTACGGCAGATGTCTATTGTCAGCAACTGCAAAACATGATGGAAAAGCTAACTGCTAAACAACTGAGGCTGGTTAATCGCTCTAGGCCACTGCTGCTTCATGATAACGCTAAACCACACACTGCACAACAGACGGCTACCAAATTAGAGGAGCTTCAATTGGATTGTCTAAGACATCCACCGTACTCTCCGAACCTTGCCCCAACAGATTACCATTTTTTACGAAATTTGGATAACTTCTTGCAAGGGAAAAAATTCAACTCCTATGGGGCAGTCCAAGCCGCCTTCAAAGATTTTATTGATTCCCGTCCGAATGGTTTTTTTAGTAAAGAGATCGATGAAATACCTATGAGATGGCAAAAGTGCATAGATAGCAATGGTACATAGTTTGATTAAATAAATATATTATATTTAAAAAACATCGACTTTATGTTCCTCCCATACAAAACGCCAATTTCATATGTAGGTAAGGACCTAATAATAATTATGAATTTGTGAATCATTTATGAAATATAGGTATATATAGAACTAGAATAAATTGTGATGTATCAATACTTTATTAATATCATTAAGCAATAATGATTATGAATTTTAGAATAATCAATGTAGGTATCTATAATAATGTATTGCTCAGTTTGTTTCAATATGTACTTATTTTCATTTCTTTCACAAGACTTTATTATGAACCTCTTTATAATTAAACGTTTGGCCACATTAAAAGTATAAATTAAAACATTTTTACTAGATATGACAAAAAATCCATATGACAAAGTGACACAAACGAAGAAATTTAGATAAAAAGTAAATAAAAATGGAGGAACGTGTGTGTGCAGTTCTCTCTGCCAACTCGTACTATGAAAATAAACATGAGTATAAAAAGTAATAATCATACATGACTTTTCCTCCTACCTATGTACTTCAAATTCTGAATGCATTTCAAAATTTGAAACAATATATTGTTTAATTGAACTGTTAGGTTGAAAACATTCTAAAAATCAAGATTAAGCAAAGTAGAAGGTAAATAAACCAAGTTTTATTAAAAATATATAAAAAAAACCTTAAATTATCTTTTAAAAAGTTAATGCAACGTTTCCTCTGCTATGTTAAACAATATTTCAACAGATATTATTAAAAATGATAGTTGCTGACTCTTCACTATTCCATAGAAGTGGAAAGAAAAAAAAATGTTTATCAAAGGTGTCATAGGCCCGGTATTACAGTCGGCCCTCAACTCATTGAGTTTGTTAAACTCAAGATTAATTTTAAGGGGAGATTGAATCCATTTCCGTATTACAGTGTAACATGACATGTCAGTTACTAAATCTTCAATTATAGACATATTTTACTTTTTCTGTGCTTATTATCTGTCAAATTTTAATAACCTCAAATAATACGAACTACAAAATGAGACGCTACGACTTGAAATACCATTGTTTTATTATCCAACATGGTTAATTTAATTTTGATCACCAAAATAATGCTTTTATGCCCATGTTCGTTTCAATATGGCTGTCAGTTTGTTTTGTTGTGTGGCGCTACCGTCGATACAACTAACGCCTCTAGTGATAGAACTCTGAAACTACACGCGTTGCCTAACGCCTCTAGTGATAGAAACTGAAACTACACGCGTTGCCTAGCAAATAACAGTAAAGTTGACTCACCGTTAAGTACTTAATCCGCCAGAAACGTTGAGTTAAATATTTGTCGTTTTAGTGACGTATTTGAGGGAAGATTAGGCCTAAACGGACACTGTAATACGCTATATTTTTGTAAAACTTGAGTTTAGCTTTTAAACTGAGCCTGTAATACCGGCCCTATGTTTATAATATAAAAACAAAACTGTTCCTTTTTTAATTACTTAACTAATATTAAAAACGTATTTTGTTACGTAATGACAAATTAAAGAATTCATATGGCGTTCATCTGAATTCTTTAGCTTCTTTAAATCTCGTTATTCGCTTGATAACAATTTATTTAAATATATACTTACAAGCAGCGAGGTAATGTTCCTTCTATCAATATGAATTAATTATGAAATATATTTAAGAGATTCAGTAATAATTAGATGATAAGTTCATTATTATTTACTTAAAATTATTTATTTATAGATTGTATGTAAAAATATTATGATAACAATGTGAATAATAGTTGGAAGCTGCATGTCTGTTGTACAAAATTGTATGAAATTATAACTAATAAATTATCTGTGGATGTTTATGGAACTGTCTATTAATTAATTAACATCATATATTTCATTTAGTTTTCCAATGGACTACTCTTGGTTTAACTTCGTCGTGACAAAATAAACTAATTTTGGTTTCACTGTTAAATTATTAAAGGCACTGGACCAGTATCGGTCAATTAAAGACCATAATTTTATTCATTATTTTCTCAATGTTTTTCAGCCTATGGGGTTCACAATGTCTTGCTCTTGAAAAAGTAAAAAAACAAGGGTCGTGCTGCAAGGCACTGTGTTACATCAGTACTACCACTGTTTTTTATTATCATCGGGTATCCCGTAAGAGCTGGGTAATCAAAAATGAATATGACAAAACAACATATTACAAAGTTCAGCAATGACGTTCACCACCTTCTCTGACCAAAGTGCCTTTTTAGGTGAGACAAAATTTATGTGTGGGGATGCTACACTGCAGTATAAATACAACTACTTCAGTGAGAAAGCTGTGCCTGATTATTTTTAACAATTCGTCAAATTGTGGTTCTATTTTCGAGATGACAATAACTAAATCATTTTCTAATTGGAGCCACTTTCTCTTCCTAGTATTTATGTTTGCCATTGAAGATAATGTTAGTTCACAAAGGTCGAAAGTGGTGTATTCAAAGCTTCCTTTGCCAGCTTTGGATATTCTTCTTTTCTCTTCATTCAGATCTTCTCTTCTCCAATAATTCCATTTTAAGCATGCCGCCAGCAGCAAAATCTATTAGATTGTCGCAGAGTGCCGCGATTACGCACCTTAAACAGTGCACTTGATCAGTCTCAATAGAAAGAAAATTGGTATTTTAAATTAGAATATTCAATAAGTCTTGGGGAGTCCTCAAATTTTTATTTGTAAAAAGGTCGCATATTCAAAAAGTTTGAAAAACACTGTTCCATATGTCATGTTTTCGTTTCATCTACCTACTTAAAGTTTTTGTGTCAATACCTTAATTCCAGGGATTAGATAATTAAGAAAAAGATTTTCAATTTAATAAATGTCTTTTTTTATTTATTAATAGTACAACTTACAATCAGAAAAATCGTAAAATCATCTCGTTTACACATCGACTCAACTGTCAAAAAATACATTACATAATGGTACTGCTTGGTTTTTTTCTGTTACTGCATCATTGCAAAAATACTATACCACCAATTATTATAATATTTATTTTATTTACACATAATATATAATCTTTGTTTATATATAATCTGTATAATAATAATATATGAATAAGAAAAATACTAATTTGACTATAATATTTTTTTTATCTTTGTTAATAAAAGGAACCTATTTTCATTGTTTGATTTTAAAAAACAAAAGTTTAAAATGTTAATCTTAGCATGCATCTAATATTTGAAACGAGAAATATATTATTTATTCCAATTTATTCATATGTTAAATATGTAAGTATGTATTTATTTTTAACTACGGTGCTTCATATATTAATATATTATGATTTTTCGTAACAGCCATATTTTTGAACAATGTATATATCATTATTAATAGAAGAAATTGGTTGTACATAGTTATAATGTAAGTATTAATGCTAATGCTATACAAGTAAATGGAATTTATAATATACAGGTTATTATTTATTATATATTCTTTTAAATGAAAATAATATCAAATCAAATGTCCATTGAGACACTTTAGAAGACAACAATGTTATAAACAAGCGATGATTAATATTTCAGCCTTAATAATGGAAATTATGATATCAGTTCTGCGTAAAACATAGATAAATATAAATATACGAGGGGTTACGACATTTTTTTTATATCATCTATAATAATAAAATAGTACTAATGAGTGGGCGGATTAAAATGGCACTACCTGCATGCATTCTCTAATAAAATATGAAGGAATAAAAAAAATAAAACTGCAAATGAGTACAAAGATTAGTAAGGTGGTAAAGTGGTTGATAGTACACCATGATATCAAAATAAAAGCGAATAAAATTTAGGACTTACAAAATAAAAAATATATAGATAAGTACTTGTAACTCAACACACTGTAATGAAACAATGACCAATTGCACTTGAACAAAGAGTAATATTAAGATTTCTAAGTTTTTCATTAACACAGTGGAAGTTCATAATTATAAATTAAAATATTTATAAAAATAAATAAAAACAAACATAGTTTTAATCCACATTAATTAATATTCATGTATATTCAGTTAATACATGTATATTCAGTTAATACATGTATATTCAGTTTGATTTCTGTCTCCGAGGATGCTGGCTGTGTTCGGCGAAAGTGCTTAGGCTCATTAAAGTCTTACTCATTTGTAGATTAAAACTATGTGTGTTTTTATTTATTTTTATAAATATTTTAATTTATAATATTAATATGTCGATATTTGACATCTTGATATCAAAATTAAAAATGAAATATTAAAAAAAGTATAAATAAAAGAAAAATAGGTAAGAAATATGAAAGTTATAACAAAAAAAGGTAGGTATAAATGAATGTTATAACAAAAAATTTAAAAATGTCAAATACTATGAATTGAAGAAGCAATTTGTATTAAATTGAAAAATGAATAAAATATTTAGTGCAGTACTTTTAATGAATTCATTAGTATCATACCTTCATGGAATTCATTTTAAATTGTTTAATATTTTTTGTTACTCATAAAAATATAAAATTTAGCAGAGGAGTTGAATTGTTTTTATTTTTATATTTGAATAATAGTGTAAAAGCAAAATTTTTCATTTTCTAATTGTAGTATCACGGTAATTATTTACACGTGGTCTAAGTCGGCAATTTCGTTGATTTTTGTCAATATTATACATATTATTGGAAAAATATTAATTTTTCTGGGAAACGCCAAGAAAAATTAAAAAATAATTAAAAAAATGTATGAAGATATCCATACTTTTTATGAATATTTTTTAAATGAATATTTTTCCCGAAAGCTGTACACTACCCCAAAAAATCGGCAACTTAGGCCACTTTTAAATAATTACCATTACATCTAATTTACAAAATAAAAAACATCTAAATGAATTCAGCCGCAAAACATAGGAGTTAGGAATATAAATAAAATGTGACATAATAGGCCATCTGTATTATTTTTCACTAAAAATATAACATACACATCCATGGACTAAAATTTTCACAACATAAATGGTTTCATTTACGAAGAGTTAAAATGCATAAATAGCACTTTTCCACTATTAACTAGGCAGTCATATCATTAATTCATTTTAAACATAGCATTTCATAATATATAGTTTTCATTTGATCATTTCACTCTATATATTAATATTTTTTCTCAAGAAAATACTCACTTAGGACTAATTGAGAATAGAGATATTACTTTTTCATTATTATAAAAAGGCCCTCTAACAATTCACACCAACACTGAATTGGAAAATATTATTGAAACTTTCAAAGTAATTACACAGATGCCGACGGCTGGATAAACTTCTAAAAAAATAGGTTTCTCAATAAACATCAAAGATTCAAACCAAAAGTCTACAAAGAAATTATGAAGAATTTTAGGGACATACATTTTTGTTTTTCTAAGTCTTACATAGATATATATTAAAATGCTAAGATGGTTTAATAAAATACATAACCTCAACACAAAAAACAACATTAAAATTATGATTTTTAAATTCAAACGTAAAATACAGCAACATCCATTAAATTATTATATATTTTTACAATTTTCTATACTATATATTTTCTGACATTCAAAATAACCATAAATAAATTTTGTAAGTAATAAATAACACATTTTTATAAGACTATACATAATAAAAACATAAATTTCTTTTTATTTTGAGGTTATGTAAAATAAAAACCCTCACACCTCAATCAATTTTTCTAAATGACAAAGTTCATCTCAATTGTGATTCATCTTACAAATAAAATATTTTCAATAAGATCCAAAAATACTCACCATCATATTGTAAATATATTGCTTAATCATTTAATACTAATTCTTCATCTCTTTTTAAATATATACACAATCAAATTTATGTTCCTCATCAATTATAAATGCATAGATTCAAAAATAATGTAAAATAACACAGCTTATTCGCAGAAGAATTAAAAAAAGGTTGCTCATAGATGCAATTGTTAACAGTTCTTGTTTCCAACACATGAAAATAATTAGAAATAAGTACCGATTGTTGAAACTGAAACCACATTGCAATTTAATATCTATACTTTGAACAACTTTTTATTATACTAAGACATTTTAAATATGAAAGAAAAGCATGCAAATCTATTTATTACTTTTTGAGGTTATGTAATAATATTTCGACAGCAACAAAATCATTCAGAAATGTATATTCATCAAGATTGATTAAAATATCACAACAAAACATGCATACATTATATTAACTTAAATACAAATTAATAAGATGGCTATCTGACTTAATTATTCAACTCTATTATTACGGAAACGGTACAAAGAAAATTCAGATGAAAAAAAAACAAATGAATTTAACTCCAACTAAACGTTTTACTCACGATAGTATATTTTTCTATAACACTAAGTAATAAATCAATGAATGGTTCAAAGTTAACTTCCATGATACATATCTATAGTTCTTCTTTATAATTATATATTTCATATCAATAAAGTTTGTCTAAATATCACAAACAGTACACACAATCAAGAACAACGATGGTTGATTGTTTACGACATTGGCACACGTTTCGAAAATCTATTTCTTATATGATAAGTGCATTGTATTTAATGAACTAACACACCAAGTGTGTAAATATAATATTATGTGTTATATCAGCTTACTTTATTAAAGAAACGACCTGAAAATTCTGTATCTACATTATCATACATATTGTTTTATAATTATACATTAGTTTTGGGCAATTTTATTTGTATGGATTGTGGTATAACACAAATGGGACTACGCCTACAACATTTTTATGTTGCCAAATTGTTAATATGATTGATTTTTTATATTGATGTAATGATAATAATGATAATTAAATACCATACGCTTGATAATGCCATCTTTTGATGAATTCATAAACTAAAATGTATATAAGTTTGAAAGTGTAATCAAAAGATGAAAATTAAAATGGAATTTTTTACGGTATTCATTTATCTACATTTTTTTTCTTGAATAAATATGTGGTATATATGTAGTGCATACTATTGGTACTTAAAATGTGGCATGTATTACAGCATCAAGCTAAGAAGTTTTAATAAACCATACGTAGTAAAAATTTGAATGGGTCTTGACATAACTGAATATCAATAGAACACTCAGAACAAAAAAAAACAATAATACAGACATTGATAATTTCCCCCCTTTAAGCTAGTGATAAATATTTCTCTGACTCTGATCACCATGGATTTTCAGAAAGCAATCATTGTTGAATCATCTCTAGTATGTCATACATATAAGAATGTATTTAATATATTAGGTTAATAATTGAACATTGTAAATAAGAAATCTATCTAAATGATTTTTCTATGAATTGTACATATATATGATTTGTTGAATGTATTGTAAGTTTATATTTGAAAAGAATTATGTTACATTAGTTGGACTCAATAGTATAATTTGAATAGGTAAGTATAGACGAAACATCACTTAGGTTACATAATATTACATCTTTAACATTTATGAACACAGGTTGCATCCAAAAGAGAACACGATTTGAAGATAGAAGTCCAGTGATAGGAAGAAAAATATATAATTATTATATCTTAACTTTGACCTTGTGAAATTTGCGACAAGCGTCGACGTATTTCTCGTCGGGAGTTACCTTGTGGACAGGATCGATTGAGAGATCGCATCACATGGAGTAAATCCTGGCGAGCAAGTCGTAGAATTCAGAGTAAACGTCAAATAGCCATAGCAGCATTCATAGATAAAGTATGGTGGCGGTGATGAGACCTAATATGTAGAATATCTCCGGAAGAGGCATTAGACTAGAAGACCCGCCCCATCCACACTCCAAGTCATCCTTCAACACCTAAAAACAAACACATAATATGAAAAATGTACAACGAAGAACGAATATAAATGAGATAAAAAAAAATACAATAAATTTACTTTATGATAATCCTTAATACGATAATATAAGAAGTCTGTATAAAACAAGAGCGTGTATGAATGAAACGAATCAGAGAACGTAAGTCAAACTATTATTTTTTTAATAGAATGAATATGTCCTTGAAACAAGTAGGTACATTAACATCCTCATAAATTCCCTAAATTAAGCATAAATCCCTAAATACTTACATCAATAAGGGTGCGATTATCTTTATCTGCGCACTGAGTCAAACGTAGATCGTCTCTTGTCATCATACAGCTCTGTCCCAGGGAATCATCACAGAGGTACTGTCTTCTTTTTCTCTCCCAAAATTCCACCCAACTAAAAATATTCAATGAAATCATTAAATTTTTGTTTTTTAAAAGTCTGAAACTGTTAAATCTTGATAAAACTTCATAATTACATAAAAATTTAATAAAAATTATTATTTCGTTTTTCATTCTATTAATTCTAGACTGGATGACTCTAATGCTCTACTTAGAGCGATATTGGTGAATGATTCGGTTTTCAGTCTAAAATTAATACTAAAAAACATTTCTTATCAAAATTCAATGTAATCATTAAAGGTCAGTGACAGTTGTGTTGGCTGGATGCTTGGAGGAAGGAATACAATGGAGATGCCTATAGTCAAAAGTTTACTGATAAGTGTTATGGTATTCAGAAAAAGGTAGTCACAGTGAAGACTATATAAAGATATGATAATCTCAGTTCTCAACCCGATCTATTTAACCTGTTTCAACAAGTATAAATTAAATTTAAATTGAAACACCAATCCTAGTGAACCATACAATTTCTGTAAGACACATATAAAAATGAACACTAATCCTAGTTAGTGAACCATACAATTTCTGTAAGACACATATAAAAATGAACACTAATCCTAGTGAACCATACAATTTCTGTAAGACACATATAAAAATGAACATTAATCCTAGTGAACCATACAATATCTGTAAGACACATATGAAAATTAACACTAATCCTAGTGAACCATACCAATATCTGTGTAAGACACATATAAAAATGAACATTAATCCTAGTGAACCATACAATATCTGTAAGACACATAAAAATGAGCGCATACCCTAGTGAACAATCACATATAATGGGATTGTCCTGCATATATATATCCTGCAGGAATAGCCCTCCGGCAGTGCCAGGCCACTCCGCAGTTGAAGGATTGCCCACTGAAGTGATGTGGTTGTGCCTCAGGTCCAAGGTGAGGTTTCTGGCTCTACCGGTTCTAGAGAATACCCAGCTTTGCACGGTTGTTACGCTGGTGTTACGAAGAGAGAATATTAAGTTTGGATTGTGGACTCCCTGAAAAATTAAACAAGTGTAGATTACTAACTGATTTGCTCGAGTGTCACAAGGGTGTGGATTTGGACCGTCTCTTGATGAGAATTTAGCTGTGCGCAGTTCCTCGCTGTGACTTTTCTAATGAAATTTAAGAAAGCTACGGAAAAATTTTAACACCTTTTCACGCAAAAATCCATCGCAAATCATTATTGTTAAAATTCAATAATAGTGAGTTTAAAATAAATAAAATGTAAGAACATGATAACTAGAAGTGAGACTTGAATTTAGGTAACAAACTAAAATAAAGAAAAATAATCTAAAAATAAATGTGAAATTAATTTTATGACAAATTTTTAAGAAGACGAAGTTGTAATATTATATGAGAACCGGGAAGTCAAGGCACCTACAGGGCTTATGACCTATTGGCTGGTTTACATGATCACGTTATGTGCTTGCGCAAAGTTCACCAATTATGCCTTTTTATTGAGTTCCTTATAAATCCAATTTTTGTTCTAAATAATATGTTATTCATCAAAATACATTCACTTGAGAATAAGCTGAAACACCGTCGCCATCTATAAAGTGATGAAGAAACTTTTTTATAATGCCATCTATTGAGATATTGGTTTGAACACAATAATAGAATAGTCCTTATACATGAAATTATTATTTTATTATTAAATTGTGGGGATTTTAAGACATGATTTTCTTTCATAACTAGCTAGTTGAAAATATACAAGATGAATTTATTTGCATAAAAGTTGAAAGATTTAGTAGTGAAGTTACTGTTAAGCTAAACTATGAGTAAAATAAAGTAAAATGAAAATATATAAACGTTATAAAATTACATTTTAAAAACAAGAATGTAATTTGAGTCCAAACAGGAAAATACGCGTGTATGTGATAAATAACCTTTTTACAGGTTTATAACTTGAAACAAATAATATACCAATTGTAAATTTGTAATTTAAACTGTTGGTTCTGTAAATCAATAAAATAATAAATATAAATAAACGGAATAAGTTGAAGTGAAATTAGAATATAACACAAATCAAAATGTTTATTTTTTGTGATTATATTTTTTCTTTTTTAGAAGTTTCAATAAAGCTGTTTTGATTTTGCTTTTTCAAAAGACATAATCATAAAAAAATATATGAATATGAAAAATACTTACACTAAGTACATTATCAGCCAGTTGTTTGAGTGCAATCCCGCTGAATGTAATATTCTGTAATTTACACGGTAGCTGGCCATACATTTCAATGCCCATGTTGGTTTTTTCATCGTCCACCTGGAAATTATAGTTGCTTGTTAAAAAAAGTTCAAAAATTATACAACTGTTGCTATAACTAATGTATGACAGGTGAATATTAATCTCTTCATGTGATGATGTAAAGTGGATACATAACGTTCTGTGAAAATTTGAATAAAAACAGTGGATTTCTATGAAAAAAAAATTATAGTTTCAGAATTGTTTGATTCATAATAAATTTTATTTACATAATAGACAATATTCCCATATTTAAAGTTTATTATATTTATGTCAAACAGCCTATTTTTCGATACCTACGCAACAACCCTCAGAAAATGTACATTTTTAACATAGATTATTTTTACCTGAATCCATAGGTCTCTGAGAGCGCTGTTGGATCCCAATATAAGAGGAAGATTAAAATGTCTAACTTTGGTGTATGCTGTGGTAGTAAGTGATCTCAACGCTTGCATCTTGTTCAAAGCTCCGAGCTGAAACATATTTGAATCCAATAAAAATATGACTATAAATAATACCATAGATAAGAGATACATAAATAATAAATTGTAGCAGCGTCTTGTCGGCTGCAACATGTATGGCCTCAGGATTCTTGAATACTCCCGACAATAATCGAAGATCAACGTACCATAGCCCACCGCTGTTGATACGAGCCGATCGACATAGCTTTATTCATGTGTTGATCTTCAATAGAGTAGAGTCACGTTTAATTTTTATCCATTAGTTCCGACCCACGACATCACAAATTTATCAAGTTATTGTATTTTCAATTGTTACGAATAAACCAGTGTTGATCATGTAAGTAGTTCTTTTGATTGAAACCCTTCATCACTATAAATTATATATTATCAATTATTTAATGAACTGACATAAGCAATATCATACTTGGAGGTATATCTAAAGTAATAAAGCAATCAATATGTTAGTGTGTGTGTGTGTGTTTGTCTCACGCCTTTTGAAAAACCAAGAGCATCTAAAAATCTAATTTATGTGCGAACGTGTACCAGTATACCTGATGCAGTGTCACGCTAAAAGTAATGCGATTAAAATGCTGAATTTTAAAGATATTTCAATAATTATTTTTTTCATACAAAATTTTCCAAGTCATATCTGTCAAAAAAGTGTACATTTTGCACGCAAATATCTGTTAGTTTAAAAGTTAGAAGTACGTATTTACACGAAAAAAATATATTTTCAAGTATAACTTAGCTTTTAAGTGAAAAACATGGTGAATATTTTGTCTAATTATAATGTTTAACTTATTTTTAAAGTAAGCGTTTTGTACAAATATGTACATATAACCCCGCCATTTTAATATCTTTTCATACGATATTTAATTTTCCTACCGAATGAATATGTTCTTTAAAATAATATACCTTTGAAATAAATGTGATTATGAAATAATAAAATGAAACACAAGACATTACAGCAAGTTTTAAGACATATATTGTAAAAGTCTGTTAATTATTAGTAAAGATATAGGCGTAATAAAATTGCATAATCCAACTGTCGATTTCTTCAGGAGAACTTTGTTCTCTTAACATATCGACAATGTATCAAGCCAGAATACGCGAGAATTGTATGGAGAGGTCTACTTTTTTCACGGCTTTTCCAACTTTGAAGTCAAAAAACACCAACTTAGAGGCTTCGCAGCATATATGTTACATACACGGATTTACTCAGAATTCGGAGTAGAACATTTCGTGTGTCTGTGTGTGTGTGTGTCTGTGTGTGTGTCTGTGTGTGTGTGTGTCTGTGTGTGTGTGTGTCTGTGTGTGTGTCTGTGTGTCCGTCCCCCCCTTATAACTTTTGATCCGCTCAATTTACAGAGCCTAAAATTTCAGAATATATAAACAGTTACAGGCCTACAAAACTTTTATACTCGGAATTTTGAATTTTTGTTTCAGTCAGGGGTTATCAACTTTTGAATTTTTATTTTATTTTTCCATATATCTCAGAAACCATAAACGCTAGAACGCTGAAAATTGGTACAAACATAGACAAATACAAAATCTCAAATGAGTTTTTTCAAAAAAATTCCAGGGTTTCTCAAACATTTTTTATTAAGAAAAATATTTTTTTTATGATAAATTTATGAGTTTAACTGCCTATATTTCCAAAACTTTTACAATTATCAAAAAAAGCCGAAACACCCCAACTAGATAATTTAATTTTCTATAAAAAATATTAACATTGTTGTAGAAGATCTCAATTTTTTTTTAACAATTTTTTTAAAAATTGAATTTAGTGACGACATCGCTTCATACATTTTGTATGGCAGTCGCCTATACACAATATGTAAGAAGACTTAATAGTTTGATACTTCATCTCCAAACATACATACATACCATCATGCTATTTGCATATTCTGGGTAGGAAAAAAGGAACTTCCTCCAAACTATCCTATCTTGACATACATACCTACATAATATATGTTGTATAGAAAACAAAATATCTGAAAATATTCAATAATTTTTATTTATGTGTTTATAGTTTGGTACATATTCTTCAACTATACATACTATCGCTATCGACAGTTGGATCTCATGTGTTACATGCAACTAGTTTGTTAAAAATATTTGATTTTTCTGACAATTTTCATTTTTATGGCATCGAACAAACCAATGTAGGTACCTACATATTCAAAAAATGTCTCCATAACATTTGATATTTTTCACATGTTGGAACATGGTTACTATAGTAACGGACACATTCTGATATTCAAATAAAATTTGTTATAAATCGAATTCGAATTAATTTAGAACATCATTGTAGGTAGGTACCTACGTACCTAATACTTACTACTTAAAAACCAAGAATATACTGATTTTGTTTAGGAAAATTATTAAACTATTTTAGGTTAACTACAATACACATTCAATATACCTACAAACTATTTCCTATAGTGAAATTCTTCTTTTTTCTATGTAGACCTTTGGGTGATTTTTTCTACAAACTATTTCTTGGGGTTTAAATCTTCTTCCTCTTCTTTTGTGAAGTCATTTGGGACAGTTCATAAATAAACTATTTCCTATAGTATAATTTTTCTTTTTCTTAATTTATGTAGACCTTGGGTGAGTTTTTATACAAACTATTTCCTATAGTCTAATTCGTCTTCTTCTTCCTTTATGTAGACCTTTTGGTTAGTTTTTAAACAAACTATTTTTAAACAAACTATCCTTTAGTCTAATTCTTCGTTTTCTTATTTTATGTAGATGTTGGGTGAATTTTATATAAAATATTTCCTATAGTTCAATTCATCTTCTTCTTCTTTTATGAAGACATTTTGGTCAGTTTTTTATATAATACATTTTCTAATGTGTAATTCTTCTATTTCATCTCCTATGTAGACCATTGGGTCAGTTTTTATTACAAACTATTTGTTATAGTTTTATACTTCTACTTCTTTTTTTATTTAGTCTTTTGGATTAGTTTTATGTCTAATAGTCTATTGTAACGAAATATTATAAACAACATGCATACTTGATGAAAATACATAAAAACGAATGGGATGTGACCAACACTAGAATCTTCTCATTACTTTTGTTCAATCAAATTTACACCATTTATTATATCATCATATATTGCTTAATTTTCAATAACTACACATTTCATTTTGATGACAATATATAAAAAATCGGGGTTGTGGCCATTGCTGGATCTTCACAACGTTTATATTCATATTAAAAACTATTTAACATAGCTTAAGTCTTCTTCTTCTGTAATGTAGACTTGTGTCAGTTTTAAGTCTATCAGTTTTATTGTGCAAAACTATAATAAACTATATGCACACTTGACGAAAAATATAAAAACGAATGGGATGGGACCAACACTAGAATATTTTCAGTACTTTTGTTTAATCAATTTTTAAACCATTTCCCATCATCCAAAATTACTAAATATTTAAAACACATTATTTGCGTTCGATGACAATATATAAAAATAGGGGTTGTGGCCAAATCCAAACTCTTTACGACGTTGTCTTTTTATAATAAGTCATATTTAAAATCATTTCCCATAGTCCATGCGTGCAGAAATTGTATGTGCTTATATATAAAAGCAAATGGATTGTGGCCATCACTTTAAGATTGTACACCGCTTAAACTCAATTAAATTTCAAACTACTTTTCATACTACGGTTAAAAAAAAATATGTGTGACAATATTATGTAGGTATATAAACGATTGCTTATTCCTTCACTAATTTACATTCTTGGCCAACGGCGGGACATAAAAGCTAGTGTATTAAATAAAATATAATTCTTCTGATTAAAATAAACATATACCCCCAAAAAATTATTCAGGGAAACTTAAATGGAAGAACTATTGAATGACACAATCATATTATGTCAAGCACATAGGTACTAATACATTTAGTTAATATCTGAGTTCATTAGAACATTTTATTCAACATCTGTATTAAATATTTTAAATTCATAAAGAAAATATACAAACTTCAAATGTAGTAATCTTGAGACCGGTGATATCAAGATGTTCAAGACGAGCTGCGACTCCCAGAAGGCTGTTGTTGGTGAGGGTCGAAATAGGATTACGAGCCAACGATAACCATCGCAGGTTTGAGAGGGAATGCGTCACCTAAATTATAAGGAAAAATTTGTATTTTGTAACTAATCATAGAATCACACGATGCATGTCTTTTGAATGAACTGCAGTAAATGGCTGTCGTACTAGCAGCAATCTTGTGGGGTAGAAAATGACAAGAGCCAGTGAATAAATGATGGGACAATAACTGCAAACTATTCAACGAAAAATAATACTCATAATATTTCACAAAATATAATATTTAACAAAACGAAAAATGGTGAAAATTCATTGTTTTGTTCATAACTTATTGCTATCTACTTCTGGGGGGCAAGTCTGGTCAAGCGGCAAAATCAATACCCTAAATCGAAAATGCCGATTGCCATATGCAAAGTGAGTAAAACCCTCATGATTACCCATATCATGGATATAATTACCTTGTATAATATCTTAACCCTTTGAACGCGTTAAGCAAAAAATAAAATTTGATCTGAAAAAATGCAAAATAAAGTATTCTATAAAATTCCTTTTAATTTTTTTTAATCAATATCTTGATTTAACACACCAAAAAATAGTTGTCACGTTATATTTTGGAGGGAGGGAGACTCAAAATTTTTTATTTAAATATGTATTTTAATATTTTTTTATTTTTTTCGCATCCAAAGGTAACGTTTTTTTACAAACCATGGACAAAAGTCGACTTACGCGTCGAAAGGGGAAAAAAAATTGGGCGACTTTAGTCGATTTACTCGTTCAAAGTGTTAATACATTATAGTACTCCATATGATAAGTATATCTATGATATGGGTAATCATGAGTGTTTTGATTCTATTGTTTGACGGGACTTACCCCCCTGGAGAGTTGAGGGTCACTGATTAATTTCTTGTCCACTATTTTACATTGAATATGGGTCAGTCCTCTCCTCTAGAGCTGCTGGCACGTTATCAATAGTAGCACCATATATTGACTTCACAGATCTCCCAATTTATAGAAGTAATACATGTAATCAAATATTATAGTGTTACTAACTTCATGAGTGTTACTAATTCATTTTTATTTCAATGTTATCTGAAAGATTTTAAGCTTAATTATATAAAATTATTGTATGTTTGTGTGAAAGCTCTAAGGGCCTATGTCTGTTGTTTCCGCCTTTATTTATACAATCAAAATAAACAAGTATTTCACATTTCTGAACATACACAACATTTTTTTAATGTTGGTCACTGTGCAATTAATGACTTACGATTGGTACTGTGGTGAGATCATTGTCTGACAGGTCCAGATATCTGAGCTGTGTGAGATTGGTAGCTGTATCTGGAGGCACCGATGGTAGGTTATTGTTAGATAGGTCCAGACTCCGTAGATGAGGTAAAGGTAGACTGGGAACCTGTTCCAAACATAATTCATTTAATAACAATCAAAAGAGTGCGAATGTGAAAAAAATATAGCAACATATAATTATTTTTATGAATCAAAAAAACATTGAAGCTTGTAGGGCTCGCCTGCCTTTAATATTAGATTTTTAAATAAAGCATCCTTAGTCTTTAACTGATGGATTAATTTTGATGGATAATTATATTTATTGAGTAAATTCCTTAGCACACAACAATACATACTCATGATATCTATAATTAGGAATCGCATATTGTGGGTGAACTCACTATGTTTCATAAATGACATTTTCATTACCAGTTATATTACGTTCCATGTCTTTATTTTGTAACTTACGAAATACAGTCAGACTTTGTTTTTAAGAGCACAGTTACGAAGAAATATTCAGTATTGCGTTGATTGAGGTCTGTTTTTATACAGATGTTTTTTTTATGAGGAGCTCCTTTCACTGATATAACATAACATAAAAAAAATGTTGTCAACAAGTGAACAAAATACACTTTACAAGATATAATTAAACCAAATTCTTGTGAAAAGTCATAAAATCTAAGAAAGGTTTGGTGAATAGTTATTTTTTTATAGGTCAAAAAAGATTTCCTTTACCGATTTATCCTATACAGGCGGACTTCGAATTTCGCACAATTCCCTATTTCACACATTGTCGCGCTGTGAATCTTTTGTTTCAATCAGACGTTCGTATGATACAAACAGGTCTTCAATATGTTCAATTTTGAAAAATAAAATTAAGGAATATGTTGAACAAAATTATGGAAATATATCTTTGAAAATTGTTTCCAAAAAACACGGCATAGTTACGGATGAAATGGAGAAATCTTTGTCATCATAGATCTATGACCAACATCAAAAAGATGTCCCTCTGAGTACTTCTATTATTCAAGCGAAGGCGCTTAGTTTGCACAAAGATTGGAAGGCTAAATTGATGCTAAGATTCCACCATGGTTTTTCAAGCAAGTAACGGTTGGTTTAACAATTTTAACATGAGGTATGATTTTCATAATATTAAATTTACTGGAGAATCCGCTGATGCGGATAAAGTTGCTGCAAAAGAATTTATTTCCTCATTATCCAAATTTATTGAAGATACAATTAATATTTTTCCCTCTCCTTTCGAACATTCAACATTCACACACATTTTCAGGAACCGATTATGTGCGAAAGTCGAGGTCCACCTGTAATGCTTAAATAAGCCATCTGACTGTAAAAATGCTTATCTCATTTTACTTTTAGAAAGAATTTGCACTTTGTTATCTTACCACCTTTTCATGCGTTCAACTCATTTATTATTTTTGTTGCATAAAATTTGTTTTGTGCGTTTGTTTTAATAATAACCAGTTACAAACTGACCTTCAATAACTAAGCATGTCATCTTACAAATGAAAATGTCCTCGATTCGGGAGAAAATGGATATCATCGAACGTGGCACGAAGGTGAAATTTGTAAAAAAATATGGACTATCCTCTTAAAAAGTTTCTCTACATTAATTAGGAATTATAAAAAATCTTACATAATAGCTTTCGAAAGCAACATCACTGAAATGAAGATGAAGCATTACTTGAAAGTTTTTCATTCAAAGAAGTACCGGATTTGCCGACAACAACTGAAGCAAAAGTTATCACAAATTAAACATAGCAGTGTTAAAAGGAATAACACGCTCATATTAAAAATTATATACAGCAGTAGGTATTTTGTATTTCATTCAGAAATAATGAGGCAAATTTATTTAAAAAGATTTTATTTATATTACATCTTTGATTTTATTGATAACTAAATATTTTTTGTTGAATGAATAAACATTTCTTTTTAATAGGTTCTAATCTAGCCTACCTATTGGTACTTAACTATGATATAAAGAGTAATGGTTATTACGAGAAAATTTTGTTAGTCCCTCGTTATAACCAAGTTCGACTGTATCATTTATATCATGATAGAAATATTATGAAAGTTCAAATCATGATAGAAGTTTATATGAATATAATGAAAACAAGTTGAAATTATAATGTCCTAGTAAGCTTACCATTAAACGAATGTACAAGAATATAGAATGTAAACATGAACGTTCATGATATAATGTTACAACAAGAATGTATAATGTCATTTGAATTTATAGTGCCCTAGCACGCTTACCATAAAATGAATGCACAAGAATATAGAATGTAAACATGAATGTTCATGATATAATGTTACAACAAGAATGTATAATGTCATTTGAATTTATAGTGCCCTAGCACACTTACCATAAAATGAATGCACAAGAATATAGAATGTAAACATGAATGTTCATGTTATAATGTTACAACAAGAATGCATAATGTCATTTGAATTTATAGTGTCCTAGCACGCTTATCATAAATTGAATGTACAAGAATATACTAGCACGCTTATCATAAATTGAATGTACAAGAATATACTAGCACGCTTACCATAAATTGAATGTACAAGAATATAAAATGAAAACATAAATGTTCATGATATGTTACAACAAGTATTTACAACCTCATTACATGAATTTATTTAGTATAATTACGAGTGGGTACCTACACAAAAAAATCGGATTCCCTTTTATTTTTCTTAACAAAATAAAGCAATATGATATCTTCATCCAGATCCTTACGTATAATGGCCAAAAGCAAATATCTAAATGAATGATGTTTTGAGAACTTTACACAAACTATTTTTAGTGTTGATTTCTAATGGAAATCTGAAAGGTTTCTAAAATTACCTCATAACAATACATAGATCTTGTGGAGCGATGCGGCTACAAATATCCCAGCTGATTTCACTTCATATTTGTAATATAACATTAAATAATATACCAAAAATTTATACATCACATGTCAAAGGCAGGATTATGTCAACAAAAGTAACGGAAACAGTATAATTAAAATACTTTAATAGCATAAAATTGTTCAAATTTGAGTCGTTTGACAGCATTAGATTTTAATAAAATAACCAAAAGTATTGAACAATATTATAAAATAAAAGTATTTTAACAATACTTTTACTTTAATCTTTGTTCGAGAAACACAGCCTAAATCATTAAAAAATAGAATATTGAATGTTTATCACATAATTGATATAATATGATATTTTAAAAATGTGATTGCTCAAAACTAGCTACAGTTGTGTGCATTCAGTGCTATAAAAATAAAAATTAATAGAAAACTAAAAAAAAAAATAGAAAATAGAAAATTAAAATGAAATCTTGCACAGAAAAACAATAAATAAAGAAGGTAATAAAATTAACATTATTTTCTAAAATACCAAAAATAACTAAAATAAAAGAAGATAAAATCAGTAAAATTAAAAAAAAAACTACAAAAAATAAAATTATCTTGTGTTCAAGTGGTCTTAAATGAAATTTTTTCTTTCCATCTAGTGGATTTTTCATGTCAGCATTGCTGTACGGCTAATTGTGAATGTTTTTGACTCTAGGCATAAAATGTAGATAAACTATATTGAACTCACTGAACTGAGGCTGACATTCTCGAGGCCGAGGTGCATCAGACTGTCCTCCAAACCCTGGAATGTTCGGTCACCTCTGACGAAGCTCAGGGGGCCGTTGTGACCAATGTCCAACCAAGACAGCCGTGGAAGATTGCCCAAAGCACCCGAGTCTATTCGCACCAGACGATTTCTAGACAGATCGAGCCAAGATAAAGTCTGAAAATAAAGAATAGTAATTAAGTACAGAGATCAGAAGGATCAATAGATAGTACAACCTGCCATATATTATGTACATCCCTTAATATACTAAATAACTGAATGGGTGAAAAATATATTTTTTTAAACCATGATCATTGTATATTACAAGGAACAATAGAACTATTTATGATATACTAAGTATTTTTACTATTTTATAATATACTAGTAGACCCGGGCAGATTTTGTTCTACCACAGACAGCCTTCCGCCTATCTAGACCTCATTTTATGAATTGAAACAAAATTATTTCGTGCATTTGTGTGTGGTATATTCTCTAGATGTACCGGCCGCCATGGCACAGTTGGTAAGCCGTTCGGTTTCTGTGCGGGCGTCCTGGTTTCGATTCCCAGCAGAGGAGAAATATATTTAAATTCATTTCTCATGCAAATATTGCTTCTCTGGGCTGAAAGTGTTTATTATTATTATTATCAATACTGATATGCTCACACACCCATCTATTGAAAGCTTACACAATTTAAAAATGAATTACGACCCTTTTTTCTATTAAAAAATCTTGGGGGCGTGTATGGAAGTCAAAATTTGTGGTTATATTTATTTTTGGATGAGAAATCTAAAAAAAAAATTTTCCAATCACGACTCGATATTTGGGGAAATATCAATGTGGTCCCAATTTAAGTCACTATATAATCTGTGATTTGAGTTGGTACGTAGTGACAGTACACAAGATATTCATGTTTTTCTTATATTATTTTGTGCATAAAAAATATTGAATTAAAAATATTTAATATGTAAAATAATATGTAGAATAAGTGTAGGGAGACCACAGAGGAGATGGACTGACAATATTGTCCAACTGGTGGGACACGGGTGGAAGCAGAGTGGCCAGGATAGAGAGAAACGGAAAACCCAGGAAGAGGCCTATATCCAGCAGTGGAGTGAAAGGGGCTAAAAAGAAGAAGAAGAATACATAAAATTGAGCAGAATATTTCAAATGTAGAAAACAATCTCACACGTAAACGAAATTGTGACCCATATTCAAGGAAAAGTGCTACATAATATGTCAAATATTTTTAAGTTTAATTATAATCTATTGCATTTTTAAAATATTATGATGCTATTTAGATGTGTATCGAAGTAGATAATTGATTTTTTTTATTAATAATAAAAAGACTTTTTCATTACATGACACTTGAAATCATATGTTTTTAAAATTGTGTCAGATTTATGCTTTTTGAGAGCACAGAACCGTTCCAAAAGGAGTTTCCCGTTTGCATTAGCAAGAAAAAATAGGCAAACTGACAATATGTCCTATTCTGATTCGTTTCAGAGTATGAAAACGTCTAAATCAACGGGCAACCGTGGATAAAAGGATTTTGTCTGCATGGCGTGACGTAATGAGTCCTGTATAAATTCAGTCAACCTTTTGACATTTCTCATATACTAAAATTCAGACGGATAAACTTCGAACGAATCAGAATGGGACATAATATGTTACAAGTATGTATTATGTGGAATGTCCGTTTGAATTTTAAGTACATAGGTACGTGTGACTTTAAATTTTGTTCCACTCAGAACAATAAAATATATACTTACCTAACAACTACCCTCCTTGAACTTTTAAAATGTAAAACTTATTGCAAAAGATTTGCGCCATGTGAAAAAAAGATGTTTTTATTTTATCATAATATTATGCAAATATATGGTTTATTTCCCCAAAATAAATTTCTCCAAATTTAAATAATATTACCCGTCAGTTGTAAGAAATTTTCTTACGACAATATTAGACATTTGCTTTATTTTCCCTATAACAAGTTATCTTACACCTGCCCTTATACTGTGTGTTAATACTAACCTACTTAAGAGGCTATAGTAGGCTATAGTATATTTTGAAAATAATTTCCCCAGTACCCACAAAAGATACGTCTTAAAAATAAGGAACAGTTTGTATGGTACATCTTTATTCTATTGCATGAGTTTTTTGAATTTGTTTAGCACTTTTCTTGTAAAATTAGTTTTAGTAAAACCCTATTTTATTTTTTTATTGTAAGTAACTAAAAAACTACAAGGCTTATGAAGTAGATTTTTATTTCAATTGTAAGAGAATATGAAAATCTACCGACTGAGTTTTTTATTATTATAATATTTTAACTATTATTGCTATTTAAAAAATCCTCTAAATTTTACCTTTTTTGCACGAAAAAATGTTGTATATCACATATCAGATGATATACAATATTTATTTGTGTTTCATACATTAGAAGGTAATTTAGTGTGCATTTTTGCGTACATCCGTATACCCAGGGCAAACAAGGGCCTTAATAGGAAAAATGCGTATCAAAAATGGCCAAAATATAAATTTTAATATAAAACATGGCCAACTGCAAGAATTATTATCAAAGGAGTTAAATTAAATATCGATCAACAAGAATGTAAATATTTAATGGTAATTGTCATAAATAATGGCAGTTTTTATTATTTCTACAAAAGTTTTCAAAAAAAAAAACAGTAATACATAAGCGAACATTTGGCCGTTTTTGATATTGGGGGGCCTCTTAGTTTTTAGCCAGTTTATTTACAAAGCTACAAACTAATTGAAATAAAACGAAAATTTATGTTGTAGAGTTCAACAGATTTAAGAAGAATCGTAAAAAATACATTAAACATATATTATGTACAAATCATTCAGCACTAAATTAAGTTTCTGCTATAGTCTCAACACTGATATAGGCCCGGTATTACAGTCAGCCCTCAACTCCTTAAACTCAAGATTAATGTTAAGGGGAGATTGAATCCATTTCCGTATTACAGTGCCAATATGACATGTCAGTTACCTACTAAATCTTCAATAATAGACATATTTTACTTTTTCTGTGGTTATTATCTGTCTAATTTTAAATAACCTCAAATAATACGAACTACAAAACGGGACGCTACGACTTGAAATACTATTGTTTTATTATCCAACATGGTAAATTTAATTTTTTTCACCAACATAATGCTTTTATGCCCATGTTCATTTCAATATGGCTGTCAGTTTGTTTTGTTGTGTGGCGCCACCGTCGATACAACTAACGCCTCTAGTGATAGAACACTGAAACTACACTCGTTGCCTAACGCTTCTAGCGATAGAAACTGAAACTACACGCGTTGCCTAGCAAATGACAGTTGACTCACCGTTAAGTACTTAATCCGCCAGAAACGTTGAGTTAAATATTTGTCGTTTTAGTGACGTATTTAAGGGAAGATTAGGCCTAAACGAACACTGTAATAAAACTTGAGTTTAGCTCTTAAACTGAGACTGTAATACCGGCCCATAGAATATGATTTGTTTTATGTTGAATATCTACAGATTAGAGAAAATACATTCTATACACGGAATACCCCAACTTTTAAATCAACTTATTAATAGTTTCTTCCAGATTCTGTCAAACTCTACAATCTAAGCTATCTAAATAGAGGTATAAAAGTTTCATGAGGATATTAATAACAAATAAATACAGCGTGCAAATCCAAAGAAAATATAAGACACAAAATAAATAAATAAAATAAGAAGAGATATGTTGAAAAAGTTAAGAATTGGGTGCCTTGATGATTTTGTGACCGAACATAAGTTGAAGAACTGATTGAAGTCATGCAGAAAATGTGGAATTTGTGGAGCTCATCTGACCTTGAAGAAAATCTCTGGACGGGGTTGGTTTTTGAGTTTTTCCGGTTTTTGATTTGGATAAGGTCGTCGAACGCTGTGGTATGTGTAGTCTTGGTATTCATTTCTCGCCCCCTGACGGTCATTCGGTCTCTGCTCCAGTTCATAGTCATCATAATCGTACCACTGGCAATATTATGGCATTTTTTTATTACAGGAAATAACAAAATTGACGCTTGTTTTAAGTTATTTTTATAAAAAGGGTAATAGCGAAATTAAAAAATGGTGTTTATTATTATTTTGAAATAAATAAATTAAAGATATATTGACATTCAATGCTTGGCTGAATTATAAAGAAATTATTTCTAAATTAAAATTGTCAAAAACAAGAGGTAAGTGAACACAAAATTGTGAAATAAATTAAGTATTTCATTGTATTTAAAAATATGAATTTTTATAAGTATAAATTTTCTTCGATTTACAGTTTATATTATATATTTTTGCAAGGAAAAATATAAAATAGATTGTTTTCTAAGATACCCGATTTTCAAAATAATGAAATAACTATGATTTGATGTATATTTTTCGTGTGTAATGTATAAAGGTACATTTTTTTTTAATGATTGACGAAGTTTTTATTTTGTAGAATTCCATTATAAATGATGTCTATAATCAAAAGTAAAACACTTTTGATTCCACATGAATATAATTTATGCGATAGGCCTATTTCGCCTTGTTAGGGCATTTACTAGCTTATATAATCTCGAAAATACTCTAACAAAGTGAAATAGGACTATCGCATAAATTAAATTCATGTAGAATCCAAAAAGTGTTATACTTTTAATTATAGACATCATATACATTTTTTATGTTTACATGTATTTAAAAACTTTGTAAATTGGTGAATTGATAAATTCTTATTTATTTAGGGATTTTATGATCAAAAAATTAATGATTTCTATAAATATTCTTTTAAATATACTTTTGTATTTAGAAAAATTTATATAATTCCAGGTAAACTTACATTGTAAAGGAATGTCCGGAGGCAGGATGGTAAATATTTAAATCAGACAAACGAAAAACACATCATATTATTACTTAGCATACAATACAAGGAAAATGCCAGCAATTATTACGATAAATAAAATACTTTAACAAATATCTTTAAAAAAATACTGTGATTGGTGTAATATATAGCACTTAATATTTTCTCTACTAACCTGGATGACACAAAACCTTCTCAAAACATGACAAAAGAGCTTTTATATAATATTATAAGTTCTTACATTATATATTTTTCTCAACCTATCTATGGATATATATGAGAATAAAATATTAAATTTACTATGCACTCGATGAAAGTAGCTGTACTGTCTCGCATATTCAACCTTCAATTACAGTGAAAAAACATAAACCCTACCCAGAATCGAAATTTGGACTAACTTAAGTTATTTCTTGCGTCTTTACTCCCTACTAGAAATCCAATTTCAAAAAGAACCTACCTTTGTAATGGAGAATAATGTTTTAGGTAGGTATGTTTCAATCATAATAGTCAATTATTATTTTAATGTACGCAGGCGACAGGTAAGTGAGTTCTAATAGAAAATTCTCAATTGGAGTCAGATTCCAATATACAAAGTAAGACTATTAGTATGACTGAATTTCAAGACTGAATTTAGAAATTTAAAAAAATATGTTTTTCTTATTATTTCTTTATAACATCCAGTAATTATAAATTTATCTATGCATGTTGGTCAACAGATATAACAAAATAATTACTGATACTGTCAGAGGTTTCCAAATCTACAAATGGTGTATGTACATCTGGCCTACAAATAAAATCTCACACGGTGTTTGTGTAAAACACAATAGGAGAAATATCTCAAACATGAGTAGTTTTATTACCCTGAACTTCTGCATAAGGTCTCCTGTTCCAATGGCGGGTATACAGTTTCCGCTGAGATCCAGATATGTCAAAGAGGCTGCAGAGCCAGGAGAAAAGCAGTTGGATGGGATACGAGACAAGTCGTTGTTTGACAAATCTAACCTGAAATGAAGTTAAAATTAAAATAAAGGATATTTTTTTTAATTCAATAAAAGAAGACAATAAATCAGTGCCATATGAAAATAATTTACGACAGAACAATTGTTATTAGACTGACAAATATTTTGTAGAATATAATAGGTATTAGAGTACAATATTTTTTTTATTTTTGCATATATAGAAATTTATAGAACTCTATCATTCCTCTTGTGAAAAGTACATATTATAAATCCTTATAAATTCCTTATATTAAGCAGAAATGCTCGTGCTACAGATCAACTAAATTGGTCCTGGCAAGATTTGAACTCGCTAACAATGGATCACTAACCCAGTGCACTAGCTACTCTGCCACCACCCATCTTAATATTTTAATCAGGTACATATGTACATAAAGTTATAAAATATCATGTACAGATAATATGTACACAATACCTGTGTTTTCATCTGCGATTATAAAACTAAAGAAAAAGATAGGTAGGTAGAAATTAAGTTTAAATAATTATTCTCCTTACTTTTCCAGTCCTTCTTCGGGGAAAAGATTATCTGGCAACATTTTGAGTTCATTTTCAGACATCTCCACCACACGGAGTGCCAGCAGAGACCTAAACACTTCCGATGGTAAGTCATATATTTTGTTGTTAGACAGTTGGACTATCTGAAAAAAAAACATATTATTTCCATGATATAAACTTATATTATAGTATCCCGTGTATATGAATTTCTAACATCATCTCTTTTCTACACAATTTTTCTTGATATGCAATATTAATAATAATAATAAGGTATTTAATATAGCGCCGTTTAATGATTGCATACCCAAATTCGATCACAAAGACTGTATGGGGGCACTAATGAAATTGTCACAAAGATGGATAGAAGTGTTGGATCATAGACAATAATAATGTTTATTTATTTATTTGGGACAAAAACAACTTTATAATATATATATCATGAGCATCAAAAATTAATTTCTTAATAAAAGCCAAAAACATGTCCACAGTATAAGCATTAACCATGTCCACAAATGAAAACTACTTCAATATTAAAGAAAAATATACAAATATATGAGTAAGAACATATGAAAAACTGAGAAAAACAAACTGATGATTTGCCACCTTTCATCATTAAGAAATATGTCTGCACTCCCGCCTAACCCTCTCTATGAATTTATCCCTAACCCTTTCTTTGAATGTTTACAAAAGTATTTTTTGAAAATATATTTTTATTTTCAAATGTATTTGTTATTTTTTATATTCCTTTTTTTCTTTTTTGTAAGAAGGGTTTTCTAATGTCTCATTTGTATGTAAAATTCTTTGTAAGATTTTATTATTACTATTATAAAAAAAATACTCAGCATTACGTCTATTCGTAATTCTTAATAATAGACACGTTTCGTGCAACGCGAATTGTTGATATGATGATGTGCTTTGCACGAAACATGTCTATAATCAAATAGAACTAATAAAAAGTATTTTATGTATAATATTATATTAGATATGGAGTTCTATCAAGAAATGTCTATGGGCGATCTAAATTTAACTTCCGTGTGATTAAGCACAAACAATATTTGATTTTTGAAAGGAATATAATCAAATTCATTAAATATATTTGATTGTTTCACATACCTGTAATCTTTTGGTATTTTTGAATGCGTCAAAATCGACGTCCATGATATGATTGTGGGAAAGATCCAGAACTTGCAGATGAGGCATATTACCAAAAACATCACGAGTCACGTTCTGTAGTCGGTTATGAGATAAATAAAGATGCGTTAGGGACATCTCAGCTGACCTGGAAATTCAATCAAATCAAATCAAATTCATTTATGGATAAACATATAGTCTGTTAATAGAATATTTTCTTATGGGTCTATAATCTACAACAAAAGAGTTTTGAATATGATAGAGAAAAACGGAGAATAGCTGAATATGCTCTTATACAACTCGTAATGGAGGGAAAGATAGAGGGAAGACTGGGTATGGGACGTTAAGGAACATCGTGGCTTACAAAACAGCAGGCTGTGGTTTGGGAATCCGGATACGTAGTTACTCATTGAGTTGACGCAAGATCATGATGAGGTCTGTGTGATGGTTGCCACAAGAAGAAGATTAAAAATACTGGCCATAACTGGGGCCACAAGATTCTGTACAACAAAATTTTCTAGCATCATTTGTTACATTTAAAAATATTATTTGAATATATCAACAATTTAATAAGTAACTACTTTGTTCGTAAGCATTAATTATCTAACTACTTTATAGAAGTAATAATATTTTGTACCTGAAATATGATCTGCTAATATATGAAATATTATTATGGGATAAATCTAAGGCTTTGATATTTGAGTGGTAGCCTCCGATTCCAATACCTGAAATAAAATTTTGATTTAATTTTTAGCACATTTAAAACGGGTTTAGTTAAGATTTTTATTTATAGCATATTAAATGCTAAAAATTTACGTAACCAAAATTTATGAACAAAATCGATTTATGTTTATTTTATATATTTTATTTAAAATTTATCAGTTCTTCAAATTTTAAACTTAGTAATCTAATTAATTAGTTCTAATAATATATTTTACTGATAATGTTATTGTAATATTTTATTTTGAATCTATCATACACTTTAGAAAAAATTCAACATTGATATATTATTTTATATAGCTACAATACGGTCCCAATACATTATTTTTTTTATTAATTACAAATCAATACAAATTTAAATATAAATTACAATTTAAAAAGGTTTACATTCCATGATATGATTCATAATAACCCTCTTTAACTGAGATAAAATCTCGTGTTAAAAGAGGGGAGTATCTATTTTGTATTGTTACATTTGCCAAAACATTGCACATCTACTAACAAATAAGAAGCTATACAAAAACAAGAATGAAATAAACAAAAAAAAAAATCAGTACAATTTTTTGATTTTATTCTTAAATAATATATTATAATTTTTTTTCGAGTCTAAGACTCAAAGGGAGTTCATTAAACCACTTAGTACCTTTATACTTATAGAAATGTTGTGAGGCAGTTGTACGTAAAAGAGGAATGGTAATACATCCTTGTGAATTTATTCTGCTGCTTAGAAAATGACTATTTTGATTTGATTTTGTAAGAAATCCATATTCAATGTCAGTAAATAATGGCAACATTAGATAAATAGATTATTGTATTCTTAATTTGAATTATTTACATACAGGAAATGTTTCGAATTTCAATTCCAAAATCTTTTTTAAACTATTTTTGCTTGAAAACTGTTTTTGATATTGCTCCTATCCGTAGGTAATATATACACTTTGATTGCTCCCTTAGGCAGCCCATACACAGTCAATCTGTATTGCGATCCGTGATCAAAATCCCTCAACGACAGCCCATAATATTTTTAAAGTTTCACTTAAAAATATGATTAAGCAAAAAAGTTTACTAAAAAAATCAATATGAAATATAAAATGATATAAAATGAATGATTCACCTTGAGTGGACATAAATTGATCCCCAAAGTTTTGTGCTATGAAAAAGTTGTGCAAGATAAAAAAAAAACAAAAATAAGAATAAAATGATATGAAGAAAAGACAATGAAACTACAAGTATCATGATGAAGAAAACTCAATATCAAAAATGGAATCTGTTTTTAAATATAAGACAAGATGTTATGGCAGTCTATTAAAGAAAATTATATCAACGCATAAACATTTACAAATTGATTACATTGTCAATTTCCATGCCATTATTATTAGATGGTTATGACATAAAATTAAACACACAAATTTAAGGCATAATCTTTTTATAAATGTTACAACAAACAAATAAATAATAAATTTGCAAATAACATATGCATAAACAAAAAATACTGAGTGCAAAAATCAAATCATAAAAACTGCAAAATGACTGATTTTTCTAATTCAGAGTTCAGAGGGGTTAAAATTAAATAAATATTATAACGTACTT
This sequence comes from Molanna angustata, assembly GCA_963576475.1. Classification (NCBI taxonomy): domain Eukaryota; kingdom Metazoa; phylum Arthropoda; class Insecta; order Trichoptera; family Molannidae; genus Molanna; species Molanna angustata. The sequence goes on from OY754976.1 coordinate 28,706,065, forward strand.
TTATAAATTTGTTAATAAAATTGAAGATTTTCAGTTCATTATAAATTTTAAATAAGGGTTCGTTTTAAACTTTGCATTATGATCACAAGTATAAACAAAAAATATTAAGTAAAATGAAATGTTTTCAGACAAATATTCTCATTTTATCATTTTATGTAGTATTTTTTTTTAAATGAGCTAAAGTTTTCGTCAAATATCTTAAGCCATTTTGCCATGGAGCCATATACCATATATATTGAATGTATGTCAAATTAATAGGTGAAAACATAGAATTATAAGGTACAGAAGCCGCGTGCAATATAAATTTCGAATTCAAATGTATGACAAGTTTTATTAACATGTGTGTGCGATGCGGTAGATCGGTAGGTGTACGTATACTGCATAGAAGAGCTTTTATGTGTACTACTATGTGTTCTATGACTGTATTGACGGCTGGGCGAGTGAAACTCAGAACTTTGTTCTTAGTTTTAGTTGTCATACTTTCATTGCGCTGACTATGTATCTGTATCATATATAATCTAAGGGTGAAAAATTATCCATCTTGAATTGGAATATAATATATTTTTGATCTATTTTAAAAAAATAGTTTAGAATAAAATTCATTCAAATTTACTATTGTACCTGGTTCCCTTATAATAGTTCCAAAAGCAGCAGCTATTGAGTCACTCAATTGGTTAATTCTGTTGTGAGAGGCATTCACCTTGAGAGATCTCAGAGTGCCAACTTGATCAAACATAGAGAATTCAAAGGTTGACATCCTGTTATAAGACAGATCCAATCTGAAAAATAACAAAGTAAATCAAAGTTTGTTTATGTTTTAATTATAAATAAATATACAAATAATAATTGTTTACAGAAAAATGTAACACATCAAATTAGTGACAGCAGCACCATTAAAAGTGCATATTTAGATTTGTGAATGTGCCACAAAATAAGTAAATAGTGTAGATTTCAGAGATGTAAATGAGCCACAAAAGGAGTAAAAATGAAGATTTTAGACTTGTAAATGAGCCACAAAAATAGAAAATAATGAAGATTTTAGTGTTGTAGGTGAGACATCAAAGAAATACATAGATTGTGCAGAGTATAAAGATGTAAATGAGCCACAAAAAAATAAATAGTGCAAATTTTAGAGTTGTAAATGAGCCACTAAAAAAGTAAATAGTGTAGAGTATAAAAATGCAAATGAGCCACAAAAATTAAATAGTGCAGATTTTAATGTTGTGAATGTGCCACAAAAGAGTCTGAATTCTATAATTATTATTTTTTTACAATAAATAAATATATTTCTATTTACATTTCTTCTATATCTACTTTAGTACATTTACATGAATCATATATTGATTCTCTGAAGAGGAAATTTATCAATACAATAAATATAATTTTATCAATACAATACTTACACTTCCAAGTCGGGCAAATTCTGAAAAGCTTCATCAGAGATGTCCTTGAGTTTGTTCCCTCTAAGGCTGATCTTTCTGAGACGATCTAGGTTCATAAATGCCCTCCTTTCTAACTTTTCTATGAGATTATCCTCTAGAGCTATCTCTCGCAGTTCTGGTAATTCGACAAATGTGTGTTGGGCCACGTAAGTCAGTTTATTGAGAGACAAAATGACACTTTCCAGATTTGCATGAATGTCGCCCTATAAAAATATGTCAATATTATTTAAAATAAAAAGTCTAACTAAATCTCAATCCTGCCAGTGGGCAATATATTTGTATACACTATGTAAACAAAGAAATAAATAAACTTCTCGATAGAACTCCATTACTATTTTAATATCAAAATTAACTATAACATAATTCTATTATTTGTAGATATCTTTCTTTTCTTTCATCAGCCCTCGTTCTTCCAGTAATGGACATAGCTCTCCTCCTGAGACCTCCACATCTCCCTAGCCTGGGCAGATTGCATCCATCCGCCTCCAGCTACTAGTCTAATATCGTCTCTAATATCTTGTTTGAAACCTTCCAACACTTCTTATGCCCGTTCTAGGTCGCCATTCCAGCACTTTCTTAGTCTATCTGGAGTCTGTGGTTCGGGGAACATGCCCTGCTCAGCTACACTTCTGATTTTCGACCATTTTGACAATGTTGGTTACTTTCGTTTTCTCTCTTATCCACAAGTTGGTTAAAACTTTTACCAGATAAAATAAATAAATATATAATTTAGGTATATTGTTTAAATCCTTTACACTTAAATATGATAAATTAAATAATATTCTGGTAAAAACAAAACATGATGCAATTTCGTTTTCCTTTTTAAGGACAATCGTTTCGCCTTTTCAACTAAAAAAAATATGTCTAATATGGTTTCGGTACCTACCTGCAAAGTTCCTTTGAAAAAGTTGCTGATGATATTATCTTGTAGTTCGAGTCTTTTGAGACTACCCAGAAAGTGGAAGGACGTATCAGGAACATTGCTTATTCTGTTGTTGGACAGATCCAAGTGCTGTAGTTGTTGTAGCGGCCTGAGCGCATCGTGCGGAAGATCGTGCATTGAGTCATCTAGACCGTTTGATATTTTGAAGCTTATCAATCCATGGCTCAACTGAAAGAGAGTAAAAAAACTTATGCAATAAATAATGTCTTTTAGATTCCCCCTTTACATTCTCCAATGACAATTCTCGGTGGGATTCCAAAGAAAATTAGTAATAAATTTGTTGAGATAAAATAAAATAAGTAGTTTTAAGTTCCACTGTATTTTTTTTATGACAAAAATATGTAGTATCTGTCACCTAGTGACCATCTTTAGATTCTTGATTACAGCTCGCCAAGCGAAAGAATGCGGGTGACAGAACCTGTGCACAAACTAATTTTAGTGCAGGAAAATACTCTAATTTGTATCAACCAATAAAATCAGTTGACTTTCGACGTTGTGCAGCGAATTACGTGTCACTTTTTCCCTGACCTTTGCATCCATAGATTTTCAACAACGCTATATAAAACTGTTACCCGCATTCTCTTGTTTGTCGAGCACTACTTCATTCTTCTTCCTTCAGCCATCTCTCCTCTGCTAGATGTAGGCGTCTTCTAAGTATTTAGAAGATTAGTTCATAACTTAGTGATATTCACATAGTTTAAAACATGACTTAAGATATAATACGTTTAAAACATGAAGGTAAAATATGAGAATTGATAGAATTTTTTTTATATACATAGTAATAAAAATACAATTTACCTCTACAAATGCTTCCTTATCAATCTTGGAGATATCATTTTCTGATAGGTCCAGATACTTGATTGTGCGCAGATGCCTGAAGGCATGGCCCTGTATGGCTTGCAGTGACCCTCCGGTAATCTTTAGTTCTTCCAGGTCTACACCAAACTCTTGGAAATCATCAGACACCAGGGTGGAACGAGGTAGTTTGCTCAAAGATAGTGTACGAAGGGATCTCATCCTGAAATACGACAAATAAATACAAAAATAAGGTTAATATAGGCAATGTACGTACGTCTATTATGCCTTCATGGTACGTAAAGAATTTTTGAAGAAAGAAGCAATTATGATAAAGTAATAAACATCTGAGAAACACAAAGCTAAAATTTACGGAGCACGAAGCAAAGAATAACTTCTTAAGAGAAGGTTTTTGATTTGTATGTACATAACTTTATAAAATATAAAATTAAGATCAATATTGTCTCGTTCAGAGTAGAAGATCAAGAAAATAAGTTTTGACTGGAGGTAAAACTTGTATATGATTATTGAGTACTGTAGGAAAAATAAAGAATGAACACAAATAGATAAGTATAGTTTTACCTCCTGAGATCCTGAAGACCGACAACGCCATTTCTGGGACCACTAATATCCAACTGGAAGAGGGTGTACTGGAATCCATTAAAAGATTCTCCGGGGACAATATTACGTACCTATAATAATCAATAATACCTACTAAAACAAATATGCAGACAATTTAAATAGTAAATAATCAACTCAATAACGGGTGCTAAGTGTGTTGATCCCGGCGCAGACGGATAGGAAGCCATTTGAGTTGCTTGCAAAAACATGACATGTGGTTGTATATGCGAAGGTTAAATATGAATCATATGCAGATATTTTGTAATCAATCTAATTTGTTTAGAAGTTCCTGAGTAAGATCCAAATATCAAATATCTGAATAATCGAGAATGGGGAGAAGGAGAGTTCGTGCAAGTTTTTTTTTTTATTTATTTAAATATATAAATTACATTTAGTACATGTTATAAAAAAAATAATAAACCAACTAATTAATGTTTCCTTTCCTAATTTAAGCTGTAAGCTTGTGTTTAGGAAAGCAGCAACTCTTTGCTTACACAAAATACTTAACTAAAATAAATAATTAAGTAACAATTATAAAAAAAAAACATTTCCAAACCAAAAGCAATACAAAAAGAATTTACATTTCAAGTCAATAAAAAATATCATTAAAACCATAACACATACAAAAATGAAAATTAACTACAAACTGAAGATGAATGTAATATTAGAGTGTTTCAAATTGTTTTTAGTTTCTTTTTGAATTCTTCGTAATTCATTTCTGTTCTGATATTTAAATATTAGCGCGCTGCTGTAATATATAGCGCGCTAACTGCTCTGCCATTTTAATTATTATCAATTAATTGAATAATTATATTATAATTATTATCATAACAGAATATCCCACAATGTGCAGTAACCAGCGACAGGTGTGGGGGTGTGCATAACCTTACAAATGTGTGTATATACCCACACACCAGTCTCATCTCACCTAAAAAGGCAACATTCAGAATGGGTGGTAAACCTCATTCCTGAACTATGTGACAAGTTTAATTATTGCCTTGTGTATTTTTGATTACCCAGCTCTAACGGGACATCCGAAAACGAGGATAATAGTTCGAATAGAGTGGAATCACTATTCTAAGTCGGTGCCTACAACAAATTAATCAATTTAAATCAATCTATTAATAAAGCAACAAATTAGGTACATACACTAACCTCGTTTTCTTTTAAACTCAAATATCTGAGAAAGTCAAATTGATGGAAAAGACTCTTGGGAAGATTGGTGAGGTTGTTGGCGGACAAATCCAGGGACTGTAGACTTGACTCAAGACCGGAGAATGCTGCTGGAGAAATGTCCTTCAGACCACAATCCCGTAATGAAAGAGTCTTTATTTTCGCTTGACGAAATGCATCTTCCTGAAAAATATGCAATGAACAAAAAATTTATTAACATTCTTATATACCATTTATAGGCCTGAATTTGTTTTTTTACTAATTTAATACACAAAAAATATAAAGTAACAATATGTTTTGATTTTTAAAAATTATTAAAAATTTAACACTTATTCCACTATTCATTGTCTAAGTGTATATTTAATAGCTGAAGTGACTAGCAAAAATCTTGAATAATGACGTCAGCTGCACAGAAAACAACTTTTGGGTTTTTGCTTGGTTGGCTAGACGTCCAAACCTTCCTCCACTACGCCGAAAATTGTCAAGATATTTGCCAATGCCTATACTTACATAAAGTTATGTAAGAGTTTTGTCATTTCCCAAGTTGGATCAGAACTTGTGTTCAAGGGAGGAGTAAAGTTGTAGTTTTATTTTGATATATTGTTGAAAATTTATGAAGAAAACAAGCAATTTAACTGGCAATTAATAAACTTAATTCAATTTGCACATCTTGAATTGAGATAATAAAGAATAGTGTTGCAGATAAAGGTATAAGGCTATGGTCATTCCAGCCCGCCACCCGCGACCGACAACAGGGCGTCACATGCTGCGTCTACATGCTATGTTTGCAAATGTTCCACATTGGTCACTCTTACCCGGCCTTAATGGCGGCTACCCACTCCACGCGACTGCCGGCCGTCATCCGCAGCATCCTCGTTCATTTTGAGCCATAGTGGCGGGTGGACGTCACCGCGTCTTGAATAATATTTTATTGCAGATCTTAAAAATGGACATATTCACCAAGGAACAGGACGAGATTTTTGTATAATTAGTGAAATCTAATACAGTTTTATACGATGCGTCAGATAAAAATTATAAAAACAATGTAATAAAATACAAATTATGGGAGACTATTAGTGAAACGCTTAATATGTCAAGCACATTTTATAGGTTGTTTAGCAATGTAACTTTCAAGTATTCCATGTATTCCATGAATTTAACGTATTAGGTATTTACTATGCAAAATACTAAATGAACCTTCCTTTTCTCTATTCTTATACATTACATGCCGTTTTTTATTTTTCTTCAATAATTCTGACAATAATATCATCGTCTTCCTCTTCTTGTAACAATTTAAATGTTTGAAGCATGTTAAAATACACAAGACGACGTATCAAGTGTTCGAAGCAGAATGACCATGTAGACCACATCGGATCGCGGCGAGATTCTGCCGTCCGCAGCGGCACTGACTGTCGTAAGTCGCGGGTGGCGGGCCGGAACGACCATAGCCTTAGTAAAATATTACCTATCTTATTTGGTGGTACAGTTTTGAAATATTTTATAAGAAGTAAATATATTGGCAAAGAGGGGGGGGGGGGACGATTTGCATATCTATCAACCAAGCAAAAAATACAGAATTTGTGTTCTGCGCAGTCCACATGATTTTTTAAGTTTATACTAATGAAGTTAGGTTGTCCCTCTAAGTGGGGCAACTGAGATATATTTAGGGCTAGAATGGAGACCCAGTGTCCGTTGTTTGATGACCACAAAAGATTATGTAATACCTACTTACGGATAATGGCCACTAAACAGTAAAGAAACACAAGCAGTATATACTTGAGTGTGCACCATAAATATCTGTGTATTACCTACAGCTATAAATAATGTTCTTACCTTGATAAATTGTATTGGATTTCCATCTAAAATAGTTGTATTTAAAATGGAAAATAATTGAAATGACGCAGGAAGTAAAGAAGTAATAGCATTGTACTCCAATCTGCAAAAAAACAAATAACAATAATTTTGTAATGAATTTAGTTGAAAAATTGGTAATTGTTTGTTATAATTATTTACGATACGCACGTTCAAAAATCTTCCATTCTGTAATGAAAATGAAAAGTATGGTTATAAAATAAGTATATTTTGACATTTGACATTTGGAACATGTTTGATGTTGACATTATTAGAACTTAAAAATGTCACAAATAAATTTATTTTCTATGGCTGTAACTTATATATCATTGGCTGTAACGTATACCTATAGCTCATTGGCTGTAACAATGACAAACTCGATTTTTTCTTTTTTTAAAGCACAAATAGAGAGGGATTTGAAATGTATACACGATAATTTACACAAAAATAAAGTGTTAAAAAAAATCATAAAACTAGGTAAAAATATATTAACATACTTACATAATAGACATATAAAGTTTATTTGAAAAATGGGATCAAATGCATACATACATACATACCATCACAGCATATCCCACAATGTGGGGTAACCAGCGAAAGGTGTGCGGGTGTGCATTGCCTTATAAAAGGGAGCACAACACATCTGTGTATACCGACACACCAGTCTCGTCTCACCTAAAAAGGCACTACATTCAGAATGGGTGGTAACCTCATTGCTGAACTATGTCAGATGTTATTGTTGCCTGTTGTATTTTCGATTACCCGGCTCTTACGGGACACTCGAAAACAATAATAGAAAAGAGTGGAAGCACTATTCTAAGCCGGTGCCTCCATGATCAAATGCGAATACACAATTAACATATAGGGGCCAGACGCTTGTACATATTCCTAACCACAAATGGCAAAAGGTGCTGATCACATTTTTGCTGCGACCAATTTCCATTCAATTTATAAAGCAACTCGCGCATGTGAGTCACTATTATTATTATTAAAGACTAACTGAACCTAACTAAAACGATTGGGTTGTGGCTAACGCTAAACTCCTCACTAACAAGTCATTCTATAAAGTATGTACATATTCAAATTTTGTATGGAAAATATTCAGCATTTTCATGAAATGAGTAGGTATGTTATATTATTTTTTATGTAAATATTAAATTATGAAAACTTGATAACTCTTCAATGCCATTTTATGAAAGTGATGTGCCTTTTTACCAATTTGAAAATAAAAATTTCAAATATCCTGAGCTTGGGGTCACATTGAAATATTTGACAGTTAAAAAAAATGAGAAAAACTATTCAGATATCCTTCATAATCTAATAGGGTCTAAGCAAGTATTAGATATACATATTTGTAAAATTTGAAAAGAATCGAATGAGTATTTTAGTCCATAATCGATCAAGTAAAAATAAACACGCTGTACATAGCACACAACATACACCAAAGATTACACACACAGATACATTGCGATGAAACTTTCAGAATACATCAACATGATACTAGTCTGAGTAGTCTGCAATAAAAAAAATACCCTTAAAAAGTGCGAAATCATAACTCCCATTATATCCCCTTGGGTTAGTTAGGAGTAAAAATGATGGGAATGGGATTTACGTACATACCTTACTATATTGCGTCGTATTGTATTGCATTTCGTATGTTTCGTTTCGTTTCTGTCGCCAAACGCTAGTTCAGGCAGCGCCTTGGAGGAGTAAACATGACGCGAAAGTTAAGTCTCGAATATGTACAATGTAGGCACATCGCACATGGCAAGACTAGGATAATAATATTTTAAATGGGCCGATCCCGGCGGCACTGCAATGCCGGGCCAACCCGCGACAGGAGTGGAGCAAGCCCCGAACATCCCGTCACATTCCAAAAATCAGTTTAATATACTGGTCCCGCAATGCGGGAACTATCAGATATTAAGCTGATAAGAACAGATACTACACTTTGATCTTAGCCAACAGGCCGAGAAGCGATACCGGTGAATCTTTCATCAGACACTATATAAGAATTCTACCACCATTCATATAGAAGTTATGCTTGCTTGTAACGCCATCTATGAAGCAGTTTTTGAATTATAATTACATTTTTCACAAAATGAAATAAAAGTGAAGTTTTCAGTCACTTTTCACTTTTAGACATTTTCTAAAAAGATAATAACTACTTTAAATAATGTTTCGTTAATTTTTTTTGTATTTAATAACTAAGCAATATTTCTGAAAAAAGTAAGCACATAAATAAATTATGAAGATGTTTTTACCTGAGAACATCCAAAGACATGTGAATTCCTGGAATGTTGTTTGAAGGTGGAACTTGTACGATGCGATTCTTTGATAGATCCAAATGTCTCAATTGCTTTAGGGGAGACAATTCTTCATATGGAATGAGCATCAGCTGATTGTCTGATAGAAGTAACTGAAAACCACAATCAATCAAATGGTAGGTACCTATGTTATATATAATCTAAGGGTAGGTAAGTACCAACTTTGAAATTATAGAAAATTCTGTTATTTGGGAATGGCACATACTTCCCTTTTTTATTCCATGAATTATTCAGGGGGGCAAGTCTGGTCAACCAGCGGAATCAAAACCATCCATGTTTACTCATATCATGGATATAACGATCTTATGGAGTTCTATAGCATCATAAGATGTTATAGCACTCCATAAGATAATTATATCTATGATATGGGTAATCATGGATGATTTTGATTCCGCCGGTTGACCAGACTTGCCCCCCAGAAGTGACATAAACTATTCTGTTGATAATATCAGAAATACCTTGCTCAATCTTCCCATTCCATCTCTGAAGACTGTTGGATCCAACCTCGAGAGATGGTTTCCTCGAAGGTCCAGGGTCTCTAAAAGTGGCAGAGAAGAGAAGGCGTCCGATGGCAAGGACGTAAGAGAATTATCAGCCAGAATCAAGCTATGCAGGGAGTTTTCCAGGCCCTTCCAACTGTCGGTAGAAATTTCTGATATCTGATTACCTGAAAATAGTTTTAAAATTTTGAGTATTGGAAAAATTATCGATATACCGATTATGATGTTACAAACGTCTACCTTTGGTCAATCATGAAAAATGACCATTAAACACAATATTTAAAGTTTGGTTGGGCCATGGTAGTGGCATTCTGTTTGAGAATGTGCACCACCATGTCCACAAAATACCTTCAAAATGCCCAGTAATGCCGCATTTGCATTCTATCAGTAACACTACCTATACATAGTCTTACTCCAACGCCTACAAGTTATCTCATCGACGGAGACAATGGATAACCATTTCGGTAAATCACTATGAAGAGAACATTCTCCCAAATGATCGTCAACGTCCGGAGGGACCTGACACTATTTCACCATGATTTGGAACTCAAACCTACATTAATTTAAAGAAATATAAAAACATGTGCTTAAGTTTTAAAGTGCTTTTAACAAACTTGTTCTGGGCCGTTTTGTTAACTTATCCTCACACCTCAAGAGAGAGAATTGTAATAAATAGGTATAAACTGGAACTCTGACACAGAATTTCGACATCTTACTACTGTCAACAGTCTAATCTCGTTAATATCAATTCATTTAAATCAAAGTCACCTTCTTAAATGGCACAAAGTAAAGTATATTAAAATAATAAAGACTCACCAGTGAGATCTAATGATCTGAGTTTTTGCAAATATCTTAGAGCTTTATTGGGTATTGATATGAGCTCATCTTGGTGTAGCTCCAACTCCCATAGCGACCTTTCCAGGCCCAAAAAGGCTTCTTCGGGAATATCTCTAAGAGGATTTTTGTTTATGGCCAACCTGTACAGACCTGAAAATATTTTTCATTAATTAGAACCTTAGTTTATATTAAATAGACCCAAATATCGCCATTTTTTTAAATTGCATATTCCAAGAAGTCATCTGTGGTTCGTGCAAAATCTGTGGACGGACCAGCGACTGGTGTGCATTATCTAAGACATTCAAAATGCAAGGTGAACATCATGGCTGAAATTTCTGAGATGTTATTTGGCCTTAGTTGTTTTCGAGTGTCTCGTAAGAACCGGATAACGAATACAACAACAATAATTAGTAGGTATTACAATAAAGATCCTATCAAATCTTACCCGTTGATTGAAAGAAATAAGGCTCCAAGTCTCTTAAACCGTTGTCTTCAAGGTGCAACATAAAGACTTTAGATGAATTGATGGGAGGTGGTACCCTGAACAGAGGGACTGTTCTGCAGGCCACAATACCGAGGTCAGGAATAGCCTTCGAACAACTGCACAGAGGGTTGAAGATACATGGCGGATATTGAACACCAGGTTCTACATGAAACTGAAAAAAAAATGATAACTTTTAACGAAAACAAATACTAGAAATCATTTTAGTATCAAATTGAATTTCACTCTTTGAAGAACGAACAGGATGGAGAGGTCAACTAACTAAGATTTACAGACGAGTTGTTTAATTGTAGTATTATAGTATTTTATTTTATAGTAGAAGTTAAATAGCTACAAGTAAGTACAAGACTTTGAGCCAGCAAAATTTACGCCATAGTACCTATAACTGTTGATTTTGATTGTGTAAAAGACTACGATTAACAACGAGTAATAACGATTAGATAATATTAAGAACCCCGCGTATTGGTGGATGTCGGAGATAACAGCCGTCAAAGTATAGAAAATTGCTATTTTTACACATCAGTTATAATGAAACTTTATAGTATGATTTTTTTATATTTACTAAGGAAGACTATTAGGAATCACGCCTTCCATTTACAGACGCTTTGGATGGTGGAAAACCCCTGACAGATGGTGGAAACCCCCTGACAGATGGTGGAAACCCCCTGACAGATGGTGGAAACCCCCTGACTCCCCGACCTTTAAAGTTAAATAAATTGTTAGGTCTCTTTAAAGGTGTCTGTCAGAGGTTTCCGCCAACCAAAGTGTCTCTCAATGGAAGGTGTGATTTCTAAAAAAACTTCCGTAGTAAATAAAAAATAAAACACGCTTAAGGGGCCATATAAACCTATGTAAACACCCCAATTTCAAATCAAATATGCTAAACAGTGTGTTTCTAAAACAATACCTTAATATTTAAAAAAAAAATCAAAATTTATTTATTAAAATTTTTCCATAAATATGTGTTGTAGAGAAATATTTTTTTATGAGTCTATTAAAATCAAAGTGTATGACCGATGAAGTTTTTTCATTTCAGGCCAGGGTGCAAGTCTGGTCCAACCGGCGAAATCAAAACCCTCACGATTACCCATATTATGGATATAATTATTATATGGAGTTCTATATTATCTTTAGAAGTCATAGAACTCCATATTATTAGGTCCTTACATATGAAATTTTCGTTTTGCCGTACTGGCAACTTTGATCTCAAATATCTTCTCTTTGGTTAGGAATTCCAAATTCAAATTTATACAGCTATTTACTCATGTATTTTTGTTTCGAAAATTATAATTCATTTGTTTTTTCCTCAATTGTTTTTTTTTTCTTTGCGTCACTCAGTTTACAAAATGAAAAACTTGAAATATCGCGTTATTTACGAGTACGAGTTCCACCGTGGCACCAGTGCTGCAGAAACGGCTCGAAGGATTGATGATGTGTATGGCGACGGTGCCGCAAAAGAAAACACAGTGCGTTTTTTGATTCCAACGTTTTCGTTCTGGAAATTTCGACCTGCAGAACAAGCCCCGTGGACGGCCGGAAACCAAAGTTGATAATGTAGAATTGAAGGCTATTGTGGAAGCGGATCCATCGCAAACCACGTCCGAGTTAGCTGCAGGCTGCGGTGTTACATAGTGATAAAACTGTTGTAATCCTCTTGAAGCAAATTGGGAAGGTGGGTACCTAACGAATTGAGTGAAGCAAATCAACAAACGCGCATTGACTTCTGCGTTGCATTAGGTACTCAACCGGCACAATAATGAAGCGATTTTAAATCGAATCATTACCTGTTATGAAAAGTGGATCCTGTACGATAAGCGGAAGCGCTCATCGCAATGGCTGAACCCTGCCGAACCAGCCAATCCATGCCCCAAGCGAAAATTGACTCCACAAAAGTTACTTGTGAGCGTTTGGTGGACTAGTGCTGGTGTCGTTCACTACAGCTTTCTTAAATCTGGCCAGACGATTACGGCAGATGTCTATTGTCAGCAACTGCAAACCATGATGGAAAAGCTAGCTGCTAAACAACCGAAACTTCATGATAACGCTAGACAATTGGAATGTCTAAGACACGTACTCTCCGGACCTTGCCCAAACAGAATACCATTTTTTTTGAAATTTGGATAACTTCTTGCAAGGGAAAAAATTTAACTCCGATGGGGCAGTCCAAACCGCCTTCAAAGATTATAATGATTCCCGTCCGAATGTTTTTTTAGTAAAGGGATCGATGAACTACCTATGAGAAGGCAAGAGTGCATAGATAGCAATGTTACATACTTTGATTAAATAAATATAGATATTATATTAAAAAAAAAAACGACTTTATGTTCCTCCCATACAAAACGCCAATTTCATATGTAAGGACCTAATATAATTAAATCCATGATATGTGTAATCACTAGGGTTTTGATTTCGCCGGTTGGACCAGACTTGCCCCCCAGGATTGTTCTTAAAATGCAATAAAAATCAACTGGACTTTCCGATAATTTCAATCACTCATAAACCCTTTTTAACGCACGCGATAGTTACCTTTACTAACAAGTACCTAACTTCATAGTGCAATAGGCTGTTTTGATATATTATCATGTTATCAATCACTGTATTCGTTCTATACCCTCTGCGGTGTTCAAATAGTAATTTTAAACAATTTTCAACACTTTGAAGACTGTTGTCTCCGAAAGCCACCACTACTCAGTGTTCACATTATCCATTCGTTATTATCTGCTGTGGTATCTTTTACAGAAAAAAAAATCAGCCTTTATACCATGACGTAAGTAGGTATAAGTATACATTTTGTATGGGCAAGTATATAAGTAATAGGTACATATATTGATAAAATAATAAATTACCTCTCTTGCGCCACTGAAGGAAGCCCACAGCATAAGAAGAAGCGTGATGACCACCAAAGCATACCCAAACTTTATCACTGCCATTAAACTCTGAAAGAAAGAAAACAATCGAATTATTATTAATCATATTACACAGCAACACAAATACGAGACGACAAATAGCTTGAATTTTTATTTTGCACAGATTTCTTTGATATATAATGCAAATAATTTTCTGCCTCCTCGGAAAGGCTCAGCCAGTGAAGTAGTTATACAAAAAATACATACATACATATCATCACGCCATATCCCTTACGGGGTAAGCAGAGAGATTCGAGGGCCATACCCCTCTATTTTTGCACACATTCCTAGCTTCCTTTACATCCATGCATCGTCTCATACATACTGGTCGATTTTTCAAGCTTCTTATATTCCCTTATTTTAAAATATCATTCACATGGTCATGCCTTCTTTCAAAATATCATTCACATCATTCATCTTTTCAATATGTTCAAACCACCTCAAAGAATTCACTTCTAATATTCTTCTGTATCTTGCATTCTATCCTAATGTCCTCATTTTTCATTCTATCATATTTTTCCTGGTACGGTTGTTGGGGGTCTGGGTTGTGTTGCCAATCAGGTTTGATGAACCTGTCGGCGGTCACCCAGGTTAGGCTGTGCCGGTCTATGTAGGCCTTATGTATTTCAACCTGTTCGCCTATCCCCAAGAGAAGGAATTGTAATATCTGTGGAGCCAACTACCCAGCACAGTCTACGCAGGGCCGAATAAATCATAGAACAATCAGTAACAAGAAGTCAGGGCGGTAGTCTTAAAAAGAGCGCTTAAAATTCTAAAATGTTATATAAATCAAAAATCCACAGGTGTGGCGCTCGGTTCTCTTTGCGTACCCGGATAGAGGCTCGGCATGATGGTGTAAATATGTAATATTATTATGAATCTCTAATTGTTGTGGCTATTTTTATATAAACAACTATATAGGTAGGTTTAGGTAATATTAACAAACTAATTCGTCATTTTAGACCCGATGTAATTTTACATAATTTTGAATTGTTCTACATTTAAAATTCCAAAAAATGGGGGGGGCGGATTCAAATATATTGCTACGGGCGCAAAAACACGTTTAACCGGCCCTGGTACTACGTTCATATATATATATAAAAATACAGTAATGAAACACAGATAATAATTAGCCAGAGATTAAAAGATAATGAATGAATGGTTACTTACGTCTGTTTTTTGAATATAATTTGATTCTGATACAAATGCAATAATTTATTCTATTTAATACTAATATTTTAACAGAAAACAATATCGATAAATTACGCGGATTATAACTAGGGGGTCGCAAGGACAGCGCGACCAATATTATATTGTTCTAAAAAATATTTAATTATTTTGAATTATATTTTTTCTTATATTTCTCGTTTGTATGATTATTATTTTTTTTCGTAATCACACGACAGTGCTGCTGCCAATTATGGTGTGATGTGCGGTTCGATGATGGCTATCTCTGTTTAAGGTAAATACGATTTAAAGCGCCTTATATTCCAATGGAAAATATCTACCTCGTCCATTTATGCATTTATGCATTCGTTTATTTATGCATTTTAGTTTTCAATAATAATAATAAAAATATATTGTCTGATTTATCAACAGTCCATTTTTTAAGTCCATTTCAGTACAACTGATGAATAAACAAATGAATCTATTGACGCCTTTCACCTTTCTTGAGCATAAAAATAATACATTGTGTTTGTGTTTTCGGATTCGTATTATGTAATATTTTTACAACCATCACATACGTAAACGTTCATTTATAGCACAAACATTTATGCTTATTTAAGGGAATATAGGAAGATGTACATATATGTACTTGTTTAACTAGGACAAAAAAAACAAGCGGTCTGTGGCAAACTCATCAATCTCAACTGTGTGTAGAGATGAGCAAAGTCTTACAAGCCTCGCCGTCTTGGTTTTGCGAGACTTGCAAGACCATGACCGCGTGTGTCGCTGCAATATCAGGATCAATACTATGCTTGCAAGACCAGCAAAATTTAATAAAATTATTTATATTTACCTATGTATTAACTACGTACTATCAACATTAGGTATACCAAAAATTGGCGTTTCTTTTGTCAAATTTCATTGTAATTATTGAATTTTAACAGTTAAATAAAAAATATTTTTGTTGAAGTTGCAAGACCTGCAAGACTTGCAAGACTAAAAATAAGACTGCGTTCGCAAGACCAAGAATCGATTGAGTATGCAAGACCACCCCGGTCATTAAAAAACATTCAACAAATTCGATTCATTTTCATTTTTAAGATATTAAAATGTGCAATCATTTACAATTACCTACATGGAACGAGAATCTATGATCTAAGATAAAAATGATCTAAGTCATTCGTTCCTAAAAATAAAATTGTTTTGTAGGTACATAATATAAACAAACGATTGATTTAATTCTTTCAAGATGTCATTATTAAATTTATTGTTCTAGACATAAATATCAAAGAAAACTGTTCATACTACAAAGCTATAAAACACAATACAAACAAAACGATTGTCTTATAGGTATAAGGTGAAGGGTATAATATGGTTCATAGCGAACAACAAAAGAAAATTTTCCCAATAAAAGCTGATTTATTCAGATAGCTGATGGAGCTTTTAACTATTCCTGCTTAAACTAACAAGTTAGGCAGAGCAGAATCGAGGTTATATTATTATGATTCTTAGCCAATCGCTTGGGGTGTTGATATTTTGAGAGTGCTATAACTTACTCTATAATTGATTGCGTTGGAAGCTGCGATGAGCAGAAAACGTGGAAAGAATGGACAGTGCCAAGGAGGATCCTGTACACAGAGCCCCAAGGTAGACGTTGGTAGACCCGACCTCCGTTGGCTGGATGGGGAGGCTGTTGATAATGGCTGGGACTGAAAGGGTGCATGCCAGAATATAGGGAGATGTAGAGGAATACCGGAGGAGGGACTTATGTTTTTAGACTTTTTCGACTCCAATGGAAATTAATTTAATGCTTTGATTCTAAGGAATTGAAGTTTAATAAATACCTATATAAACAAAACCACATACTTAGAACTTCATTTTACGAGAACTTTTTTAAATCCAAGAAATTTGATTGTTGTTCTCTAATATTTGCATTTTTGCATATACAAGTAAGTAAACATGGTACAGGCAAGTAAATAAGTCAGAAATGAACTTATAATTCTGGCGCAGTTTAGGGGTGACATCTATGCGAAATCATTGTCACCTCATGTATTCGTACTGTTTTCAGCTTATTTTCAAACGAACAGATTTTCTCGATTAAAAAATCTTTTATAGAACTTTCAAAAATTGGATTGATAGGTCACTTATTGAGAAGTCATAATTGGTGAACGTTCCGCAATCGCATAAAGTTCACCTATAGTACAAGCATTACCCATATTCAGATCTAGAAGTGTCCACAGAAAGACAAAAATAACCCTGTATAAAACAGTCATTAGGACTGTTGTATCATATGAGTGTGAGGCTTGGAAACTGACAGCAAAGTGTGCAGAGATGCTGGACATATTTGAAAGAACAGTGCTGCGTAAAATCCTGGGACCCGTGAATGACGGACAAAGATATTATATAAAGCTCCTAAACTTTCTGTACATATAATACTAAGCAGGCTGAGCAGGCGGGGCGGCCACGTTCAGAGAATGCCATTATCGCGGGTACCAAAAAGAGTCTTAGAGGGGCACCCAGGTGGCAAAAGAAAAGTCGAGAGAACGAGGCTGCAATCATGGGAAGACGATATTGTGAGGGACGCGTTCTAGCTTCTGAGTGTGCTAAACTGGAAGTACAGGAGAAGTTGGAGGAGGAAGTTGCTGGAGTCCAAGGCTCAATATGGGCTGTAGAGCCATTGAAGAAGAAGAATAATACATACAAGCATTTATGCTTAGTTTAGGGAATGTATGATGTATATGTAAAATCATTGTTTTGTAATACAAGATTACATTCTATGTGCCATCGTTTTTCAGTTGTCATCGAGATATAATAAATTCCCATGTTCTTTCCTTACTTTATCAGACACTTAAGAACCCTCTCACACCTAAGTACCTCAAGGAGAAATTTCCCCATCATTCATCTCATGGCCTAAATTTACGGTCTCAAAACCAAACTCAAAACCACTCTCAATACCAATACACCACACATCCTCCTACACTTAATCGTTCACAATACACGCAGCCTGGCTGTGGAACCAATTACCCAATGGTATAAGAGAAGCTCCTAGCTTAATGGTTTTTAAGAAGCTTCTGATGTGACACTTCTTATCCTCATACCTATAATTCCTTTAACCTTCATCCCCACCTAACCCATCCTACTTCTATTTTTGAACATTATCATTATTATTTTAAATTATGTTTTTTGTATAATATTTGGAATTTTTGTATATTTTTTTTCTTTCTCATTGTCATGTGTGCCTATATTTGATATATGTATTTTTGTACTTGCTTATTCTAATGTATTTTTTTTGCGTAATAAAAGTATTTTATTATTATTATATAAAAAGACAATTCGAATGATATTAAGTTGTAGGCACTCAAATCTGTTGAGCCAGCCCAATATTGAATGAAGTATTTGTCAGAAGTTTATAAAGCAGACCTCAACTTTGGTTGGTAAATTTAAGTTGTAAATTTATCTAAAGATAAACAATCGGTTTATTAACTATCAACTCAGCTCCAAATCTGTCTCGACACATAATCTGCCTTAAACTGGGCTTATGTTATATTGATAGCCGATCTGAAATATTGTCCCCTAAGCGCGTACACAGACTACAAAGCCTCATATATTTTATTAATTAAGTGAAAAATGGAGGTCAAGGCTTAAATTTGAATAACATTATATAACGAAACCATACTTTACAACATTGTTTTTTTTATTTTTTTTCATTTCATGAGATAAGGCAATGCTATGTGTTATAGATGAAGAAATTGGTCGAGGCTGGATTTATACCCGCATCAGTTGACCGCTACGTCAACGAACTATCTAAAACAAACATGTTCTCTTAACGAACAAACTTTAATATGCCTGTTTATTTACCTTCTAGACGCACCACGGATTATTTCCAAATCATACAGTTGAAATAACGTAAATTTTGAAGAAAAAATGTATAGCTATAAAGGGTTTTTGAATATTAATCAATATTTCTTCTCAACCCTATTATTATACTTGTGTCCAGAGCGAGTTGTTTGCAAAAATTGTTTGACGGTGTTTAATGTTTTGAATAACCTGGCACCACAATACATTCAAGAGCTGTGTCAGAGAAAAGAGCTCTCTGAGAGATTTATCACACTAAGGTATTCTGGATCACAGAGTAACAATTCCCTAAAAGAGTTCCGAACCAACAAAGCGGCTTACTATGATCGATGCCATAGTGTGAGTAGTCCTGTAAAGTAGAATAGATTGCCTCCAGATGTCCGCAGTAGGTGTTTCGTAGAGCAACATAAGATCGAAATAAAGGCGCCCTTGGAATGATCTTGAATCATTAAACGGCGATATGTTAATTATTTATATTATTATTTTAATGACATTTAATGATAGATAACATTAAATGATAGTTACGATAGTTGTTTTCTTTTATATCAATAGCTGTAATTTTAAAGTTAATTGTATCAATGTACACAAAATAGAAAACTACCAAAGCACATTATATAAGTTACAATATTCCTCTACGTTGTGGCAATAAACCCTCCGATATTGACTTCGTGTAAATAAAGTATAATTTAAACAAAACACGACCATCTTTAATAATTTGCGAACTCTATTTTTCCATAAGCCCTTGAAATTGAAATACTAACGGCGCGTTCTGAAACCCGCACTACAAGTTTTTTGTTCGAGATTTACAAGAGAACCTAATTCCACAAACAATTTAAATTAATGTCTAATATTACAGATAACAACAGTGTGTTAGATTCTCTTGGACAAATAATTAAATTAAATATTATAATGATAACGGCCTAGACGTAGAGTTATAATATTGTATGTACATTACAATTTCTATAATATATTCAACAAGGGATTCTCAAAGGGGAATAGATGGTGTAATGTAGGATACGATGTCTGGTAGACCTCGTAATCAATACACCTGAGAGGAACTAGCAAACATTATGCCCAATGAGACCCCTACATAAACAGACAACTTACTATCATGACAGCTAAACACAGATGTTCTCAAAGAGCATCTACCTAATATAGCGACATTTAGTAACGCAATGAACTTGTTGGTAACTTTACGATGTGCTGCTGTATGGCAGCGAAACGTGAACTATCAGCTGGAGAGAATCTGGACGTATGGCTGCCTTCGAAATGTGGTGCTATAGGTGCATGGCCAGCATACATTGGTCATACCTACCACATTCCAAACGACGTGCTACTAAGCAAGGTCGCAGAAACTCCTAAAGAAAATTGCCGAACAACTATCCAAATGGATTGGCCTTAGCATCTGGCATTCGGATCTGATATCGCCGAAGGAACGACAGAGGGCAGAAACTAGAGGTCACCCTAGAGACAGTTATATGGACCAGGTGATTAGTTATGTGAACTGTGACAGTTACTAAGAGATGTTACGCTGGCTGTCAACAGAGATATGAAGAAGAATGGAATGCTTGGTTCAAACCAATCCTATGACTATGAGAAGAAGAATACGAAGAGTCATCTATGAGCTGTTTTTAACTTAATGAACAATGGACAGGATAGATTTGCTAACGAGTGAAGATTTACCGACGAAGTGTTTTAGGTACATAAAGTCCCAGTTATTTCGGGCAACTTACAGGTAGAGGCTGCTCGTGACTGAAATTATAGACAGTGCATACTTACATTCATTCATCTATAACTTTATTAGTATATAGACAAGCATTCACTACACACTATTTTTTCTGGAGTATGAGTTACCCCAATCTTTTATCCCATTTTCACTCTACGATTTATCACCATCAAATATTGTACCTACACGGAAAAAAAGAGGTCTGATGACATCAAGGAATGTACCGGGGGGAGATGGATGCAGTTTGCTCGAGACAGGGAGTTGTGGAGGATCAAGGGGGAGGCCTATGTCCAAGA
Source organism: Molanna angustata (assembly GCA_963576475.1). Classification (NCBI taxonomy): domain Eukaryota; kingdom Metazoa; phylum Arthropoda; class Insecta; order Trichoptera; family Molannidae; genus Molanna; species Molanna angustata. The sequence continues at coordinate 28,727,006 of OY754976.1, forward strand.
ATGGAAAAGTACAGCCTGAAGAAGAAGAATAAAAAATATGAAACGAATGTTTGAACAATTTGAATGAGTGGTAGTGAGAGTAGGAGTGATAATTATAAAACCTCTTTCTCTCGTCCTCTTCCTCTTGACTGAGAAAGATGGTTGTAATCAATCGATCTTTTTGTGGCCCGCTCCCACGCTCCCATTGATCTGGGCAGAACATATTATGTAGAGCACCAGTCACTGAAGACCCCAATTCAGACTTATCAAGATCATTCCATCTAGTCGGTATACAACCGCGAGATCTTCGTCCTTCTTTGCTGCCCATCACAACAAGCTTTTCGAGGCAATCTGGTTTTCTCAAAAATATTATGTAACATATCTGAAAAACTACAGGAAGATCGTTTGATAACTTAAATAAACACGTCGTAATGGGAAATATAGCGCCCAGGACAGAGAGAAGTGGAAAACTCAGGAAGAGGCCTTTATCCAGCAGTGGAGTGAAAGGGGCTGAAAGAAGAAGAAGAAGAAGAATGGGAAATATGGAGAGTAAAATATCCAGAGTCCTCTTACCGATCCAATGAAGTGACCTTGTTTTGTGTACTACTTACAAGATCTTCAATTACTGAAGCTCTTCAATCTGCCCAAGACTGTCCTACATAGAGGCAGACAATATTAGTAGAGTGACTGAGTGTAGCCATCGAGAAAGAAAAATAAGGAGAAGAAGCCTAAAAAAGGATTAATATGGAAACCTAGCCATTTTTACTGAATGTTATTCTGAAATGTACGAAACCTTTAGTTTCAGAACGTGTAACTTCAATAATAAACGAGTGGGTTGTGGCCAACACTAAACTCTCCACAGAATAGTAAGCGTTCATTTTTTCTTCTTGAAATGTTGACGATCTCTAAATGCATTTTTATGAAGTACATTTATATTAGATTCTTAAACAAATATAAGATTCCCTAAGAACAAAAGTTTTCACAATACACCAAACACACAAAAACATTGTCACGAAACTCATAGTATGTATTTTCTACATGATACCTGTTGAGAAATTCTAAGTAAAATTGCATTACTAGCAAGATGAGCATGTATGGGACAATGTATCAATGTTGATGAGGCGATAGAAGGCGTGTCAAGATAGAAGAATGCGGTGTTCGGTTCTCACTGCCTACCCCCTGAGGAAGACAGAAGTGGAGAGTAAAAAATACACTTGTCTATAGAGACACATACAATATCAATATGAAGTTGATCACTCAATTTTCTCATACCAGAAGCTGTTATATACATTTTTCATACAAATATGAAATTTATTTCACATTGATATGGCACACCATAGATTATTTTCTTTGCATTTTAACAATCCTTGAATGCATTTTTATGAATATTTGTTGTATCAAAATTTCAAACAGTATAAAAATACCTCGCTTTTCCAGACCGTGAGAGCATTTTGAAAATTTGGACAGATGAAATCATAGAGAAGAAATTAACGGATATATATGGAAAACTAATCAGCTCTAGGTCTATGCGCTTTACACAAATGATGTTAATTTGAAGTCGATCGGACTTATAGTTTGGGCTGTAGAGAGGACACAAAAAAAAACAACGTAAAACAAAGAAATTAAAAGTTGTCCATGGAAAGCTAATCAGCTCTAGGTCTATGCACTTTACACATATGATGTAAATATGAAGTCGTTCGGACTTATAGTTTGGGCTGTAGAGAGGACACAAAAAGGATAATTCCGTACGCCGAACGCCGTACGCCATACATTCAAATACATCACGAAGAAACTCACAGTGTGCACTCTCTACATGATACCCGTTGAGAAATTGATGTAAAAAAATACGCTTAAATATTGTGAAATTATGACTCTCCACTATTCCAAGTGTGGAGAGTAAAAAGTACATATAAATAATTCAATTGCTGATAAAGAGAAAACATTATCACGGTTTTCAATTAAACTTTAAAATGCTTTGAATTCATACTAAAATATCTCCGCCAAAAGGAACCTTTGACAAAACTTGAATTGGAACCAAAATAAATGACAGCGTAAAGCACATTATTATTAGCATATTTCGATGTAATCGTCTTTACAAAATAAAAGGTTGGTTTCAGAGTGGAATGGGAACAGACTCCATTATAGCGTCAATAAATTTATAAAATTACCCTCCATTATAAAAAATGTTTTGAAACTTTAGTCGTACACAAACATACACACACACACATACAACTTAATGTGTATAGTATAATTTTGTGTATTTGTCTGTTAATTTCCCATTCAGAGCGTCGTCAGAGTACAATACCAAAATAAACCTTAAAAGCGGTAATGGATATTGTAATTTTCACTCGGCAAAGAATCTATTTCGTTGTTAATCGAGATATTAAATCTATTTTGAGGGTTTAAGTGGGCAGGCGATTTATACCTGAAAGGATTAGGAGGTAATATTTAATGTTTTATTACAATTTAATTGAAATGATCCTGCTTATCATAAACAGATTAAGAATTTTGTTTTCTTGTTTAACAAACAAAATTGGAAATTGTACGAAAATTATGAGATGTATCGTTTGTAGACATTACAATAAGATATTATGAATGAGTTTATTGTACTGGAAAGCAATCAAGAAAATAATAATTCACATTGGATTAATTATAAAGTAATAACTGTATAAAATAGCGGGAAACAGAGCGAATGGAGCACTTAGACCAGTTACGAATGATCGCAACGTATCAACGTTAGCCAAAGTTGCCATTCATAACGCTATCTTAGTGCCAACCTTGACGTGTGCAAGTGAAACCTGGACATGGCAGAAGTCGGACGAAAGCAGAATAATAGTTAAAATGAGATCGTTAAGAATCTGTAATAAAGCGATGTATGGAAGGGTAAGAAATGAAGATACAAGGAAAGAATGTAAGATGAAAAAATATGTCATTGATAGAATGAAAATGAACACATTGAGATGGTTTGGAGAGGATGAATGAGGCGCCTGATGAAGAAAATATACAGACAAAAATGGAATGAGGTGCCGCCCAAGAAAGGGATGGCACGACCATGTGAACGATATTCTGAATGACGGAAATATAAGAAGCGTGAACAATAGATGAACTTGTATGAGACGATGCATGATTGTTGACGAAGTGATGAATGTGTCCCAAGATAGAAAAAATGGCGTTCAATTCTCTCTTTCAACCCTACCCCGCGAGAAACATGGCGTGATGCTAAGTATGTATAATTGTTTAAAACAAGTTTTAAACAATAAATTAAATAGGTCAAATAGTAAAATTTTGAACATCTTTTCCCCAGATCCATCAAAAGATACGTCTTTGAAATAAAACAGCACATTATTTTAACAACTTTATCGACTATGTATGTTAATCAAAATTTGAATTTGTTAAATACTTTCGATTTAAAAGTAGTTTTAACAAAACTCTTTCATTTTTTATTGTTAATAACCAAAAAAACTATTAGGTCTCTAAAGTAGATTTTTACTGCAAACGAAATAGTATAAGATAAAACAAAGCCAAAAAATAGGTTAAAATCAGAATTTTTAGAGGATGCGCATTTGTAAACGCAACCACTCCCAGGTGCCAGACTTACCTTTTTCACACCTTTGTTTATATTAAATAAGAAAGAAAATATCAAGAAACCAGCCATACATAAACGATTAATCGAAAACGTCACTTTCACTCTTACAAAGAGAATATAAACATCCATCGAGTATTTTGTCAGGTTTTTCTGAATGTGCAAAAAATCAAGTAATTTTGTTTTTCCGATCACTTCAATCAGGTTTTAACTCTTTTCATAAGCAAGCGATAGTTACCCTTACTAATACGGAACTTCATAGTGCAAGTATTTGGCAGTTTTAAAATTTTAATATCGTGTTTTCAGTCACTTTAGATTTAGAGTTATATTATGCTTTCTCAAACTCCCGTACTGAATGAAGACTGATTACTAGACCGCTTTTTTTCGTACATTTTTCTTAAAAGAACTCCCATAGTACGATTCCAACTAAAAAATACATTGATGTGTTTCCCGTAAAATAGATTTTTTGGTAAAAAATGAGGTAAACAAAATACAGATAGACGACATTTACCTAAATGTTTATCCTCGGTCTTATAAGATTCTTCTAAAGGTTAGATATTCGTCATATTTAGGCAGTTAGGTAAATTTAGACGGCCCCTCGGTTTGTGTTAAGTAGTGATACGAGTTATAGATCTTCTTATTCTTATAAATAACAATCCAAAAGATTGCTCTGTAGCAAAGTTTCGGGTCTGCTTTTCTAGTCCATCTATTACTTGAGCCTTTCCAGCTTCACACAACTCATATCCTCGCATAGATCCTGAATGACGGAAATATTAGAAGAGTGAACAATAGATGAACTTGTATGAGACGATGCATGATTGTTGACGAAGTGATGAATGTGTCCCAAGATAGAAAAAATGGCGTTCAGTTCTCTCTTTCAACCCTACCCCGCGAGAAACATGGCGTGATACTAAGTATGTATAATTGTTTAAAACAAGTTTTAAACAATAAATTCAATAGGTCAAATAGTAAAATTTTGAACATCTTTTCCCCAGATCCATTACTTGACCCTTTCCAGCTTCACACAACTCATATCCTCGCATAGATACAGAATGACGGAAATATTAGAAGTGTGAACAATAGATGAACTTGTACGAGACGATGCATGATTGTTGACGAAGTGATGAATGTGTCCCAAGATAGAAAAAATGGCGTTCAGTTCTCTCTTTCAACCCTACCCCGCGAGAAACATGGCGTGATGCTAAGTATGTATAATTGTTTAAAACAAGTTTTGAACAATAAATTCAATAGGTCAAATAGTAAAATTTTGGACATCTTTTCCCCAGATCCATTACTTGACCCTTTCCAGCTTCACACAACTCATATCCTCGCATAGATACAGAATGACGGAAATATTAGAAGTGTGAACAATAGATGAACTTGTACGAGACGATGCATGATTGTTGACGAAGTGATGAATGTGTCCTAAGATAGAAAAAATGGCGTTCAGTTCTCTCTTTCAACCCTACCCCGCGAGAAACATGGCGTGATGCTAAGTATGTATAATTGTTTAAAACAAGTTTTGAACAATAAATTCAATAGGTCAAATAGTAAAATTTTGGACATCTTTTCCCCAGATCCATTACTTGACCCTTTCCAGCTTCACACAACCCATATCCTCGCATAGATCCTTAAGAATATACCCGGCGAAGGCGCATTTGTCCCATTAGTCACCCCTCTATACGAGACCCTCTAGTCGGATTATGATAATCTTAATACATATATAAACCTTGTGTACGCGTGTATGTTACTGAACTCCTAAACGGCGGGACGATTTTTTTGTGTGTTCGAGTGGGTACCTGGATGGTTTAGATTCACAATTCGAATAAAAAAATGTAATAGTGGAAATAAATAATATAAAAAATGTCTGATGTAATGCAAACAGTGTGACTTTTGAGATATTATACAATAACCTGTAATTGGCTTTATTATTAATCAAATTATCTTTATTTCATATAATTTATTATATGCTGTATGTTGTTCTCTAAGTAAAATAAAATAAAATAAACATGCGAAACAGTAGTTTCATTAATAACTTTATATATAATTCTTCTGTACGTGTGTATGTCACTGAACTCCTAAACGACTGGCTGATGAAAAAGTTTTCATGAAAATCATTCCGTAAGAGCCGGGTAGTCAAAAATACAACAGGAAAAATAACATCTTACATAGTTCACTACCTCTTTAGTTACCTTTTATACGTAATGCGAATAGTAGAATGATATTTTTTTTAGGTTATGTGATACAGATGTGTGGTTATATATACAGGCATATGTCGTTTTTCCTGTTATAAGGCGATGCACACCTATCGCTGGTTACCCAATATTGTTCCAACGTTCATTATATAATATAATACAGTAAGATAATTGATATAAAAACATCGATATCATAATTTCCACCATCAACAATTGAAAGCTATACGGTCTAGAATACCTATGGTCACATTATGCGAAAATTAGAAAAATGTTCCTACAATTTATTGTTACTTATAATACTAGGTAAAATAGAGAATCGGGTACAAGACATTATATGTAATTGAAGAATTTCCACCAGTAATAATAATGTAAAGCACGAGATCTTTCTTCAGAGCCGAAGTAATAAAAGTCGAGATAGGCTAACAGTCTTCAGAAGACGTCAAGCGAAGAAATAATATCCTAAATTTATCTAGTTATTTTAAAGAAAGAAGTCACGATATGAATCCAGGCAAAGACACCGAGTAAACTATTTTCTAAAGTAATAATAAGATGGAAATGTTAGTGTATGCGTGTGTATTTGTCTCACGCCTCCCGCAAAAAAAGGAGCATAATATATCAAGATGTAATTTATTATGTGCGTGCATGTACCAGTATACGTTTCATACCATACCATCACCGCATATCTCACAATGAAGAAGTGCTCTATGTTGGCGAGGGTTTGCAATCTGCTCAGGAAAATATTAATTTCGAACTTTAACAAGACCCGGGTTGTAAGAAGGTGGAAACGTATAATTCGGAAGATCGTTCCACAGCCGCGCTGCTGTGTTAATGAAAGAGTTCAAGAAGCGACTGGTTCGCGTATATTGAAGGTTTACTGTGAACGGGTGTTGAGATTCAGTAAATCGAATTGCTTCTATTATGAATGGGTAGAAGAGGGACCAGGGATGCAAGTTGTTCTGAGCATCTCCCGTGATAGTATCTATAGAATCAACTTAGAACACCGAACTTGCGTATGAGGTCTAGTGATTGCAATCCATCAGTCAATGATGGGTCGTCCATCAGACGTACAGCATACCTTTGTACAGCATCGAGGGTATTCAGTAGGTATAGGGGGGCGCCACTCCAGTGGGGCAAGTCTGGTTCGACCGGCGAAATCAAAACCCTAGTGATTACCCATATCATGGGTTTAATTATCGTATGGAGTTTTATGATATCTAAAGTGTGTGTATGAAATAAATACTAGATGAAAATTAAAATACTTATTCTTCTTACCTAATCGTGTATTACCTCATTTAACCTGTTTGAGAGGGTGGACTACCTGGGACTAGGCGCAGGTCCAACCGTCTTTCCATAACAATTTATTAAATAATTCTCGTGTATGTAGGTACGTACCTATGTAATATATGTGTGTAACTATAGGTAAGTACCTATGTGAATATAAATATGTAAAATCTATTTAATTTACTCCTGTCCCAAACACAAGTTTATAACTTTATTGGGATAGTACTTATTTGAAAAAAAAAACTGTAATAACTTTATTTTTTGTGCTTATCCAAGTTTATATTATAACTAACAAAATAAATCAAAAAAATATCACCTAAGTTTTTGGTTTTGAATGTGCACTTATTATAACAACACTCTATTTGCATACCTAAGAACAAAACGGTGACCGAAATTAAAAATGAATATCGTTGAAACGGACAGAATATAAATAAAAGTTAGTTTTGAGCGAATGGCTCGTGGGTCTGACCCAGACGAAATCTGATGAATAATATGAAAACCGATTTGAACACAATGTACTTTGGGCGGATAAAACCCAAGATTGTCAAATGTGAAGGAACATTATTATATAGGCCATAGAAAAGAAGCTGTACGAAAGCTGGATATAGAGAAAGGCTAAAGATGTTAGCGTTCAACCATCGGAAGAAATGAGCGCCGAGTAAAGGTCAGATTTTACTCAGACTGGGTTGTTCTGATAGTTTTTGTAGAAAATGAAAAAGTATAATGAGCGTTTCGCGCAATCATTCATCCTTCATAAGCTCGACAGGCATTAATTTGTGAGTCTTGGCTGAATTCAGAAATCTTTCATTCTTGTCTTTCTGTGGCTTTTTTTCCAGTTTCCGATTTTTCATTCCCCTGAAGACTGAATATGAACGGTAGAATCAGATAAATTTAATCTCTCAGCAATGTCAAAAGTTGTAATTCGGAGTTATGCGCCAATCAATGCTTTTGACTTTATCAACTTCAACTGTTATCCCAGAACCAATGATATGTAAAAATAACAGATACGTTAATAGGCTATAAATTCGGTAAACAAAAAGGAAGCCACACGCCTCAGTTAATTGAGTTAATTCTTATCGTACTTTAGTTACACGCATAGAACACACTAACACGCATAGAACACGCAAGATGTTGTAGTGTTCGGACGTATTGTCGATTGTCGTAGCCAGAATGCCATCTTCACCAACATGTAAAAATTACACTAGTACTGTGAAGGACCGACCAGATATATTATATCATTTAATGCTGCATATTTATTCGATAATTAATATATTTATATGGATTTGTCGATAATTATTTTTATTTTGAATAAACAAGAGAGAAACACACTGCCAATGTATCAAGTCAGCATATTTACAAAATCTACCTTGTGAAGACGCATTTTCGCACATCGATAATTTAATATAAGTTTTTCTCTTTCACAGACATTTGGTGTGAGAGATAAATATAATGTGATTACTAGAGAGTAAAAGGGAAAATACGCCTGCAGTGTGACTGAATATTAACTGTTGTATTATCTAGTAGGTACATTTGAAAAATGCAAAACAAAATGCACTAGTACATTTCCATAAAAACATAACCTTACACAACAGATCCCAACAAACACGAACCACTAGACATGCAAATAACATTAACTATACTGTGACAATTATGAAGACCTCATTTGGACAAAGACAGATTAAATTTACTGCCCCACGTATATTTAATAAACTAGACAATTCTTTTAAAACTCTTACGAAAAAATACTGATTTCTTTGAGCAGGATCTATTCTGAGGGGGTTGTCCTCCCTTAACATCTGACTTATTTACTTTTACTTTTATTTCCTATATTTCATTTCTTCTAATTCATTTCTTTTATTTAATCTAAAACTTTACCTCTTGTGTAATCTTTTGTTTTAAACTACTTGAATGTGACATTTGTGCACCTTATATATTATGTATCCTCTATGTGTAAATAATTTGTATACCCTATTGTGTAAAAGTAACAGCCCCAGAACAGGTCTTGCCTAGTGGGGCGTTACTTACTTAACCTAAATATGTAAAAATGTTTTTGTATTAACAATTAATAAATAAATCTTTTTCTCACAAATGTATTTCGTCATTCTGTGCTCTTTCTTGGTGACGTCATAAGAATTCCTTAAACTAGATTATTTCTTGTAGAGCGTTTGGTTCTCATATAACGTGTCTATATATAAAATGCCATTGCCTATAACGTCGTACATTTTTGACATCAAAATTGCCGGAACGAAATTTTGCAAACCAGTTAAGGCACTAGCCATAGAATTATAAGGTACAGAAGCCGCGTGTAGTACAAATTTCAAATGCCAAGTTTTTTTTACATGTGTGTGTGAGGCGGTAGATCGGTTGGTCTACGTATACTAGAAATTCGTCTGTTTCAGCGTAGTTTTAGTTGGCATACATTCATTGCGCTGACTAGGTATCTGTATCATATTATATAATCTAAGGCACTAGCGTTCTATCAATACAACTTCTCCATTTACAAACACAATAAGCAATGCTTTATCATCCATCAAAATATATAAAGACAATGAGGTTTATGTGTGAATTTGGCTGTAAAAAAAAAACAATTAAATCCTCGCTGAAAAAAAAAACGAAATGACTTTTCAAACAAACAAATATTTTGGTGTAGTTTTATATTTGGCTTATGCCAAAATATCTGCTCACTCCGACGAGGGAATTTTAGAATTGAGTTGGGTCATGGCCGAGAGAGAACCTTTCCTAGACGAATATTAAATAAATAATCAGGGTGTACCGCCACGCCACGCCACTGATACTCCATATAACTGTGATACACGAATGATGGCGAGGGATACGTGATCGGGTACCGGTAACGCGCCAGTGGCGTATCAAACCTATGTATCTTTAATGAGCCCGCAGTCGCCTCCTTCCACAGAAACAAAGAAATAAATAAATTATCATCTGGACCACGTTAAATCTGGAAAAAGATCCCTTGAACCAATTGATGAACGTTTATCTTCTATAAACTGAATAAATCTTTGGAAGGAATTATATTGACTTCTACGAAAGATTCATATTATTCGGACAAATGAATGTAATTTATTTTAAATAAAAATACTTGGTTTTATTATTTATTAATTTCGATTATTATCGCGTTTCATACAAAGTACATTTTCAGAATATTGTATAGGTCGAAACGCGGCAATAATCAAAATAACAAAGTAGGTATATCAAATATCGAATTTTTACTCATCACTAACATAATGGGATATAGTGGGGTTATGATTTGGCATTTTTTAAAGTTCTTTCTTTTTTTTTTTTAAATAAAATGAATATGTCCTTGTTAAACATATACATCTTCCTACGTTCCCTAAAATAAGCAAATAAATGCTTGTGCTTAGGTGAACGAAATCGGTCGAGGCAGGATTCGAACTCGCGACCACTGGATTACTAGCCCAGCGCGCTAACCGCTCTGCCACCGACCCTTCTAGTTATTTTTTTATTGCTGATTATCAACTAGTATCATGCAGAGATTGTATTCTGAAAGTTTCATCACAATGTATCTGTGTGTTTGTGTGCTGTGTACTACATATGTGCCCTGTGCTATCTGCGACGTATTTATTTTACTTTATCGATTATAGACAAAAGTACTCATTTGATTCTATTCAAATTTGTATAACTACATAATACTCGCTTAGATTTTGAATAACATCTTAATAGTGCTTCTTAATTTTTTAAACTACAAATATTTCAAAGTGACCCCAAGATCATGAAACTAAAAATTTTAAATTTTTATTTTCAAATTAGTAAAAAGGCACATCACTTTCATAAAATAGCATTGAAGAATCATCAAGTTTTCATAATAAAATATTTAAATTAAAAAATAATTTAACAAACTCATTTTATGAAAATGCTGAATATTTTCCATACAAAATTTGAATACTTTATAGAATGAATTGTTAGTGAGGCGTTGACCACAACCCATTCGTTTTGCAGTTGCATATACGCAAATATTGTTTTTTTTTCTTGTCGGGAGTCTATATATTAAAAAAAAAAAAAAAAGTTTTACAAAAATATAGCGTATTACAGTGTCCGTTTAGGCCTAATCTTCCCTCAAATACGTCACTAAAACGACAAATGTTTAACTCAACTTTTCTGGCGGATCTCGACTCTCGACTCGTTGCTAGGCAACGCGTGTAGATTCAGTGATCTATCACTAGAGGGGTTAGTTGTATCGACGGTGGCGCCACACAACAAAACAAACTGACAGCCATATTGAAACGAACATGGGCATTTAAAAGCATTATTTTGGTGAAAAAAATTAAATTTAACATGTTAGATAATAAAACAATAGTATTTTAAGTCGTAGCGTCCCGTTTTGTAGTTCGTATTATTTGAGGTTATTTAAAATTTGACAGATAATAACCACAGAAAAAGTAAAATATGTCTATAATTGAAGATTTACTAACTGACATGACATATTGCACTGTAATACGGAATTGGATTCAATCTCCCCTTAACATTAATCTTGAGTTTAACAAACTCAATGAGTTGAGGGCCAACTGTAATATATAATAGTCAACGTTCTGTTATGAATATGGTTGGAATGAAAAATATGTTATATTTTGACAGCCGATTATGTTTTTAACACGTAACACTTCCAGTATTGATCAAAATACATTTGATGGTTTGGTTCATACGAAAGGTAAACGTGAATAAAATCAATTATTAACAAAATTTACGTCGTACGTATGTATGTAGCACGGGGATTAAATTGAGAAAATATACAATACCTACATCTATGAAAATTGTATATAAAAAATATGTACTCTACAAAACAGAAATCAACATCACAAAAGTATAATATACAGTTTTCATACATTAATTCATACCATCACGACGTATCCATCAATGTTGGGTAACCAGCTACAGGTGTGCGGGTGTGCATGACTTTATAAAAGGAATCACAATGAAGCACATGCGAGTACACCCACTCACTAGTCTCATCTCACATTCAGAAAAGGTGGTGATTCTCATCACTCAACAATGTGAGATGTTATTGTTGCCTGTCGTATTTAAGATTACCCGACTCCAATGCGACATTCGAAAACATAAATAAACGTGTGGGTTGTGGCCAACGCTTAACTCCTCACTAACACGTCCACTCCATAAAGTATTCAAATTTTATATGGAAATTTATCAGCATTTTCACCAAACGAATATATGTTCAATTATTTTTTATTTGAATATTTTATTATGAAAACTTGATACTTAATTCTTCAATGACATTTTATGAAAGTGATGTGCCTTTTAACTAATTTGAAAATAAAAATAACAAATTTCGAGTTTCGAGTTTCCTGAGCTTGGGGTCACTTTGAAATATTTGACTGTTAAAAAATTGAGAAGCACTATTCAGATATCCTTTGAAATCTAATGGGGACTAAGCGAGTATTGGATATACAAATTTGCAAAATTTGAAAAGAATCAAATGAATACTTTAGTCTATAATCGATAAAATAGAATAAATGGGTCGATGGCAGAGCGGTTGCTAGTAATCCAGTGGTCGCGATTTCGAATCCTGCCTCGACCGATTTCGTTCACCTATAGCTCAAGCATTTATGCTTATTTTAGGGAACGTAGGAAGATGTATATGTAAAAAAAAATCTAAAATTATGTGACGAACATTCACTGCACTAGAGAAATATTTGCCTTCTAAAGTGAAAAGTACATATGTAGGTACCTACTCTTGAGAGTTTTTAGGTATTTTTTATTTACTAAACTTGATTTTTTAATTAATTAGATTCTGTGTGTATTTTACTAGCCCAGTTTGGAATGGAGGTTATCTATATTTATTTTTAGTGACTAGATTGTGGTAACAAGACGATAGACCTTCGACTTAATTATGTAAGATGAGTGATGAGATATTGACGTAATTGGTAATTGAGTATTTCAACAAACGGCGGAAAACTGTCAAAAATGTATGTTGGTAGGTACTATTCACCGCTGAACGTTGCAGTCCCTAGACTGATGTGAAATTATTTAAAAAAAAATAAAAACCGAGTGGATTGTGGCCAACGCTTTACTCCTCACTTCTAAGTCACTCCACAGAGTATTCATAATTTTTATGGAAAATTTTCAACATTTTTATGAAATGAGTTTGTCCAATAATTTTTTATTTAAATATTTTATTATGAAAACTAGATAATTATTCAATGCCATTTTATGAAAGTTATGTGCCTTTTTACCAATTTGAAAATAAAAATTTCTAATTTTATGTTTCCTGAGCTTGGGGTCACTTTGAAATATTTGACAGTTAAAAAAAATGAGAAGCACTATTCAGATATCCTTCAAAATCTAATGCGGTCTTAGTATCAGATATACAACTTTGCAAAATTTGAAAAGAATCGAATACATACTTTTGTCTATGATAAAATAGAATAAACAAGCCGTACATAGCACACACACAAAGATACATTGTGATGAAACTTTCAGAACATAATCTCAGCATGATACTAGTTGATAACCTCCAATAAAAAATACCCTTAAAAATTGCGAAATCACTCTTCACTTTATACCCTTGGGTTAGTGAGGAGTAAAAAAACATTACGTCGAATTGATAGCCTCTCAGTTTTTGGAAGTCGGTTAAATACAGTATAATAAATACCTACTCATATTTCATAGTGTATTAGAGAAGGTATTAATTAAATTTTATTTCATTTTAGTCATTGAAACTATTTACGCGGCGTCTTGTACGTCATCATCAGAATAATACAAGTGACATAAAAATAATTTATTAAATAAGATAAGTCTAAAATAAACTCACCATTTTGCAGGTGGGTTGACTGTCCTTCTCAGGTCACCAGAAAATGACGTCACTGGGCGCGAAGATAATTAATGCATTCACACACACCACCACTCTCATTACATAATATAATACATCACTTCTTGTAGTACGAGTGTATGTGTGTGTGTGATCTATAGATGCATAATTAATTATCCGAGACAAGTTGAAATGGACAGATCCTGAGTGTAAAGGTCATAGGGCACCCCAGGCGACCTGACCTACGGATGATGTTGATTTGTTGAAGATGAATCAGCCGGGAGTCTAGTCCTCGCTACCAGTCCACATTGTGTAGGATTACTTCATTAGTAATCTGTGAGAGCGGTATTAGGCACGCACTGAGAAAGAAAAAAAAAACAAAATGAATTAGTCACAAATTGTAATTTTTAAAATACTACTTAGTGAGAAGCAGTGATCGTAGGTAACAATAAGTTAATGACAGGTCGCAAGCCACGTAAGTGCCTCATTATTCAGGTTTTCCCGGTGGCAAAATGGGCATCGAAATGACATAGTACCAGTAATTCAATGATAGAGAGTTCGAACCCCACCCTGGCTACCTCGTCCGGTTTAGAAGAGATGCAATTAAACAAATATGTAAAGAATATTTTATTACTAAACCCATAGATACACCATAGAAAACATTATTACAGGACCTCGCACAAGTGGAATGATAAAAATCTCGAAAAAAATACATCTTTTGGCCAAAATCAATATTCATACTATGAGGTAAAGTGGTACAATGATTTACCAGTACCTACAATTTAAAAAAATGGTAGAAATCAATTTCAATAAATTCTTGGTTAAATTAAAGGTAACATGTGAATTTTTATTTTGTTTTATTTTTATTTTGTTCGTTTGCATTATTGTGATTATTTTATATTCTTATTTTTTGTGATTTTGTTTAGGTATATTTACTGGGTTGTCAAGTTTTTGCATTTGTTTTTGTTTTTATATCAATGTAAATGTTATGTATGTTCCATTCCTTGATAATTTGGTTAAGATTTATAAAGTTTTAGTTAGTTCTTTTGTTTTGTGAAATGTGACTACTTTAAAACACGAGAAATTCTATTTTTGATGTCGAGTCATACATTTATATGTATTAATGATTATATATTCTGTAAATATAGAGTATTGTGTATTGTTTTTTTAAATAAATAAATATAAACATTTAGGATTTTTTTTTAATTTAGGGAATGTATGAGGTTGTACATACATTATGTAAGTACTTTTGACAAGGACAAATTCATTATTTAAAGAGGCTGAAATATCAGAGGAGGAATGGATAGAAAGATCTACGAATTATACGACACAATAAACGAGAATGTATAAGACGATATATGAATGTTGATGAACCATTCATACATCGCTAGAGAAACCAGAAAAATAGCCTTCCGCAGGGTAGTGTTCTAGCACCAATCCTCTTCAATGTATATACTAACGACCAACCCATTAACTCTCAAACAAAGCTATTCATATTATGCAGACGATACTGCTGTAGCAGCACTGGTAAAAACGTTTGTTGAAGTTGGTATGGCCACAGAGTAAAAGATATGGCAATATACTATAAGGACAATGCACTAGTGGAATCCGGATGGCCGAATAAGACCAATCAAGAGATGGAAGGATAGTTGGACTTCGTAATCTCAGGAGGCATACTTTTTATATTACAGACCAACAGGTCTACCAAAAGAGAAAAAAGAAGTTTTTTTATTAATTGTCAATTGAGAATATAAAGAATGTATTTTACATTAATTTAAAATCTCATCAATCACAACCAGCTAAAAGGTTCATGTCAAATGATTGTACAAAAGCATCGACATGGAATATAATATTAAATGTTATTTCAGAAGACATGCCTTTACACTCATTGTAAAATATAATACATTTTCATTATAACTGAAAAATTTATAAAAACATTTCCCCCGGGCACAACTTTGTTAAGAATAACGACCTCTGTGTGGTTTCAACAGATTTTATTTATTCAAAAATTAATAAAATAGACCCCAGGCCGAGGGAACCAGAAACTTTCCCAAAATACAAAACAATAAAAACATCACATTATTTCGTTATAAAAGTTCTGCCGATGAATAAAATAACAATACAAAAAATACTTTAAAAATACAATCTGAAATAAAAGTCTGTCAAACGCGATTTGTTTAATTGCGAACATTCTAATTTATAATTCACAAAGATCGTCAATTAACCTTAATGATATAAGCAAAGAGCAACGAACGCCTTGTTATATTTGATATAAATGATCGCATTGTTTACGTCCATGAGTCAACCCAAACACATCTATATAAATAAAGATGGATGTTGGTATATTTATTTGTTTATATGTACATATGTGGTATGTGAACTCCTATACCGTCCATCCGATTGCGATGAAACGATGAACATCCGATTGTTCAGCGCATAACGGAGAAGGTTATTGTATTATAATGTATTTATTCGAAATCTCACACAATTTTTTTTTAAATTATATTTGGTATTGGAATGAAACTTTGGGGGATTTTTTCAGCGTGCTCACAAGAAGGTTGCAGAATTTAAATTTATTTATTTATTTATTTGATATCTCACACAATAACATACGAAAAATGATATATTTGGAACTGTTATAAAATTTTTAGAGATTTGTTAAATTCAGCGTATACCAGAAAAGATTTCTGAACTGTAATGAATTTATTTATTTATTTAATATCTCATTTTTTTAAATTTTGGAGATTTGTTTATTTATTTATATACTAAGCAATAACAAATATTTCTCTACCAAAATGAATAGATAAATAATTAGTAAATAAATTAAAAATAAATAAATAAATCATAAATCGGTCGTGCTAATTCATTCTATCTATGAGTCCAAACGTGTAAAATGGCATTGGGCAGTGGGCAGGTCACGTAGCTAATCAAGGAATTGACAGATGGCCACCTAGAGTTCTGCGGTTGGAGACCACGAATCATGAAAAGAGGCCGACCTCAGAGAAGATTGGAAAAATGGATGACAAATCCAGCAGTGGAGAGATTGCTAGAAAAAGAAAATATGTCCAAACCATCAGAGTACATGACAGACGAACATCATTCTAGTATCTTTGTTTTATCTTATATTATTGTGATAGTGATATAACATCATCTTTACTTTCTCCTTTTTTGATGGAATACTATACTGTGTGAAAATAATTATTAAAATTATCAAATTTGATGTAGGAATTTCAAATTGCTTTGTTACAAATTTATCGCACTGGGCTGTACCAGCTGCACTGTGGGTCTCCACGGGTGTACATCTGAGCTTATTTGTTGTGAAATAGTGCAAAAAAATGTATAATTGTTTGTTATTTTAGTATATATGCAACAAATGTATAATTGTTTGTTATTTTAGTATATATGCAACAAATGTATAATTATTGTTTGTTATTTTAGTATATATGCAACAAATGTATAATATCTTTATACGTCGCAGCTATACTTTTGTGGCACATTTTAACTAATAAATTAAAATTACAAATGACTTTGTTTACACCACTAGTGAGTATTTAGATATAGTTAACTAGTTGCGGAGCTGACCCGCTCCCTCATCAGAACAAACTAATACTAAAACTTAAAACTATGTAACGAACGTGTGTAGTGTTATTGCAGTTAGGGGGAGGAGTTATAACATAGAGTTCTGATGAGGGAGCGGGTCAGCTCCGCAACTAGTTAACTATATCTAAATACTCACTAGTGGTGTAAACAAAGTAATTTGTAATTTTAATTTAAATGTATAATTGTTTGTTATTTTAGTATATATGCAACAAATGAATAATAATAATAATAAGTCATTTGTATAGCGCCGTTTAATGATTCGAGATCATACCAAGGGCGCTGATAGTTTAATGTTGTGTTGCTCTCTGAAACAAAGCTGTTTTTAATCCTTTAGTGAAAGTGCTCTTGCTTTGAGCACTGCGGACATCTAGAGGCAGTGAATTCCACTTAATATAATTGTTTGTTATTTTAGTATATATGCAACAAATGTATAAAGGTTTGTTATTTTAGTATATATGCAGCAAATGTATAATTGTTTATTATTTTAGTATATATGCAACAAATGTATAATTGTTGGTTATTTTAGTATATATGCAACAAATGTATAATTGTTTGTTATTTTAGTATATATGCAACAAATGTATAATTGTTGGTTATTTTAGTATATATGCAACAAATGTATAATTGTTTGTTATTTTAGTATATGTATATGCAACAAATGTATAATTGTTGGTTATTTTAGTATATATGCAACAAATGTATAATTGTTTGTTATTTTAGTATATATGCAACAAACCAATGTATAATTGTTGGTTATTTTAGTATATATGCAACAAATGTATAATTGTTATTTTAGTACATATATACCTATGCAACAAATAAATTACTATTTATTTATCGAAAAATAAGTTTACCTAATACATACATACTAAATGTGCAAGGATAATTTATAATAATTTATATAAGGTCGGCCTTGGTGGCTCAGTTGGTTAGGTATCTGACTGCTGATCCAAGGGTCCCGGGTTCGATTCCCGGTGGAGACACAGTTTTTAATTGTGTTTTTAGTCTGGATCTGTGAGACGATTAATATCGTTAGTCTCCAGAATGTGGCAACTTGTTATTGGGTGCTTGTTAAATTAATATTTGACATAGTACCTGTTAGTTGCCCGAGTAGCAATATTAAATAAATAAATAATCAAATTTAAATAAATAGAATTTTGTTCGTTAAATTTATTCCACGTGTTGAGCTCTGTTTTACAATTTAAATGTCCTTGAACAAGTACAAAATAAATTCCCTAAATTAAGCGGAAATACTTGTAGGTACCTCTCAGTTAAAATATGCGTGAATTTCAACATTGCCTTCTAAATGGCGGGAAATAATAAAAAAATCAAATCAAATATAAAAAAAAGTTATTTTTGGTAGGTATTAAATTCCCGTCGACGTTTTTCCATTAATGAATATTCCATTGAAAAGTGGGAATATATTATAAAATGTCCAAGAAATCAAATTCAGACAAAATCAATTTATCATGGTTTTACTCTTGTCCCACAATGGCCTACATTGTCACCACAATTTCGGTAAACTGTCATGAGATGTTTTCGGGTAAACAGATAAATTTCGGTAAACCAAATCTAGTGTCGGCCTAACTAATCCAGTCGTTCGCAATCTTTTCGGCTTAAGGCGCCCGCCATTCAAACAACATACATAGTCATACTTAAACATGTTGGATCCGGCAGAAAGAACAGTTCTATCTATATGCTTCTATTTGTATTTATTTTTATCTTTCTCCACATCACCATAACTTATGGCGGGTATTACTATGCAAAAATATTTTTTACGTAATTTTATATTATTTATTTATTAAAAGAAACACCAACAGAACATATAAATACACATAAAACATAATATAGGCAGTTAGAATCAGCATAGTAGCTCCAATGTTCCGATAACAGATGTGTACAACATACATTGAATATATATCGTTAAATTGAATATCAAATATATATTACTAATACAAACATTTACAGAAAGTAAATCTTAATTGATTTAATAAGTCTTTAGAAAATTATTTTAAAGGGTAACTATAACACACACACAGTGGTGTAGTACATTGTTAAAACATTGTTAAAACACGCTTCAGAGGAGCAATTATTAAGGGAAAACAACAAATTATAATGTTACCCACAGGCAATTTATCTCAGTCAACCACACTATGCATGGGATTCGTCGACTACCAAAAAGCATTTGATTCCATTGAAACATGGGCCATAATAGCAGCGATGGATCAAGCACGCATAGGTTCTAGATATACCACCCTGATCGAAACTCTCTACAAGAATGCTACAATCCAAGTGAAATTAAATGAAGATTGGACAACAGATAAAATACAGATTAAAAGAGGAATCCGACAGGGAGATACAATATCACCAAAACTCTTTACACTGGCACTAGAATACGCTTTTAAAAATCTAAATTGGGAGTCCAAGGGCATATGTATAGATGGCAGATATCTAAGCCACTTGCGGTTCGCTGATGACATAGTCATTATAAGTAACAACCCTATAGAACTAACTGAAATGCTAAATGAAATAAATGAGGCATCCAAAGCTGTTGGACTGAACATGAACATGTCAAAAACAAAGGTGATGGGCACAGCTGGATCTCAGATCACGGTGGATGGGATCTTGATTGAAAATGTCCAAGAGTATGTGTATTTGGGACACATTATGAAAATTGGTCGAGAAAACCAAACGGCCGAAATAAAGAGGCGAATTGGACTAAGTTGGGCAGCCTTTAGGAAATTAGCCCACATCTTCAAAAATCCCCAAATTCCCATCAACCTGAAACGGAAGGTATATGAGACCTGTGTACTGCCAGTAGCTACTTATGGCTTGGAGACTATAACAATGACTCAGAAAAGTGCTGAAAAACTAAGAGTCACCCAAAGAGCCATGGAAAGAGCCATGTTAGGATTAAGTCTGAGAGATAGGGTGCGAAATGACACCATCAGGGAAAGAACAAAATTGGTTGATGTCGTCCACCGCATTCTTACCCTGAAGTGGAGATGGGCGGGCCACGTGGCTAGATACCCCGAAGACCGATGGCCAAGAATAGTGTTGGCTTGGAGACCGAGAACGACAGTCAGAGGTGTTGGAAGACCGCCAATGAGATGGAGAGATGACATCAGCCGTTATGCTGGTGCCAATTGGTTGCTCAGAGCACAGGATAGAGTGGCGTGGAAGGAGATGGAGGAGGCCTTCGTCCAGGAGTGGACGGGATTGGGCTGAGAAGAAGAAGAAGAAGAACCACACTAGTAAGTACACATGTAGTAAGTATTAAAAGAAAAATAATAATAATGATCAGAAATACAAGATTAAATGCAAAAGAATACACAATTTAAAAATAATAATGAAAATGTAAAAAAAAAATGGATAGGATGCGAAGAGAAGAAGGATAAAGGAAGTATTGGGGTGTGGATAAGAAGTGTGAATTCAGAGGCTTCTTGAAATCATCAAGCTAGGAGCTTCTCTTATACAATTGGGTAATTGGTTCCATAGCCGGGCTGCGTGAATTGTGAACGAGTAAAGTATAGGAGGATGTGATGAATTGGTATGGAAAGTGTACTATGGTTTTGAGACCGCAAATTTATACTATGAGAGGATAGATGGGCGAATTTTTCCTTGAGGTACTTAGGTGTGAGAGGGTTTTTTTGAGAGTTTGATATAGTAAAGAAAGAATATGGGAATTCCTTTGATCTCGGATTTTGAGCCACTTCAACTGTTTTCTGCTTTTAGACACGTGATCAAACTTTTTGAGTCCAAACACAATCAGGACAATCTCTCGTGTTTGTCAAGTTGATCCTCAGGAGCGTCTAGGTAAGCTACGTCAGCGTAGTCGAGTAGGGCAAACATCAGTTTGTGTAAGAGTAATTTTGATATTTTGAGAAAAGAATAGTTGGTATATACCTATAAAAAAAATATGGAAAACAGTAGGAAAATATGTTCTGGGTGATACCGCAACAAAGCAAATCAAAGAATTTGTATATCAGGGTAGCAGATTATCTGAAGATGGCGGCTCAAAGGCAGAACTATATTTGAATGTTAAGAAGTACTTGATCAAAATTTTTGTCTGGAGTGTGATGCTGCATGACAGTGAAACGTGGACTATCAGCCGGAGTGAATCTGAACGTCAGACCACATTCCAAACGATGTAGTAGGTACTGAGCAGAGAGAAACGAGATAACTCCTAAAGACGATTGCCAAGCAACGATCCAAATGGATAAGCCATAACATCAGGCATTCGGGTCTGCTTGTTACTATCAACGTAGGAATGACAGAGGGCAGAAACTGTAGAGGTAGCCCAAGATACAATTATATGATCAGTAATGTACTCTGTAGCAGCCACCAAGAGTTGAAGAAGCTGGCGGACAACAGGGATATGTGGAGAGATGAAGTGCTTGGTGCAAGCCAATCCTAGGATTCTAACTACGAAGAAGAGGATACAAACATCTGAATATAAAATAATGGAGAAAAGTGAGGAAAGGAAGGGACAAGGATAAGATAAGGAGATATAGAGTTAAGTATTTTTTCTAAGGATCTTATGTTTCAGATCAAAAGATATCAAGTATCTTTGCATACATTCATCACGTCACTCACAAGAAGAAAATGTGCGTCCTACTGGTAGGACGAATAAGCCTGCCAGAAGGACTCTAGAAAATCTATATCATTAACGTTCTTATTTATTTTTTTCGATTTGAAATACGCCTCTCGTCCCGCAAAAGCTGATCGGGCCACACTTTGAATTCATCTGATATATGTACCTATCCGTAGTGGTCTTGTAGTGGCCATGTTTACCGATAAATTTGTACAAGACTCGTTTTAAATATTTTAAATTTCAGTCTCCTGACACAAACCTTGTATAATTTCAGTCTCCTGACATAAACCTTGTATAATTTCAGTCTCCTGATACAAATAACTAATACGATTTAAGCCCTCTGAAGTACACAACTAATACACTTTAAATGGGAAATATTTAAACTTTTCAATACCTCCACGCCAACGAATTTCGGATATTTATGACAAGCATATTTTATAATAAAATGCTGTGAAGTACCGGCTTAGAATAGTACTTCCACCCTTTTCTATTATAATCGTTTTCGAGTGACCCGTAAGAGCCGGGTAATCGAAAATACAACAGGCAACAATAACATATCACAAAGTTCAGCAATGAGGTTCACCACCCATTGTCTATGTTACCTTTTTAGGTGAGACGAGACTGGTGTTTGGAGATACACGCATGTGTTGTGCTCCCTTTTTTTAAGTGGCGCACATCTGTCGCTAGTAACCCTACATTGTTGTAAATGAAGTGATGGTATGTATCTATATTTAAATTTAACAATAATCGGCATTCGTGGCTCAGTTGGTTAGGTATCTGACAGCTGATCCAAAGGTCCCGGGTTCGATTACCGGTGGAGACACAGTTTTTAATTAATAATAATAAACACTATCTTGCACCCTGCGCAAGTTGCGAGTTTATCGCCATATGGCAATTTCTTCCAACTGACCAGTGTTTTCAGCCCAGAGAAGCAATATTAGTGTGAGAAATCAATTTAAATAATTTCTCATCTGCTGGGGATCGAACCCAGGACGTCCACACAGAAACCAAACGGCTTACCAACTTTGCCACGGCGGTCGGCACAGTAGGTATTCAGTATGGATCTGTGAGACGATTAATATCGTAAGCCTCCAGAATGTGGCAACTTGTTATTGGGTGCGTGTTAAATTAATATTTGACATAGTACCTGTTAGTTGCCCGAAAAATAATGCATAATTATTAAATTAAAATTAAATTATAATAACGCTTTTAATACAATAAATTGTTATTTCGCAATCAGCTCTTCAACACTGTGCCTTAAAAAAATAATTATAAAAACGAATCAAAATTGTAAAACTTTATGATGCGAAGCCCCCAGGAAAATTTAATCGGGAAAATTTAAAGCTCATAGCGCCAGCTCGGAAGGAATTTGGGCCTTGGGCTTTGTAAGCGACCAGGGGTAAAGCCCTTGTAAAAGATATTCGAAGATAGCAGGAATGGTACATACACATCACTAGACGAAGAATTTTATCCACGAAACTCTCAGAATCTAAATTATCACCATAAATCAGATTTGATCTATGGGATATAGGCGGGTCTAATATACTTCGAAAAACATTTATTTTTTAACTTTATTTATTGCCGTGTCGTATGTTTACCTTAGCACGCCACCACCCAACTTCATAAAAATCAATAAAGGCTGAAATGTTTGATGAAGATATTATCACTAATTGAATAAATTGTATGCTGGCAGCCATTTGCTTATTTTCGCAATAATGAAAGAATTTTTAAAAGAATCTTGAAGTAAACTAACAGTCTAATAACTTCTTCTGGTTAGTTAAACAATACGAAAGTATGGATCAAAAACAAATACGCATTCGGCTTGAGGAAAAAATTGAGGAAACTCTTTTCGAAGTTTTCTTCGCGTTGAAATGAAGAAAAATAAATATTTTAAATGTAGGTAAGTATATTAAATTTATTATATGTTGAAATGTATATTATTATTATGATATAAGGTGTTATTACATTAATAACATAAAAAATAATATTATTGTTACATCTAACCGCATAAAATTCAAATTTTACTAACGTTCAGCTGGAAACGCATAGCATTGTTTACTTTGCAGCATGGTATACAAAATTGTTAAATTTAATCAAAATATCAAATGAATCAATCTGATTCATTTGATACATTGAATCAGATTGATTCATTTGGTACATTGTCATCAAGAATAAACAAATTCTGAAAGTTTTAGAGCTCTAACTGGTCGGGAAGTTATTAAAAGTGGATTGTAAAAATCCAGTACCGACAGACACGCGATGTTAAAGAAAAGGGTTACATTATTTTTTTCTCTATAAAAAAATGTTGTAAATAAGGATACCTATCTCAATATTTTTAGTCGACTTTACCAAAAACTAGTTGCATGTAACACATGAGATCCAACTGTCGACGGCGATAGTATGCATAATCAAAGAATACGTACCAAACTATAAACAACACAAATTAATAAATATTTGAAGATATTTTATTTTCTATATAAAACATGTAGGTATGTTTGTCAGGATAGGATAGTATGGAGGTCAGTCTGTTTTTCCTACACAGAATATGAAAACAGTATGATGGTACCTATGTATGTATGTTTGGAGATTTAAGTATTAAACTATTAAGTCTTCTTACATATTGTGTATAGGCGACTACCATACAAATTGTATGAAGTGATGTCGTCACTAAATTCAATTTTTATAAAAATTGTTAAAAAAAATTTGAGATGTGCTAATACAATGTTTATATTTTTTATATAATATTAAATTATCTAGTTGGGATGTTTCGGCTTTTTTCGATATTTTTAAAAAAAATGGAAATATAGGCAGTTGAACTCATAAATTTATCATAAATAAAATATTTTTCTTAATAAAAAATGTTTGAGAAACACTGGAATTTTTTTGAAAAAACTAATTTGAGATTTTGTATTTGTCTATCTTTATGCGAATTTTCAGCGTTCTAGCTTTTATGGTTTCTGAGATATATGGAAAAATAAAGTAAAAATTCAAAAGTTGATAACCCCTGACTGAAACAAAAATTCACAATTATGAGTATAAAAGTTTTGTAGGCCTATAACTGTCTATATATTCTGAAAATTTGGGCTCTGTAAATTGAGCGTATCAAAAGTTATAAGGGACACACACACACAGACACACAGACACACACACACACAAAACTCACATAAAATGTTCTACTCCGAATTCTGAGTAAATCCATGTAAAGGAACATATATGCTGCGAGGCCTCTAGTTGGTGTTATTAGCATGCAAAAAGTCCACTACACCATACAAAATTTTCCTTCGTACACGCATCTTGGCTTAATAATGTCGATTCATTAAGAGAATTGAATTCTCATGAACGAATCGACAGTTGGATTAAAAATTGTCATATTCTTATTCAGTAAATACATAAATGTTGAAAATATTTAAGGCCCTTTTATACCCTGGGTACACAAATATGCACACTAAATTACCTTCTAATGTATGAAACACGAAAAAATATTGTATATCACTTAATATGTGATATAAAACATTTGTTCGTTAAAAAAGGTAAAAATTAGAGTTTTTTTAAATAGCAAGAATTGAAATTAAAATATTGGAATAGTAAAAAACTCAGCCGGTAGATTTTCTTATTCTATTTCGATTGAAGGAAAAATCTATTTAATATGCCTTGTAGTTTTTCAGTTGCATATAATAAAAAAATAAAAAAAAGGTTTTACTAAAAATAATTTTAAAGAAAAGAATTAAACAAATTCAAATATCAAAAAACTCATGCAATAGAATAAAGATGTACATACAAACTGTTCCTTATTTCAAAGACTTACCTATATTTTGAGGGTACTGGGGAAATTATTTTCAAAATACACTATATAGCCTACTATAGCCTCTTAATGGTATTTTTTAGAAACACACTCAACATATTTAGGATATTCGATTTAAAAATGCGACATCTGAGTTTATGTATACCCTCTGTCTGTTTTTAAAATATCCAAAAATATTTTAATAGGTCACTGGCAGAGAGGGCAACGGGCTGTCATATTAGTCCAGGGATGGCGAGTTTAAATCCTGCCACGACCGATTTCGATAACCTATAGCACAAGTATTTGAGCTTAATTTGGGGAATATAGAGTATGTATGTATACATATATACTTATTTAACAAGGATATATTCATTTAAAAAAATGACTCACCAATAAAAACAGATGCAATGACACCTTGCAATATAACAAGAAACTTTAAAATCACAAATTATAAATAACTATATCGAATTTGCAAATGGACAATATGTGGCACAAATTACAGTCTGACAGATGGTGTGTCAGAAGATGAGCAGTGTGGTCAGTGAGGTAGTGTCGAGTAAAGGAAGGAAGTATTGCAGAGGAAGCCAGACAAGATAGGTAAGTACTGGCAACTTGTGACCAACCAGGGGCTTCCCTTAATAGGATTGTCAATAGCTGATATAGTTCACTGCCCATAATCCAGGGCCAGTCAAATTATATTTTTATTGACAAACTTTTTTAACATCTCAATAGAGACGAAGCTGGGATATTATAGAAGAACCAGTAGCTCAATGCACCTACAGGGCTTACGACCTGTCATCGGCTGGATCACTTTATGCGCTTGCGCAACGTTCACCAATTATGCCAGTCAAATTGTACGACATGGCTAAATTATTAAGAGGGCGACTGCTGCCAGCGTACCTATTTTTTCAACTTGAAATTGCATAATTCTTACAAAACGAATCATTTTGAAAAAAATAATCTAGTTAGTTTGGATATTAATAAAGTAAAATATACCTTAACTTTTTAGTTATGTTCTGTATATATTATTGTAGGAATATAATAAGCATACCCCGATTTTTCACATTTATCTTAAATTTCTTAAAAAAATATAAGCGATATAGCAATATATTTTTTTTATTAATTAAAGATAAACCAAATATCTGGAAAAATATGATGTGACGTTGCATTAATCACATCAGGTTAGGTAAATAAACCAAAAAAACTTTTATTTCGCAATGGCACTGAATACAAAATAAACGTTATTTAGGTTTATTTTCTAAAAATGAAGCATGAATGCAACGTTACATCGTGTCTTTCTAGATATTTTTGTTTAATTTAATAAAAATACATATATATTGAACTACGCCTTATAGTTTATTAAAAATATAAGATAAACGTTGAAAACGGGGTATGCCATTATTTTTCTACAAGAATTTATACAGAAAATTATCAAAAAGTAAGATATATTTTTCTTAATTAATATCAAACCTATCTAAATTATTTTTTTCAAAACGATTTTATTACAAATAATGATGTTATATCAAATTAAAAAATAGGTACGTTGGCAGCAGTCCCCCTGTGAAAATAAAATGCGAAACTAAAATTTTTGTGTTTAATTCTGTCATAAATTTTCAAGTCAAGAATAGTCCTTCGACAAACTGAATAAACATAAATATCTAGTACATACTTATTATATATTATGTAACATTTAATACAAACTGTATTCTCATTATGTAACTGAATCACTATACTGTATTTTACATTCTTCATCTTTTTTCTTCATCTAGATTAGCGAGCGATTTGATTGTGTTTTAAAATATAGATATAAAAATGAATGATCCTATACCATATAATGTTTATACTTTAATTGTATTTCTTTAATTTGCTAGTCTAAATATTAAGTAAGTAAATGATTATTAGTCCATAGTGAACAGGTGAACAATACCTGCCCTAAACCAACATTGGCCTGTGATTAAAATACGTATCTACCTGTATACTGTATATTATGGTATTGACTTAAGGCTAATTCTTTTACTTATTTCAATATATTTTTTACAAAAATGTATCACAGTGATTATATAAATGTTTAGATTACTTTTATAACTAATATTTTTAAAGATGAATATACACAAACATTGGATTTTTTGTCTGTCGGGAGTTAATCATATCTTGATATCTTATGACGAATTTTTAACATCTCAATAGAGACGAAGTTGGAATATTATAGGAAAACCAGGAACTCAAGTCACCTACTGGGCTTTATACGATCTGTCATCGGTTCGTTTAAGTAACCATAATTAGTGGACGTTGCGCAAGCGTATTAAGTGATCACTTAAATTAGAAAATTTACTAAAAATAATTTGAACTTCAACAGTTACGAAAAACTAAAAATCTTATTTCCCATATACCTACTATTTTACAGTTAATAACGTAGTCACGTCAAGTTGTGTGCGCAGAGCGCAAATTTGTGTTTTTGCTTGATCGGTATATGTGCAAACCGCCCCCAACGATATAAAAGTATGTGTGCGGAAATCTCCATTCCCCTTAAATTATTGGGTAGGTTCAGTTATGGCCGATATTTCAATGGACAATAAAAAAATGGAGTTAATTGTCAATCAACTGATCGTCGATTAGATTCGTAATTGCCAATTTAGAAAATTAGTTATTTCAATACACAATTAAGAAAAAATCAACTAATCGTCGATCAATGTTTTTAACACGTGTAATACCGTCTTATGCTCTATGGTATTCGTTGTTTACAGCATGGTTTACAGTTGTTTGCATCCATTATTTTGTGTTGTGACAACTGCGGGACGCTAACATAGTCGACATATTTGTCAGAATTTTTATTATTATTTTTTTTCTGTTTTACAATTACATAAATTTACAAAGATAATAATTAATCTACGTATACAGAATTTGTATTTTCTCAATTTTTAAAATGTTTTTGTTGTGAAATATTCATTACGTCATGGCCGGCCCGTCAATACCTACACAGATGTTTCTAATGATTATTTTATTTTTTTGTAATTCATCTATAAAATAAAATGTAAAGCAAACTATACAGTTAATTGGTCACTGATACAGAATTCGTATTATCTCAATTTGTAAAATTTCCACTATCCCAATTTTTAATTCAATAAAATTAGATGCTTTATAGAATGTTTCTTTTCATTTATCTTTAGGACCCTGAAAAATTTGTAGGTTTGTGAAGCTTTGGTTTCAGTGAAACACGCTGAAAAGGTGTTAACAAAAAACACAATTAACTCGCTTGATTGCCGAAAAACGGCCAATCAATTTTTGACAGTTCGTAATTGACGATCAACGTTGATTTTGTAATGAAATAACGCCAAACTCCGATTAACCATAGACATGCCGAAAACCATAGAGGAAATCGACAATCAAGCATTTAATTGTACATTGAAATATTGGCCATTAGTCTTTAATAATAATAACGACTCGCGTGAGTGAGTTGCTTTCTGAAATTGGTCGTAGGAAAAATGTAATCAACACCTTTGACAATTGAGGTTATGAATAAGTTTATTATGTATTCGCATTTTATTACATTTTAAAAAATAAATTATATTTCTCAGCGTATTATTGACGAAGATGTATGAAATTAAAAACTGTTGGTAACGCAAGCTATAGTGTATTCTAAGGTCTAGTCATACAATCACAGAATTTTTTACTTCTTTTTTTATTAGTTTAATTTGAATTTATTTTTCATACCTAAAAAGTAGGAAGATATAATCGAATGATTCAGCAATTACTATAGCTTCAATATTTTTTTTTAATATGTCCTTGTTAAACAAGTACATATACATCTTCCTACATTCCCTAAACCTATGTAAAAAAAAATTGTTAGAACAAAGTTTTAAACACAGTTTAATTATTTTTGATAAATATGTTTATGTAGGTTCCTACAGTAAATATATTGGTAGGTACATATTTTTATGAAGAAACCAAAAGGTGCAAAATAAATTAACATTACCATCGTTAAAAATACACTTCCCGAAATAAGGCAATCAATTATTTATAAATGTACAAAAATTGAAGTTGGCAACACCGTTTATATTTTCCCTCCCTATTGAGGGTCTGTCCAAGGACAGGGGTACCAACCATCCTTAATATTATTAACTCAGGTTCTCCAAGATTAAATTGTGAAATTCTTTATCGGGCAGTTCAAAATACACAGCGTTTTTTTCGCAATTCGTATATGTTCGTATTCGTATAAACATAGGCGCATATTCAAAACATTTTATTGAGTCTTGATTACATAATCCGATGAACAAATTCATATTTAATAAAATCCCTTTCGAGTAAGAATGAGATGAATACTACATTATCCCTTTCTACTCGGGTCAAGTGATAGCTTAGGATTTTAAGAATAACGTATGCTTCTTCCATATGTATCATAATATGTACCTAAATACTCTGAATTCTGTTCAATACCCAGCAAAAATTTTATTTTATTTTACATTACTTATGCCTTTTTAATGAGATAGGGATCTCATTAAAAAGGCATAATTGGTGAACGTTGCGCAAGCGCATAAAGTGATCACGTAAACCAGCCTATGACAGGTCGTAAGCCCTGTAGGTGCCTTGATTTCCCGGTTCTCCTACAATAAATATTCCAACTTCGTCTCTATTGAGATAATTAAAAATCTGTCAAAAAATATCTTTGACTCCCGACAGGGAAAAAAATCCAATGTTTGCGCATATGCAATAATAAAAATATATTCGATAATTGTAATTATTTTTTTGTTAATAAATAAATTTAAAAAAAAGTATTTACAGTTGGCATTGCATTCGGCATGACACCAAATATAACTGACGTGACACCAGGACGCAACCCTCGCGGTAAAGAAAATGCCGATTGTCATACGCAAAGTAAGTAAGCATGTATAATTTATTTCAAGAACAAGAAGATGAATTTTTATACTTTTATTTTTGTTTGAATGGAATGGATGACATGATACAGACATTGAAAGAAGAGTTTTGGCAGGCAATAAAATAAACGGAGCTCTTAGACCAGTAATGTCCGATCCAAGCATCTCAAAGGGAGCCAAATTGCCGTACATAATGCAATTGTAGTGCCCACTTTGATGTATGCCATTGAAACATGCACGTGGAAAAAGACGCATGAAAGTAGAATAAATGCTGTGGAAATGAGATCACTAAGAAGAGTATGTAATAGAACGATATATGATAAAATAAAAAATGAGGACATAAGGAGGCAATGCAAGATGAAGAAGAGTATTATAAGTAAAATGAAAGTGAATTCCTTGAGGTAGTTTGGACATATTGAAAGAATGAATGATGAACGACTGACCAAAAAAATATACATGGGTGTAAGAGATGGAGTGAATAGCAGGGGCCGCCCCAGAAAGGGATGGCATGACCATGTGAATGATATTTTGAAAGAAGGAAATATAAGAAGCTTGAATAATCGACGAGCATGTATGAGACGATGCATGGATGTAAAGGAAGCTAGGAATGTGTGCAAAAATAGAGGAGTATGGCGCTCGGTTTTCTCTGCTTACCCCGTAAGGGATATGGCGTGATGGTATGTATGTATGTATTTCAAGAACTCTGTACATAATGTACTATCTATGTCACATAACTGTCCAAATGAACACCTCGGCACAGGACTTCCTAGTGAGGTGTTCACCGTACCCTAGCAATTACAATACTTATTAATAAATAACTCGCATACACAAATATATGTACACACGCACTTAAATTCTAACTCTAATGTGCAATTGTATTTTTGTAACATTCTCATTGTATTGTTAATAATAAATAAATAAGTAAATAAATAAATAAAATAAAAGATTTCTGTTTTATAGAGTTCATTATTTTTTTTTATTTCCTCAGTTGAACCCCCGTTGGTTGTAACTAATAGCGTTGGTCACAACCCACTCTCGTCTATGTACTAAATAGTCAAACAACAAAAAGCTTTCCAGTGTGTGTACGTTTTATATTTGATATACAAAACAATTAACAAGATTAATAAAACACTGGTATAGTTTGGAGTTTGTTAGAAATTTCAATCTGGCTATAAACTTTTCACGTACACAGGCCGCGAAGAATGGCAATATTTTTTCAACCCTGTCAGTGTTTGCAACCTTTCGGGAGTTTAATAAGGTAGATATATCTAATAAAATAAGGGATGAAGATATTTATTGTAATGGAATTATTGGAAGCGATGTCGGGCCGTGTGAAAAAGGGGTGACATGATATACTTGGAGAGATCCAATTTTCAATATAAAGCCGAATCGTAAAATTCAGATACAAATCAAGCTATAGCCGAGATCATCTACTGAATCTATTCTACTAGTATAGGTACAGAGATTTAGTAGAATGTAGAATATAGAAATATTCTACTAAATCTCTGCTCAAAGAAATATAATATAATAATATGACGCAATCCTTTACTTGAATTTATTTTGATCTTCAAATCTGTGCCGACCTCCGGCCGCGGCCCATTTTGTTAGCCGTTTGGCTTCTTTGCGGGCGTCTTGGGTTCCATCCTCAGCAGAGGAGAAATTCATTCATTTTATTTCACACGCAGATGTTGCTTCTCTGGGCTAAAAACTCTGGTTATTTAGAAGAAATTGCCATGTGGCAATAAACTAGCCGGACATATTATCTGACATTTAATCATAGATAAAACGGCACTAAACTAGACACTCGCGCAGGGTGCAAGAAAGTATTTTTTTTTAAATCTTCATACCATTCATACTATATTCCATAATGTGGGGTAACCAGCGACAGGTGTGCGGGTGTGCAATACTTTATAAAAGGTAGCACAACACGTGTATCACCACACACCAGTCTCGACTCATTTAAAAAGGCACTACATTCAGAATGTGTGATGGTGAACCTCATTGCTGAACTATGTGAGATGTTATTGTTGCCTGTTGTGTTTTCGATTACCCGGCTTACACGGACACTCGAAAACAATAATAGAAAAGGGTAGAATCACTATTCTACCCGGTGCCAAATTACTATTTCAAAAGTTTGAAAATTACCATTCAACATTATTAAAATTATGAAAATTTGGAATGTCGAGGGCGGTCAATAAAAGTCATAATTAGAAAAAGTTGCGCAAGAACTCAAAGTGATCATGTAAAATAACCGATGACATGTATGAAAACTGGCCCGATGACCTATCGTAATCCGTGTAGGTGCCCGTTTTCCCAGTTTTTCTCTAAATATAATATATCATAATATTATATTCCATCTTCGCCTCTATTGAGATATAAAGTATGTCAAAAATTATTATTAGGTATTATAACCGTCAGACAATTTTTGAAATAGTTGGACAATTCGTAAGCTAGAGAGTTTTTTTACTCTCCACACTATGCAATAGTTTGTTAATATTTAAAAAAATTTAAGCGTATTTTTTTACATCAATTTCTCAACAGGTATCATGTAGAAAGTGCATACTATGAGTTTCGTGACAATGTTTTTGTGTGTATGGTGTATTGTGAAAACTTTTGTCCTCTGGGAATCTTATATTTGTTTAAGAATCTAATATAAATGTTCTTCATAAAAATGCATTTAGAGATGGTCAACATTTCAAGAAGAAAAAATGAACGCTTACTATGGTGTGGAGAGTTTAGTGTTGGCCACAACCCACTCGTTTTACTTAAGGGAAGAGCAAAAGGAATGTTGTTTTGAGTTACGAGAACAGATTTCAGAGATAGTAGAACAGGATATAATAATATATTATTTTCCCTTTTGATACTTTCCTTGTTTTCTAATCTTCGTCCTTTATTACCATTTTTTCTACTCATACGACTTTATGACTTTCAATAAAAACAATGCTCCATCGTGTAATACGACATATTTATTGCAGAGGCCTTATTCACATTCACGTGTAATATTTTGCGATAAGTTCCGCTAATCTTAACGTATCACATAATGTAAAGTGAAAGTTACGTATTAGGAGCTGTCATTCATAACTATAATCTGTCAAACGAACGAATGTGTGTAAGCGTCGCTTTATATCTTTACACAAAACTTAACACCACCTCGATAGGCCGCATAAAACATTGCGAATAAATTAACCTGTCGAATGTCATACGTATTTCGCTCCAATCAGAATACCGCGTTACGAACGGCGAACGGAGGTTTTCCGACATAATGCGCGGAAGTTTACGCGGACTAGTGTCCGCGGAAAACAGAATAACGATCTGTTATAAGAAATACCTATATTTGTGTTTATTACCGCGATAAAAGAACTGAAATAGGCCCGCTGGAGTCTAATTTTTTTCGAATATTTTTTTATTATTGCATATGCGCAAACATTGGATTTTTTTTCCCTGTCGGGAGTCAAAGATATTTTTTAACAGATTTTTAATTATCTCAATAGAGACGAAGTTGGAATATTTACTGTAGGAGAACCGGGAAATCAAGGTACATACAGGGCTTACGACCTGTCATCGGCTGGTTTACGTGATCACTTTATACGCTTGCGCAACGTTCACCAATTATGCCTTTTTAATGAGATCCCTATCAATTCAATTTTGAAAGTTCTATATATTGTAATACTGAAATTCTTTTCGCTTGAAAATAAGGAATTTTTACTACAGCCATCTATGTGTGAAATTATGAACAACATTCTTATTATTTTTATTTATTTTTGTTGTAACGCCATCTATTGAGAAAATTGTTTTTTTGTAAATAATGAGAGCAACAATTCTTATACCTGAGGTGACAAATGCATTTTTCGCATAGAAGTCACCCCTGAATTGCGCCAGACTTA
The DNA here is from genome assembly GCA_963576475.1 of Molanna angustata. Classification (NCBI taxonomy): domain Eukaryota; kingdom Metazoa; phylum Arthropoda; class Insecta; order Trichoptera; family Molannidae; genus Molanna; species Molanna angustata. Next base: position 28,761,573 of record OY754976.1, read on the forward strand.
TAAGGTCATTTTTGTCTTATTTACCTACTTGTACCAATGTGTAAGTAATCGAATATTTTTTTATTATTGCATATGCGCAATTATATTTTTTTTCTTATAACACTAGTTTCATCGCACACTCTAACGATATCGATATTTTCATTACACTTTCCGCTACAATTTCATATGCAGTAATAGAAAATTAGAAATATTGAAAATTTTTTGATGTTAGTACCACCTAAAATACAGATAATTCAATGCACTTAGTCCTTTTTTTTCTTTATTTTTATATATGAAAACATTTTAAATATTACACATAGTCAACCATCGAAAACCCTCAGGGTTTATCTGAAGTTGACGAGTTCAGAATTTGTTAGTTTTAGTATACATAATACACATTTAATTAATCAAGCAGCACATTTTAATTAAAACCTCTCCCATCAATTCATTTTTATTTTGATATTTTTATTTTTTTGGTAGCCTATGAAGTGTATGGTCACACTATACATGTCATGATGTTCTTTTGTGTTAGTTGTCTGTGTGTTGGTTGTATAGATATTATTGTCACAGTTATCTTCCTTGTGCCCAACTGCAGACAATATCGTAAGATAGTATTTGTTAATAAAAAAAAATTGACTTAGTGTTTGTTAATGTTTTTGTTTGTTTTGTTATTCAATATTCTAAAATTATAATATTGTTCTTATTTCACTCGTTGTTGTAAAGTCACTCATCTCGATACAGGTTCAACCCTAGTGAGATGATTGACTGTAATGTTTTTTTATGTTCCATTATAATTGTTGACAAAAAAATAAATAAATAAAATACGATGCAGAATCCAACCTACGTCACTTAGGCAGTGGGTAAAATATTTTGGGCACGTAGTGCATCTATGCAAGAGCTCATCATTCATAACATTTAGTATTTTAATCAATAGGATGAATTCTACCAGCATAAAAAAACTTAAAGACAGATGATGTGACATATTTATTGGAAGTGGAGTATTAAGTGTATAGAACAAATCATGTTCGGTGTGGATTGGACATTCAAAAAACAAAACACATGGTTCAGGGTCTCAACTCTTCTTTCTCTTCACAAGCACATCAAAGGATATCCCATGCATATTATATTTCAATTCATTTCATATTAAATTAATTTTATTTACGAAGTGTGAACTAACTTGTGTTGTTGAGATTTATGTATTGGCCACAACCCACTGCTAAGATTTTTTTTTCTCACTTTATCATGTCCCATTTGGACATCCATATTTGACAAGCAGGAAACTTAACCATGCGCTAAATTAACTTACATTAAGAATAGCAAATTTTATATTTTTACTCTATTTGTGATATATGCGGCCAAACGCTAAAATAAATGTCCCATTAATCCGAATGTGATTTTTCGTGACAGTCCACGTTTCACTGCCATAAACAAAAACCAATTTCTTAATGATCGACAAAGTTTTTATTTTGTAGAATTCCACTATAAATTATGTCTATAATTAAAAGTAAACCACTTTTTGATTATATGTACATGCATTTTATTACGTGCGATAGGCCTATTTCGCCTTGTTAGGGCATTTACCTAGCTTAAGTTTTACAGGCAGTCTTTTATCACAATTTTACGCTAAATAAATTGTTTATTAGACCAAACGATGATAAAACGAGATGGGCTGTGGCCAACATTAAACTCTCCACTACATAGCAAGTGTACATCTTTTCTTCTTGAAAGGTTGACAATCCCCAAATGATTTTTTTTAAGTATATTTCTATTAGATTCCTAAACAAATATTAATATCCCAGAGGACAAGAGTAGTTTTCAAAATACAGCATACACACAAAAACATTATCATGATACCTACTCATAGTATACACTTTCTACATGATACCCATTGAAAAATCGATGTAAAAATTACTATAACAATAGGTGAGCATGTATAAGACAAGGACTGTTGATGAGGCGACGGATATGTATCAAGATAGAAGAATGTGGTATTCGGTTGTTTCTGCCGATAGAATGTATATGTATATAGATGAAAAATATAACATTAATAACATTGAGAGTAAAAAAAATACACTTTTTTATAGAAACACAAACAATATCAATATGAAGTCTATCGGACTTATAGTTTAGGCTCTAGAGAGGACACAAAAAGGATACGTCGTACGCGGCGTAAATGTTATATACCTACGCAGCCGTACATCATACAAATATATCTCTCTATATGATACCCGTTCAGGAAATGATGTAAAAAATATGCTTAAAAATTGTGAAAAAAATTTACTCTCCAATGTTCCATTGTAGTATAGAGTAAAAATGTTATTCACTACATTGTAAAACAAATTAATGAAAAACAAACAGAATATAATTAACTCGTTAAATTTGAATTCTCAAAATCCAGAATTCCATCAAAATTCCATTAAGACATATTTTGAGAATAACCTTTACAATATTATAAAAGATTGAAATCTTAGCATCTTTCATTAACATAGCATTTCACGAATAATAATAAAATAAGTTTTATCAATATACATAAATGATAAATAATGTAAATTTAATTATTTACCTTTTCAGTATAATATTGTGTAAATAAATAGGTACATGATGCTATAAAATAGACGCCTTTGGAATAAGTTTTATGATAACTATATTTTTAGTGAAAAATGCTTGGGTTGGTTTTGAAATATAAATTAACGAATAAAATATAACAGGGTTATTTCCCACAAATTCGATTTATTATGACCGAACGTTTTCGACGACATAACGATCTTTACAAATATATTCAAAATAACATCATTCCAAGACGACCTTGGGATAACGATGTTAAAATTTCGAAAAAAAACTAAATCTCAATTATTTGTCGTATGAGAATTGGTCACAATTGAGGGGCTTTTTGGAAAAAAACATGTAAAAACGAGTGAGTAGTGGCCAACGCTAAACTCCTCACTAACAATTCATTCTATAAAGTATTCAAATTTTGTATATATTCAGCATTTTTCATAAAATGAGTTTGTTTTTATTTAAATATTTTATTAAGAAAACTTGATTACTTTTCAATGCCATTTTATGAAAGTGATGTGCTTTTTTACTAATTTGAAAACGAAAATTGCATATTAAAAGTTTTCTGAGCTTGGGGTCACTTTGAAATATTTGATAGTTAAAAAAAATTGAGAAGCACTATTCAGATATCCTTCAAAATCTAATGGGGTGTAAGCGAGTATTAGATATACAAATTTGCAATCTAATACTCGCTTACAAACCTACATACTTTAGTCTATAATCGATGAAGTAAAATTAGCACGCCATAGATAGCACACAGCACATAACACAGATCACATAGTACACAGAACATCACACATACAGATAAATTGTGATGAAATTTTCAGAATACAAACTCAGCATGATACTAGTTGATAATCTGTAATAAAAAAATATCCTTTAAAATTGCGAAATCATAACTCCCCACTACATTCCTTTGGGTTTGAAACTCTATGGTTTTCACAGATAATCCCCTATAAACAGAAAAAATCGATTTCGTGAAAAACATCACCAGTTCGGTGTCATTTGATCAAAAAAATAATAATTCTCGGGAAAAACAACCAATTTTTGTACGTAATATTGGAAGAATAACCGTAACTGTCAATTCAAATCAAAACAAATCTATCAAAAGGGCATGTCATTTCTATAATGTCAACCAATCGGGCAATATACCTACCACATTCTGATATATTCACTGCTAGCAATAACTGCTATAAAAACTCTATATAGATGCATAGCGGCGTGAACTTTTTAATTTTTATACCTATTTTTTAAATTTGTTATTATTCTTATATCATAGTAACACATTTTATCCTTTTTCCATCCTTTTTCCTTTTTATTTTCCTCTTCCCTTCATTTCCCGTCACCGGCAAACATACAATAATTTTTTAATAACATTTTAATTTATTCTAATAATATTTTTATTTATTTTGATTATATTCTTACTTATTTAACGTAATGTGTGTGCTTGTATATTATGATTGTCATCTGTGGACAAATGTAATTGGTCTGTTTTTTATTTATTTTGATTATAATATAATCTTACTTATTTAACGTTGTAATGTGTGTGCTTGTATATTATGATTGTCATCTGTGGACAAATGTAATTGGTCTGTTTTTTATTTATTTTGATTATAATATAATCTTACTTATTTAACGTTGTAATGTGTGTGCTTGTATATTATGATTGTCATCTGTGGACAAATGTAATTGGTCTGTTTTTTATTTATTTTGATTATAATATAATCTTACTTATTTAACGTTGTAATGTGTGTGCTTGTATATTATGATTGTCATCTGTGGACAAATGTAATTGGTCTGTTTTTTATTTATTTTGATTATAATATAATCTTACTTATTTAACGTTGTAATGTGTGTGCTTGTATATTATGATTGTCATCTGTGGACAAATGTAATTGGTCTGTTTTTTATTTATTTTGATTATAATATAATCTTACTTATTTAACGTTGTAATGTGTGTGCTTGTATATTTATTATGATTGTCATCTGTGGACAAATGTAATTGGTCTGTTTTTTATTTATTTTGATTATAATATAATCTTACTTATTTAACGTTGTAATGTGTGTGCTTGTATATTATGATTGTCATCTGTGGACAAATGTGATTGGTCTATTTTTTATTTATTTTATATTGTATTCCTTTTGTATTTTTATTAAATAAATAAATAAATAAATAGTTGTTATTCATTATATTTTTAACGTTGTTGTCTTTCATCCTCTCTGTTGAAATAAAATCTTTATAATACCTAATTAAATATAAATATTCTGAAGCCATTGTGGTTTAGTTAATTAGATTGCTGACTCCTGATATTAAATAGCGGGTACGACTTTTGGTGGAGCCAGTGTGCTTTAGAAAGACTACTGACATTGTAAATCTCCAAAACGTGGCAATTTGTTATTGTGTGCGTGTTAAATTAATATTTGAGGTCGTTCCTTTTAATTGCCCAAGACGCAATATAAAAACAATGGAAGAAGAGTGGTTTGTACAATGGATTCGAGTTCAAATCCATTTCATACACCTATTTGTGTGTTTTTTTTGTTTTTTATGCTTTTTGATATAAATATTTAAATAGACGAATATTTTTTATTCGTCATGATTCCCTAACGTAGCCTTTTGGATATTCATTACATATATTAGTAAGCTCATTGGAAAAATCATTTTCCGCCCGCCATACAGATTGCATCAAACAGGCGTTACTTCAATATGTTGTACATGTGGTATTGTATTGAAATACATTTTAGACACAATGAAACAAATGATGTTTACTGCATGTCGATTTCGAATAAAATATAAATTTGTAAATGAATCAATTACGAGGACATTATACGATGGAGTAGAGCTAGGAGAAGATTTTGGAGGGACCATGTCAACAGGATGGACGCATCTCGAATCTCATCCATAGCGGCAAATGAAATCCCACTAGGGCATCGCCTCAGCCTATCCTTCCCAAGAGGTGGAAGGATAGCTGGACCTCAGCTTCACAGGAATAGCTTTCTCGAAAAAACAGGTCTACGATCTAAAATAAGAAGAAGAAGAAGAATCAATTACTTGTTATTGAAACAAGTTTTGCGTTTGCGTTGAATGAGTGATCAAAATGACCAAATTCTTTGTTAGAACTTTAGGTACCTACCTACTCTCGTGTTAATTTAATGTTTGTATAAAAAAACTTTTGTTTTTAGTGGTACTTCTGCTCATATTTTAGTTTAAATGAGAATTTTTAGAAGTAGTAAATGATTGTTGCAAATCGCAAATCAAAAGGGTCATTCAAATTTCTAAGTTAAGTTGGTAAAATTAGAAATAAATGAAAAAGCTCAACAATTTTTGTATGAAAATTAAAGAAGCCAATAACGATATTTTGTTGTGAATTTATCGTAGTTTGACACATGGAAAAATAGGCTACATATTTACGTATTAACATTCTTATTCCGTTTGTTATGTATTTTACTATAGACAATAATGCTTAGGTAATTTGCATTATATACCTACATACTTAATAACCACATCATAACCCTATTAGGGTAATACCTACATATACGAATTAGTTAACAATGAAGTTCCAAAATATGATCATAGATAAAATAAAAATATTTAAGAAAATAAATGTTGTCAACATTCGTACCTACACCGTAAAAAGGGACAGTATGGAAATAAAATTCTTCAACGTCCCTTTAATTTTTTCAATATTAGGCACTGTCACTTCGTGGTAGAACTCCATAATTAATTAAAATTATGAAAAAAAAAATTTATATCTAATTTCACGTTCTACTTAAATTTTTCGCAAACGCGACTCCCATTCACCGGTATCGCTCTATGATGAGCATCGTCAGAATGGTGAACAATAATGATGAAGACCATCCATATATAGATTCACAAAGAGGATAACAATAGATATGGAAGGGGGCAATTCTAAGAAAAATTAAATACTCGAAGACATTAAGGTAAATATGTATGCAGGTATAATAAAAATAAAATTGAAGTGAAGGAATGAATACACAAATATTGTATTAAAAAGACAGCAATTATATTGAATAATGGCCAACAGAAAAACCCGACATTAACTATTCTAATGGTAATAATAATGGAGAAGTATTAAAATCTATTTGTGCGTTAATCAAAGGAACGTTGCTGTTACATAATATAAGTCCCTTTAATTGACAAGAGCCTAGAAGTATTATCTCAAATTAGGTATCTGATTGCTGATCCCAAAGTCCCAGGTTCGATTCCCGGTGGAGACATAGTTTTTAATTGTGTTTTCAGTCCGGATTTGCGAGACGATTAATATCGTATGTCTCCAGAATGTGGCAACTTGTTATTAGGTGCGACTTAAACTAATAATTGACATAGTACTTGACAGTTGCCCGATAAGTCATATAAAATAAATAAATACATTAATCGAGTATTTATTAATTCATTCATACAATCACGACATATCCGGCAATGTGGGGTAACCAGCGACAGTTGTATGGGTGTAGATAAACCTATAAAAGGAAGCACGACTCATGCGTGTATACCCACATACCATTCTCTAAACCTCATTGCTGAACTATGTGAGATGTTATTTTGCCTCGCGTATTTTCGAAAATAATGATAATAGAAAAGAGTGAAACCACTATTCTAACCCCGTGCCTCACAGCTACAACGAAATCGAAAACGACAGCTAAATTAACATTTTTCGAGTAAACATTGCGATTTAGTTTGACGACAAAATAACGAAAATCAATTGGATTAAATTATAAGAAATTTTCTACAATTTTAAATAAAAACATCGTAAAATTAAGTGCAAAAGACTTCCATCAAATCGGTTCGAAAACTTTCCAAAAGAAATAATAAACCAAACCGAGATGATCAATTTTTGTTCTATGTCGACCGACGTCACACAAACTACTCACAAAATAATTACGTTAGACGGAGTTGCTCCAACTATATAATATAATACATACTTTAAACATTTCGACATAAGATTTCGAAACATACATATTACAACAATTCTATAAATAGTGCATACTAAAATCACATTCATACATAATCTACATATCTCGCATACATACATACAATATAACACATGCATTCTTCTTCTTCTTCTTCAGCCCTCTGTCTTCCACTGCTGGATATAGGCCTCTTCCATATTCTTCCACTTCCTTCTATCGGTTGCTGCTTGCAGCCAATTTCTACCCCCCACAGCGGCTATGTCGTCAGACCATCTTTTTTGCGGTCTTCCGACGCCTCTCTTACTTTCCCAAGGTCTCCATCTCAATATTTTAGGGGTCCATCTTGCGGGTTCCTGTCTAGCAATATGTCCCGCCCATTGCCATTTCAATGTAGCTACGCGATCCATGACGTCCGCTACTCTGGTCCTTTTCCTAATTTCCTCATTTCTTATTCTGTCTCTTAGGCTTATACCAAGCATGGATCTTTCCATGGATCGCTGTGTGCATTTGAGTTTTTCTACATTTCTTTTTGTAAGGGCCATGGTCTCCAATGCATATGTTGTCACTGGCAGTATACATGATTCATATGTTTTTCTTTTCAGACAGATCGGAATCTCTTTATCTTCTAGAATGTGTCTAAGTTTGTTAAAAGCTGCCCAACTCATTCCTATTCTTCTTGGCAGTTCCGCTGTTTGGTTTTCTTTGCCCAGTTTTATCTTGTGTCCAAGATATATGTATTCATCCACTATTTCGAGATTCTTATTGTTAACAGTGATAATTTTGTTTTCTGGACTACTTATAATTTTCGTTTTAACACATGCATTACTACCATATAATAATAATAATAATGAACACTTCCTTGCACTCTGCGCAAGTGGCGAGTTTATTGCCGTATGGCTATTACTTCCAACTAACTAGTGTATCCAGCCCAGAGAAGCAATATTTGCGTGATAAATAAATTTAAATAAATTTCTCTTCTGCTGGGAATCGAGCCCAGGATGCCCGCACAGAAACCAAACGGCTTACCAACTGTGCCACGGCGGTCGGCATATAAACACATATACCTACACACAAAATAATAATTTATAAATTTTATAATTTATATTTTTTACTCTTATGTGAAAAAATATTCTTGGGATACAATGAATTAATAATAGGTACTGTTTATATTATCATATAATCTAAATAAAATTGTATGTTTGTTTTCAAAATAAATAAATAAAAAAAAAATTTAATCTATCAGGTCATTTTTCACCGCCTGACGTAACAATATACAAACTGCCCCGATATTTTCGGCAGCAATATCATCAATGAAAATCTAAGCGTCCGAAGAAGCCGAGGGACTGTACGAAACGGAAGGCGTCCGAGGGGACCGACGAAGATGACACATTCACAGGTGCGGACAAAAACAACGTGCAAATCTGGATGTGAAATTCGCTAGTATAGATTTTCAGGCGCCCTTGACATTTTGACCTACAGATTATGTACTCACCACAACAAACACGAAATACCTCCCCCAACGGGCACGGACACAAATTTCGTTTATTTTTTTCGACAACTCACACACGTCACAGAATCGACGATATTTTTTTGGACAGTAATTAACGATTCGTCGGCACGTAAACAAGCCGCGCTATGGGCCGGGGAATGTAATGACGTAGCAGCGACCGCGCACTAGTTTCGTAGTGGAAATGTTCAACATGAAACGACGCGGCACAAGCGAACTTTGTGAGAAACAGACTCCGAATGAGCCCTCTCTCTCTTGCGTTTCTCAGCTGGCTTTGCCGCGTCCTGTCCTGGGACCTGACTCGCATAACGAGGCATCAGCCCATATTTTTCCACGATTCGTGAAATAATTTTGTTGAAATCTATTCATACGTATTTTTTTTTATTTATTACATATACCAAAAATTACATTTTATATAAGCGACGACTTAACAAATAAATCGGGATGGTTTGGACCACCTCACTAGGCCAGGCCTGTTCCAAGATAGTAGACTAGTTACATAATATTAATTACTAAGTCATTGTAAGCTGTTATATAGAATGATTGTGTAGCCCATGGTCCACTTATTGAGTCCTATGTTAGACGTTTTGTCGTGTATGTTGTTATTAATTGAGAATTTGCTGACAATAGTTGATCCCTTTGTTATATAACCATGTTTGTATTGTATGTATGTTGTTATGAATTGAGAATTTGCTGACAATAGTTGATCCCTTTGTTATATAACCATGTTTGTATTGTATGTATGTTGTTATGAATTGAGAATTTGCTGACAATAGTTGATACCTTTGTTATATAACCATGTTTGTATTGTATGTATGTTGTTATGAATTGAGAATTTGCTGACAATAATTGATCCCTTTGTTATATAACCATGTTTGTATTGTATGTATGTTGTTATGAATTGAGAATTTGCTGACAATAGTTGATCCCTTTGTTATATAACCATGTTTGTATTGTATGTATGTTGTTATTAATTGAGAATTTGCTGACAATAGTTGATCCCTTTGTTATATAACCATGTTTGTATTGTATGTATGTTGTTATTAATTGAGAATTTGCTGACAATAGTTGATCCCTTTGTTATATAACCATGTTTGTATTGTATGTATGTTGTTATGAATTGAGAATTTGCTGACAATAGTTGATCCCTTTGTTATATAACCATGTTTGTATTGTATGTATGTTGTTATGAATTGAGAATTTGCTGACAATAGTTGATCCCTTTGTTATATAACCATGTTTGTATTGTATGTATGTTGTTATGAATTGAGAATTTGCTGACAATAGTTGATCCCTTTGTTATATAACCATGTTTGTATTGTATGTATGTTGTTATGAATTGAGAATTTGCTGACAATAGTTGATCCCTTTGTTATATAACCATGTTTGTATTGTATGTATGTTGTTATTAATTGAGAATTTGCTGACAATAGTTGATCCCTTTGTTATATAACCATGTTTGTATTGTATGTATGTTGTTATTAATTGAGAATTTGCTGACAATAGTTGATCCCTTTGTTATATAACCATGTTTGTATTGTATGTATGTTGTTATGAATTGAGAATTTGCTGACAATAGTTGATCCCTTTGTTATATAACCATGTTTGTATTGTATGTATGTTGTTATGAATTGAGAATTTGCTGACAATAGTTGATCCCTTTGTTATATAACCATGTTTGTATTGTATGTATGTTGTTATGAATTGAGAATTTGCTGACAATAGTTGATCCCTTTGTTATATAACCATGTTTGTATTGTATGTATGTTGTTATGAATTGAGAATTTGCTGACAATAGTTGATCCCTTTGTTATATAACCATGTTTGTATTGTATGTATGTTGTTATTAATTGAGAATTTGCTGACAATAGTTGATCCCTTTGTTATATAACCATGTTTGTATTGTATGTATGTTGTTATGAATTGAGAATTTGCTGACAATAGTTGATCCCTTTGTTATATAACCATGTTTGTATTGTATGTATGTTGTTATGAATTGAGAATTTGCTGACAATAGTTGATACCTTTGTTATATAACCATGTTTGTATTGTATGTATGTTTAAGTCTTGTATTTTCTATTAAATGTATGTTCTTTATATCTTTTGCAACTAAATTTAGGATCTTTGGAGCCAAGTATTAATAATGTATTTGTCCGTATGTAGTGTTTTTCTTCGCAGTGATTAGTTGATGTCTGTATCTTGTATCGTGAGAATGTTGAGCAGTGATATGGTTTTTCTTATCATTTTTAAAGTGAATAAGGATTTGCTTAATATAGAGTTGTGCTGTAGAAAAAAAAACATCAATTATACGTATAATTGATGTTTTTTTGTTATTTATTTTAATTTTAAACATTTTGCACACATTACATAATAAGTGCACAATGGCGGAATGCGGGGAGATGCAGAACATTTGCTGTATAGCCCGCTTATGGAGGAAGGGTGTTCTGAGGAAATCTATGGGGAGTAAATTATGGCTGCAAATTACAAGAGGGACACAATACAGGTATATGACCTTGGACACGGAAATTAATGGCGGCGAATTGCAATATGGCAATTTCTTCCAATTAACCATATCCATTTGATGAGGTAAATATACCCCAACCTCATACACACATGCTTATAGGTACTACTCTTAAATTTTTTTTTCTCATAATTTTAAGTAAGTAAGCACACCAGTTCAAATTTATTATAAATAATGTGGAAATTTTTAATTGGTTTTAATTTTTTTACATAATACATCTGCACAAGAAATGTTATTATTCTGTAAATTTACCAAAAACAAATTGAATAATGTAAAAAATAAAATGTATAAATTCCGTCTTACTTATAAACGTAAACTATTTATAATGCCTGGTAATACATGCTGGTTAACGAAAAAGTTTACTTTTAAACCATGACTATCTTTATTACATCTTCATTTAGTAGGCGTCTAGATAGGACGGGTCGAGAGGTTGTTTAGCGCTTAATTAACGCGTCATACCAAATATTTGAGATTGACAGAAAAAAAATCCTTATAACGTTTTCCTTGTTATTCTATGTCGTGTTTAAATTTAGTCAACACGGTACAACGAGGTGTTTTTTTTTCATTTTTCGATGTCAGTTATCCAAAAATTACATGCATTTATCTATTTTTTGACATCTGTCAAGCAAATGCGGCCATATGAAAAAAATAAATGAGGATGTTCGTAAACAATTTGGTGAACTAGTTGTCACATCCTAAGCCAGCCTGACACGAGATAATATTCCAACTCATGTAGAATATGAGTTGAAAAGTAGCGTTTGCAGTAATTTTTGAAGTCATATGAACTGAAACTGTGTATCTCTTTTGTCTATGCTTATCTATCTACTACATTGTCATTCGTCATACAAAAGTAGAAATATTTTTTTATTTCATAATGTTTTGTAAAGATTTTTTCGTATTCTTTTTGATTAATCCAGACGTACATTCCTAGCTATAAAGAAATATCGGCAAATCGGAGTTCTTTGATATGTATAATTGCTATGATTTGGAATGTTCTTACTACTGTTTTTAGGATATTGCTTCACGCATTACTATATATTTGGCCTTTGAATGTATGGTTTTAAGTTTTAGAAATACATTCCATTTATTTTCAAAAATTCTCATTTTTCTATGCAAATGGATCTTCTAATGAGAGTGTTGTTCATTTAATATGCTAAAAAACTCCTTGATTATTTTTTCTCCTATCCAATTAAGATAGCGTACATTAAATGCTAGATCGTCTCATTTGATTTTCATAATATTTCGAAACAGGTAATCAAACTCAAAATGTAATAAAAAAACAAGCGAGAATCATTAATTCAAGTTATTTGACAGTCAAGAGAGATTATTGCTATAATGTGGACATGTAATTTCAATATAATGTTTTTAAAGTGATAACATTTTTAAGTCATTTAAATGATATCGTGTCAGGCACAATGTCATTTTTTCAGTTCATATTCCAATGAGTTGAAATATGAGTTGTAATATTATCTGGTGTCAGGCCGGCTTTAGTATATGTTTATAAGTAAGAGTTTTAGTAGCTACTAATCTAGTTGCGTGTTTAGTGAGCTTTTAATGAAATCTAATAATACTACCGAATCGGTGTTTATGACACGTACACATTTATGTGAATTAAGGTTTAACGACGTAAGTCTTATTGCATAAGAATATAAAAATAAATTAAAAATTCAGCAAAAAATAAACAAAATTTAAAATGCATATACACAAGACTATAATATTGTTTCTTTTTTCTTTTTAGGTAGGTACCATAAACTACTGCACTAAATTTTCTCAAGGTTTTACGTTTCTTGGAATGATTGGAAGAGATTGCATTTGATTATACAAAAATTTAATAAATTGATCAATTTAATAAAGAAATAGGAATACACAAAAATGGCACTGTAGACTTTTTCGTTTTTCCCAAATCATGTGAAAGCACATTTTAAAAATACCTAAGTCAATATTTTCACAGTATCGTAGCTGTTCGTGATAAGCTCGCACGAAAGTGGAGTAAGTGGCATCGGCCAAAATATTGTACATAGTTGTTGTTACACAACATTCATAATGGCACGCGATACCGCCCTTTATATTCGGGATGCTGGCCTCCTCATTTGGCGGGAAGGGTTGCTGCCAGCTGGGGGTATGAGGGGGTGGTAGAATGGCGGGGGAGGGAGAGTGAAAAATATCAATCTGTCGGTAAATTGGATCTCTGTTCGACCTAAGGTACGCGGGGAATAATAAATACGAGATTATTATTTGTTCTCGAATGAGATTTTCAAATTATCACATCGCGCTCTTTTACGCTTTTATTAAAAGTCTTAAATATGACGCCATTTACGTTACGCGTAGAAATCAGAGGAAAAGTTTGTATTTGGGTGTTGTTTAATGAAAAAACATTATTTGATACTTACGTTTATATTAGAGACACCTCGATTTAGGAATTCAAAATTAATGGCAGGTCAGAAGTAATAAATTAAATAAAAATAAAATGGTCAGTGGCCTGGGGGCATGTCTGGTCACGGAGTTCTATAATATCTTATTTATTTTATTTTATTTATTTTTTTATTTTTTATTTGTTTGGAAACTTAACAGCTATACATTTATAATACTTAATTTCAAATGAGAATACAAAATAAATAGCCAATTATAAAGTTTCACATATTTAAATTATTATACATTATTAATGTTGGGTAGTCATTGTAAGATGGTGAGTGTATGTGGGGGAAAGGGAAGGGTAATGGATATAGGAAAGCGTTGATAAGGAAGGGATGAATGTTTAAGGAAAATAGGTTTGATTTTTAACCAGTAATATTACCAATAACTGCGCGTAATTGGCGTTTCATCGATGTCTGTGTGGAGTTAAATATATCAGGTTGGGGGTCAAGACTATTGTAATAATTTAAGCATCTGTTGACATAATTATTCTGTGCGTAATTATAAGATATTATAGAACTCCATAAGATAATTATATTCATGATACGGATAATCATGGTTGGTTTTGATTCCGCCGTTTGACCAGATTTGCCCTCAGTCAACCGGCGTAGTCAAAACCATCCATGTTTACCCATATCATGGATAAGAGTTCAATAATATCTTAAGATGTTATAGAACTCCATAAGATAATTATATCCATGATGGCATGATGATTTTGATTCCGCCTGTTGACCAGACTTGCCCCCCTGATCTATGATAAAAACATCATGTATCAAGGGATACAATGTTTTCTTTTCATTTCACAGAAGACTATATATTTTTCTTTAACAAATTTTGTAATTGAATTTATCTTTATTTATTACAAACAAACATTCTAGATTAAGAGCCATTTAAGGAATAAGTTATACCTAATTATTAAAAAAAAAACAACTGCGTTTGACATTACGTGTTTGACATTGGCAGTATGAAAGTAAACAATCTATGATTTTACGTGATATATTTTTTTATTTGCCACTTGCGCAAGGTGCAAGGAAGTGTTATTTTTTTGTTGTTGCAACACATGCATATTTTTAATTTTTTATTTTATTTTTGTTTTGGTACACAGTTCTTTACAAAACATATAAACAAATTAAACATAACAATGCAACCGTACACACAAAAATTCCACAAGGCATAGCCAGTATAATGTGTAAGTATACCAAACACTTAAAAAAAACAGAAAAACAAAACAAAAATGTCCATGCACATATGTACGAAAGAAAGGAAATCAAATTATCATATTTTATTTTGGTTTCATGCACTCCTACTTATAAACTTTAACTTTGCCATAAAAAAGGATCCGAAATTAATACTTCACGTATTAAATAATATTGAAGATAACCTTTGAAATTAATTGAAATTTTACTGTTTGTAAGAATAACAAGTTCACATACAATAAAAATGCTACTTACATTAAGTTATTCCATATTCCATTACGTCCGGTTTCGTGCAATGCACATTTATACAAAAGACAGACAGTTTTTTTTTAATAAAAAGAATGAAAAAAGTATCAAGTATATATACATCCTCACACATTCCCTAAATTAAGTATATGCTTGTGCTATAGGTGAACGAAATCGGTCCACTGGCCAAATACTATTCTAGGGCGCTAACTGCTCTGCCACTTTATAAATATGTTTTGCACAAAAACTGTGGAAGTTAAAATTAAAATAATAAAAATGAATAATAATGTTTCATTTTATTTATTTATTTATTTAGAGGAAAACATACAGCGTATAATAAATTATATATAATAAAGATGGTTTGAGTAAATTTAATATTAAAGCCAATTACAGGTTATCACTGGAGTTATTGTAGTATATTATGATAAGTTAGGAATATAATTATGTATTATGGTGCGATATTGTGTAAATGATGTGTGAAATTGTATATATAAATGTGTATAGTATTGAGTATTATTATGAGGATGAAATTTTAATTCTGATATATTTTTTAAATGTTAAGAATATGTCGAACTGTTGAAAATGCCTATTGTATGTATTACAGATTCTGTAGATTGTTGCATATTGAGCATAGTTAGTGTGCTGAGTGGTTAGGTGGAAAGGATGAGTGTGTCTAGTTCTACATTAATCAATTTTTGGTCGATAATTTGAATTTAATTGACATACCAAAGGAAATTTAAAACATATTAAAATTAAGTACTAATGTAAATAGATAATTAATGTATAAAATTATTTGGAAAAACAAATTATCACCAAGCATTATAAACGTTGACAAATAATGATTTAACACGCACTTAATAATGTGATTTTACGTGAAAAAAATGTAGAAAGCACCATACTAGATTAGAGAAGTTAGAAGCATATTAGATGGGTCGATTGCAGAGCGGTTAGGCTAGTTGTTACCCATTGGTCGCAAGTTCGAATCCTGCCTCGACCGATTTCGTTCACCTATAGCACAACCATTATGCTTAATTTAGGGAATGTTAGGATATATATGTACTTGTTTAACAAGGACGTATTCATTTAAAAAAATACATATATACTATCACGACTTATCAGGTGTGTACGCAGTGACAGGTGTGTGGGTGTACTTTTTGTTAAAAAAAAGCACAAGTTTGTGTATCTCCATACACCAGTCTCGTCTCACCTAAAAAGGCAGCATTCAGAATGGGTGGTGAACCTCATTGGTACAGTACCTATTTAAGAAGTTATTGTTGCCTGTTATAATAATGATGATAGTTGTTTTTTTAATGATTGTAGGCTATTGTTAAAAATATCTGGCTTATGATTAAGGTTATTGTACATATTGCAGCTGCGGTTAATAAAAGTGTTGTTTGCATAGTTTATGCTGTGTCATCTAATATTTTGTTTTGTAAAAGAACTTTGAGCCGTGAATGTCTCAATAAATAATAAATAAATAAATATATAATCATTGAATACATTCCTGTAATATAACTAAAACAGGAATTTCATAAGATTATCACTTAAGGCCCCCATTCACGATCGTGCCATCCTTCCAAATGGCTTGCCATCACTCCAAAATGCGCTCGTGAATGTCAAATCCCGCGCAGCTCATTTGGCCCGACACACCAAAACGGAATTCCAAACGATCCAAACTCTGCAGTACCGCGAAAACGGCGCGGCGCATCCTGTCGGCACGGCATGCTCGTGAGTGTGAAAACCAATCTCATTGCGCCGAGCTGTTTGACACTCCGTGAATGCGAAAATACAACATTTTCTATTTGTTTTTTTCTATTTATATATAAACAAACCGCTAAATAGCAGTTGTATAAAACTCATCAACAGAAATATAACTCATTTTTACTTGAAAATTAAAAAAAAATAGAACTTATTAATGCGAAAGCGCCGACCGCCGACGTATACTAATTTTGATGGCTCGATGGCGCGCCCGTGAGTGTGATGAAAATTTTACAATGCTCCAAATGGAGCCGGTCCATATGGAACGACACCGAATGGCACGATCGTGAATGGGCTGCTTTAACGCACAGCACGCATGCACATACACACACCCTCACATATACTCACCCTCACACACACATATGATTTTGTATAATGAATATATGACTGTATTTTGTAATATAATATGATAGTATTTATTTTTATACATGTCATATATACCTTCTATTCTTTGTACATTGTTAGCTTCAATTTAAAAAAATAAAATAAAAGAAAAGAAAAATATTATATCAGACCATGATCTAATTCATTTATCTGCATCGACTGTAGGACATGACAACATTGTAGTATGAAAGTCGCGGTAATATTATTATTTGCAAAGAAAACGCAGTTGGTATTGAAGTAAGGGATGGGGTCAGATATGGTCGATGGGAAGAGGAAGAGAAATAGGAGGAGTATGAGAGACGGGGGTGGGAAAACCACCCCTATACAGGAAATCTGGCGCCAGTTTCGTCGGAGCATTAGGTACTATCATGGAAGGGCGACACATCAACGTTTTACACATAACATACTTCAACAAAAAATATATCTGCAAGACGAGTATTTTATTTATATGAAGGTATTTTATGCTCACATCTAACTCAGTACATGCAGAACAGGCTTTGCCTAGTGAGGTAATAAATTCCATTTATATATTTCATGAACAATGTTTTATATTTTTACTTTATATTGTATTATGGAAATTAATAAATAAAAAAAAAAAAAAAAAACTATGACTGGCCAAATTTTAGTAATGAGACGCTACATTACAAATTTAGCACCTTCTCACTCACACTCATGGGACACAGGCGGTTCCCACCCGAGCAACCCGATTCCAACATTCATTAAACCTTTCACACTGTAACACGAACGCCAAACAACACTCATTCATATACCGTGCATCACACTTCTTCAATACGCACCTAAACGAATTAGATATATTCAACTCATCAATAAATGTTATCAAATCAAAACTTATCAATCATTAAATATTCATATATATTCATCCCAACACATATCCCTCTTCATCTGCACTCTATCTTTTCTCTCTATTCCCAACTCTCTCCTACATATTCTCTATAATTTTTGTATAAACTTATATAGGTACTTATTGTTTTTTACTTATGTGGAAACACATTATTGGCATAATTGTAATAACTTTACTGTCCATACCATAAACATTGTAACGCTGTTTGTTTCCCAAATATAAATAAAATAAAATAAAATAAAATAAAATAAAATAAAATAAGACTTGAGTCCTGATATAACATCGTCAAACTCGCTTTCCATTTTCAAGAAAAGACTAAATCAGGGATATCTCTCCGAAAATACCTGATCCCTCTCCTTTTCCTTCCTTCCCTTTGCTACGTATTATTTATCCCAAAATAAACTATAAGTTCCTATATATAGGTATTATATTATGGAAAAATAAATATTATTATAATTTTTAAATAAGTAAATAAATAATTCAGCTCATACTATCGATATCACCGTTATTTATTTATTTATTTTATTTCACAAAACTACAGCTTTGTAAATTGTGTGGTTTCATAATATATAGTGCTATTAAAATAATGTTTTAATAATTCAAGCCAATAATGTTTTCTTCTAATTAAAAAGAATGAAGTAAAAATATTAAAACAAGTACCGATACTGAACAGTAGGTAAAAGAATAACAATAATAAGAGAACAAATGTAGAGTGAACCTCGCAAGGTGGGGGTACCTCTCTGAAGATGACACTCTATGTGACTGCGGCGTAACCCAGGATGAGAGTCACCTTCTGATATGTCCACTTATGGGGGAAGGATGCACCCCTGGTGACATAATTATGGCAAACGACGAGGCGATAGCAGTCGCCGCATATTGGAGTGGCAGGGTTTGAACTAGCCGGACCAGTAAAGTAAGTAAGTAGAGAAAAAATGCGATTGATAAAAAACAATACATAATGAGAATAAAATGAGGAAATGGTGGGATTATTGGTGAAGTAAAGAGCTTGTTTGAAGGAGTTAGGGAACTGGGTTAAAAATATCTTTATATGTTTACGGTAAGTTTCTAAGGAGTCATGGAAAATGTATGTTTATTTAAATTTTAAATTGTTGTCGGGTTGAATTCTGTAAATAGTCGAGTGATTTAAGTCTTAACAAAAGCCCTAGAACAGCGTTTCCTAGTTGGACAGCCGTAGTCTGCTTGATTGTCATCGTTGTAGAGTGTGGTGTGATAAATTATAAAAATGAAAAAAAAAAAACATACCACCATGTCCCTGTTATTTTGGTAATCAGAGGAAATCAAGCACCATACACTTCTGTCATCATTCATCGCCTCACTCACATTCATCCACCGTTTCATACATGGATTTCTGTTATTTTTTTTGAGAATGAACATGTCCTTAAAACAAGTACATATACATACTGTACATTCCCTAAACTAAGCATAAACTGGTGCTATAGGTGAACGAAATCAGTCGTGGCAGGATTAGAACTCGCGACCACTGGACCAACCATCCGATTGCAATAAAACTTTGGGAATTTGTTCAGCTCATACAGGAAAAGGATAGTAATTTATTTATTTTTTATTCGATATCTCACAAAACTTTTTTTGATAAAAAAAATGTTTTATATTGAAATGAAACTTAGTGGGTTTGTTCAGTGCGCACACGAGAAGGTTTATGAATTAAAATTTATTTATTTATTTAATATTTCACACAAGATTATACAAAAATTATCTATTTGGGATTGTCATAGTATTATAGGGATTCGTTCTGCGCATAGCAGAAGACGTAGGTATTTGAAGTTTAATTCAATTATTTAACTTCTCGCACAAAAGTTTTTGAAAAATGATTTATTTGGTATTGCAAAAAAAATTAAATTACAAAAAACATATAAATAAATCGATAATCGAATAAATAAATAAAAAAAATAATATTTTTTTTTATATGTAAAGTAATAAATAAATCAATTACTTATTGAATTAGTAAATAAATGAATAAATGAGTGAATAAATAAAATCTATATATCCACGTATAAAAAATGGTATATTATATAAAAATGTAAAATGTATTATATAAAAATGTAAATGGTAAAAGCTTTTTGTTTGAATAAGTAAATAAAATGATAAATGAATGAATGAATAGGGATGGAAGGAACTTTAGGGATGGAAGGGAATAAAACGACGGAATTATAATTAGCGAATCTAAAAAAAAATGTTAAACAATAAAAAGGTAACACACCGATCAACCATTTTTATATATTTGGAGGTAAATAATTAAACAGGCAGGACAACGTCTGCCGGGTTTTACTAGTAAATGACAAAATTAATATATTTTTCATGTCCTTAAGTTGTCCTTGGATCTATCGACACACCCTCTTAATCGGTTCTTAAGATATATTTAGGTATTAAATTTTTTTTAATTTGAATGGTCTTTACGAAATATTAAATAATAATAATTTATTTATTTTTCCATAGTAAAATACATACAGGATAAATAATAAAAATAATGTATTCCTCTCCACCTTTTGAATTTCCTCTTCTATCTTCATGTGTCTGGTACAATTTTCCACCCCTCCCTCAGTGGAGTTTTCACCCGTTGCATAAAGGGCATATACCGCTTCACCCTACATACCTCCCTTGGTATACTGCTGCCTTTATGACTAGCCTTTTCAACTCGAATATAAACATCACAAAAAATAAACAGAAACAAGAAATATTCATTTGTAATGGACACAGACATATTATTATGGTTATATTAGATTCCGAGAAATCAATCGAATTAGATTATACCGTACAACCGTACGGTACAATAACCGTACCGTACAATATTTATTTCGAAATTCAACAATGTTGAAAAGAACTTTTCAACATTGTTCAATTTCGATGTTTTCTTTTTTAATAGCAAGGGTGTACTTCAGAGATGATCATACATATAAATTTCATCGAGATCTGATGATGGAACTCGTAAGAAAAAAATATCAAACTCTTTAATTTGCAAAGTCGTCTGCAATCAATAATAATTCTTTACCACGTCGTCAGAATTAGATGATTTCTTATTCATGAGAAAGGGATTACTTCTGGGGTGATTCCATCTGAACTATGCCAAGAGATTTGATGATGGGAATCATGATAAATCATGAAACTCGTCAATTTGCGAAAGATTTGCGTATTATTGTATATGCGAAACATATGAAAGATAATATTACTATATATGTACATACATACCAACACGCCATGTTCCTCATGGGGTAGGCAGAGAAAATCGAACACCACATTTTTATGTCTTGACGTTGGATTAAAATTTAATTTAAATGCAGGAGTTTAAGGTTAGGGCTGTTCGACCTTTAAAATTTTACATAATTTTTCAAAATTTTTAAGTTTATTTTATAAGCATTTTGCCACACTGTTGACGCCAATATGTCATTATAATTATTGTCGCATTTTTTATATCAAATGACATATAATATTGTTGCAACTGCTGCCCACCCTACATCCAAAATCAGTCTCCTTTCAAACCGCGTCCTGTCGACACCACCCACATCTCACCCGTTTTACCGCTCCTCATAACTCACCGAAATTCGCCATAATTGTTTTCTTACCGCGAGTGTGTGTGTGGGATCCTACCAAGTTGTGACCATCTAACAAGGCAGAGCACCAAGGAAAAGTCAAGTAAGTGAGTGTTCCTTTATCCTTCCTTTGCCTTGCAGTGGTTGCAACGAAACGCCCTTTAAAAATACAGTCCACTTTTCACTTCTACTTTATCTTTTTCTTTATATTACATATCCGCGTCAGCATTTTATGGTCCTAAACGAGACGGATATACCAATACTTTGAGGTATTATTCTTGAACCGTTTATCTTTCAAATACGACAATTAAATATATTTATGTATATTATATTAAGTATATTTATTTATATATTCGCATTATATATAACATACGCATTTGTATCATAACTTATAAAGGATTACTCGTATTTATAATATAACTAACCCGCATCATATATATTTTTATCGTAAGCACTATTTTAGTGCATAATTAACCCCGCACATATATATTTACATATTTATTTTATTCATAAAAAAAAAAAAAAATTCGCATTATAAAATAGTACGTATAATACTTATTTTGTTGTTAATACATCGCACAGAAATAAATATTGTATTGTAGTTCCCTACAATACGATAGTAAGTTATTTGTCACAACGCCATCAG
Organism: Molanna angustata; assembly: GCA_963576475.1. Classification (NCBI taxonomy): domain Eukaryota; kingdom Metazoa; phylum Arthropoda; class Insecta; order Trichoptera; family Molannidae; genus Molanna; species Molanna angustata. The sequence goes on from OY754976.1 coordinate 28,784,135, forward strand.
CCGATCAGCGAAATTTCTCGAATGCATTGAGTCGAATAGGTACCTACATTGCTTGCATACGCAGTTTAGAATTCGGCGGACGGAACCAAGCGGAATCTGCGCCGACTACTAAACATTATACATTCGAAATTACATTGAAATTGTTATTAAGTTATTAAATAAATATTATTTTATCTTTACCTTTTATATTTCGATATGGCTAAGAGACCTCAATCGAAGCAAGCGGAAATTCTTGAATTAGATGATGATAAAAGCATGTTATTGAAATTAAAATTATCAAAACGGAATTCCATTTTTGCGCGCTTGCAGATGATTTACGATCGCTCTACAAAGGTGCGGAATGAACAAGACAATATCGATTTAATTTCTGCCGCCATTTGTATAGATACGCTACGTGTTGAGTTCGAAAAAACGCTCAATGAATATAATATTTTAAACATCCAAGTAAACAATGGCGAACCAGAACTAGATACGTGGGATTCATTCGAGGACATGTACTGGAGTGTGAAATCTGTATTGTCAAAAATAGAATCTAATTTAAAAAATGACGTATTAAAAAACGCTCCGTTATTGAGATCGAGACCTACATTGCCGCCTATTGAATTAATGTCTTTCGATGGCGACATCAGATCGTGGCCAAGATTTTATGAAAGTTTTAAAAGTATAGTTCACGATAACCCAACTCTTTCGGATACTGATAAATTGTATTACTTACTGGGAAAGCTTTCAATCAAGGCTCAATCCGCTTTTGCCGGTATAAATCAGTCTTCAAATAATTATGAACTTATATTACAATCACTAATTGATAAGTATCAAGATAAACGCATGCTAGCCAGTACATATCTTAATCAAATATTGGATGGAAAATCATTTTCTTCCGCTTCTGTTCAAAATTTAGAAACATTTTTAGATCGTCATATTACCGCCATAAACGCTTTAAAAAACCTAGAACTTCCAGATTTAACCGATTTTATTTTCCTTCACATATCACAAAAGAAATTAGATTCGGAAACAGTTCGGGCATTTGAATTACATTCACGCCAGGATAAAATTCCGTCATTATTAAGTTTGGTTGATTTTGTCAAGCAACAAGCCAAAATATTACAGCGATGTACCAATTCGTCCGCAAAATTAAACACAAACAATAACAATCGAGTAAAGTTTTCACAACCGCAATCATATGTCGCAGTGTCCGATGCATATAAATGTTTATGTAAGGATATCGCACATGACAATTTTTATAAGTGTCCAGAGTTTATTGACATGACTCCGAACGCTCGTTTTAGGTTAATAAAAGAGCGCTCTGGCTGCGTAAACTGCCTAAGTGGTCGGCACAGAGCTGGAAAATGTAATTCGAAATTTAAGTGTAAAATCTGTAATGGTAACCACCATAGTTTACTACATTTAGATTCGAGATCAAATCCGCCACCCCAACAGGCGCATGTTGCTGCCTCTACTTCAACTGCCGCCGTCGCCGTGCATAATACGGAACTCGCGCTCTGTTCGACTTCGATTGACCCGTCGCCACACGTCAATGCGAGCACAACAAACGATGGTCACTCATTTGCTGCGAAAGGTAGCGAATACACTACGGTTTTACTAGCTACGGCCGTCGTAATTGTTCACGATGTTCATGGGGTGGAACATAATATTCGTTGCTTACTGGACAGCGCATCTCAAAGTAACTTCGTGACGTTAGAATGTTGTAATATGCTTAAATTAAATATAAACATGAAGAATATAGCAGTGAAAGGCATCGGAGGCTCTGAAAAAAGTACTAAGGGAATTGTTAATTTTCAATTTGCATCAAAATACAATAAAGAGGTGAAATACAATATTTCTTCTCTTGTTGTGGATAAAATTACGGACAATTTGCCTTCCATACCTATCGACATCTCCGCGTTACCTTTTCTTAATGGGCTCCCGCTCGCAGATGATGCGTTTCACACTCCGGCACAGATTGATGTCTTGATCGGTGCCTCGCTGTTTTCACAACTTCTGTTACCTAATATAGTAAAGGGTCATTCCGAAACAATCCCTAGAGCTATACAAACCACTCTCGGCTATGTTGTCATGGGAAGAGCTCCCGTTTTATTAAAACGCGATAACATGACCGTAGCTTGCTGTAGCACATTATGTGATGATAATGAATTAGAAATAAATACTTTAATCAAACGCTTCTGGCAGATTGATGAATTGCCTACCGCCACACCGCCCACTCATTCTCCAGAGGAGATTGAGTGCGAATATTTCTTTCAAAAAACTACCAAGCGGGATAGCGATGGCAGATACATAGTAGCGCTACCCTTTCGTGGTGACGTTTTCTCGCTCGGAGATTCTTTTGATACCGCAAAGAAGCGTTTCTTGAGTCTTGAGAGGAAACTCGAAAGTTCTCATGTGTTCCGATCTGCGTATGATACAGTTATTCGTGAATATCTGGAAAAAGGATATTTATCACCCGCGCCGGCTGAAGATAATTTTAACTATCCCTTATATATTATACCACACCACGGCGTAGTACGCGAAGATAAGTCCACAACCAAACTACGTATGGTTCTCGACGCAAGCTGTAAAACTAGTTCGGGATTATCACTCAATGATGTCCTCCACTGCGGCCAGAATTTACAAGGTGATCTGTTTACCATTATTTTAAATTTTCGGTTATTCCACATAGCACTCTCTGCAGATTGCAAGCAAATGTTTTTACAAATCATAATGAATGCTCGGGATCGTCGTTTCCAACGGATTATTTATCGTTTTAAACCTCAGGATCAGCTTACTACATACCAGTTTAATAGAGTTTGTTTTGGTCTCAAGTCTAGTCCATACCACGCGCTTCGCGTCATTCAGCAACTCGTCAAAGATGACGGTGACTTGTTTCCTCTCGCAAAAGAAATTGCTAACAATTATATCTATATGGACGATGTCGTTTTTAGTGTTATGACCGAAGAACAGGGAGTGTCCGCATCTAGTCAGTTAATTGAATTGTTTAAACGTGGCCAGTTTGATTTAATAAAGTGGAGCAGTAATTCTGCTAATGTTATTAATAGCATTCCCGTGACACATAGAGCTAGCGAAACTGTCGAATTTGATAAGGTCATGCAACAAAAGATTTTAGGCTTGAATTGGTCAAAAGTAAATGATAATTTTGAATTCAAAATTACCGCTCCTAATAAAACATGTACTAAACGCGTTATATTAGCTACTGTGGCAAGGATATGGGATATAATGGGTTTCGTAGCACCCGTGGTCTTATTTGCAAAATTGCTGATTAAAGAATTATGGCTCTCAAAGGTAGATTGGGACGAAAAACCGCCCGGCCATATCATAAATACGTGGGAAAAATTCTGCTCAGAACTCCCATTACTAAATGAAATAAAGATACCACGTCATTTAGGAATATTTGAAAGTAGCATCGTTCGTTTGATAGGCTTCTCAGACGCAAGCGAGAGCGCATTCGGGGCAGTAGTGTATACACACACTACAAATATTAATCAGCCAGTGTGCATTCAGCTCGTTTGTGCCAAGTCAAAGGTTTCGCCAGTTAAGACATTATCTATTGCACGGCTTGAACTCTGCGCGGTTGAATTGTTATCAAAACTACTAAGACGTGTATATGATACTTATAATCAACGCTTTCCAATTTCTGAAGTATATGCGTTTACTGATTCTCAAGTAACGCTATGTTGGCTTAACTCCTCACCGCACCGCTGGCAAATATTTGTTGCCAATCGTGTCGTTAAGACACTTGATAATTTTCCCGCAAAGCATTTTTTCCATGTTGCCGGAAGTGACAATCCTGCAGATTGTTTGTCACGTGGCTTGTTGCCTGGAAAGCTATTCCATCATCCACTCTGGTCTCAGGGTCCGCCTTGGCTTGTGTTAGATCCTTCGCAGTGGCCTGTGAACAAGGGCAAGAACATTGAAGTGGAAAACTTGCCGGAAGAAAAGATAACCGCTTACCCTGTCACTACAGATTCTGAAGTTAGATCTGTTATTCAGGACCTCGCCTCTCGCGTATCCTCCTGGAGTAAGCTTCTCCGAGTCGTAGCATACGTAGGCAAGTTTATCAAAAGAATTCCGCGTAGACGCTTATTTTCAATTACCGCAGCCGATTTGGAGATATCTGAGCAAATGATAGTCCGTGATATACAACGTAGGCATTTTTTAATAGAAATTAAACATTTACGAGCAGCTGAGAAAAATTGCTCTTCCGCTTTCTTGAGACTTAAGGCCTTTTTAAGTGATGACATTATCCGCGTCGGTGGTCGTTTATGCAACTCAGCCGAGAAATACGCACATAAACATCCAATTATACTTCCCCGCCACGATTCAATTGTCGAATCAATAGTAGACTATTACCATAAGAAATATTTACATGCTGGCCCTGAACTTCTTATGTCAATATTAAGACAAAGGTTCTGGATATTAGCAGCTAGGCGTGTTATACGCACCAGAATAAATAAATGCAATATATGTTTTAAGTCAAAGCCACGTTCACAATTTCCATTGATGTCAGACCTTCCCGTTCAACGTGTAACCCCATCAGTAAAAGCCTTTATTCATACAGGATGTGACTACGCAGGACCTATAAATTATACACCTATACGCGCTCGTGGCGTTAAGAGTCGCAAAGCCTATCTTTGCATATTTACCTGTCTGACAACACGCGCTCTACATATCGAGGTCGCAACTGATCTCAGTACGGTTAGTTTTCTTTCCGCTTTAAAACGTTTTCTGTCACGTCGTGGCCCAGTAAAATATATATATTCAGATAACGCTAGAAATTTTGTAGGTACCAGGAATTATTTACGACAGTTATATAATTTTATTTCAAAAGAATATCGCGTTCCTTTTGAAAAGGAGCTTTCTGAAAATCGCATAGAGTTCAAATTTATACCGCCTGCTGCACCACATTTTGGTGGATGTTGGGAAAGTGCAGTAAAATCAGTAAAAAATCACCTGTTCAAAGTGATTGGACAACAAATCCTCAGTTACGAGGAGTTGATTACTGTTCTGACACAGGTAGAGTGTTTGTTGAATTCACGCCCTCTCACTGTACTCAGCGCTGACCCTTCTGAGCTTTCAGCTCTAACGCCGGCTCATTTTTTAAATACCTTACCGCTTCGCGCTCTACCAGCACCTTATGTGGAGTCAACCGCGAACAATCTGCTTCAAAGACATAGTCTGTTGGATCAGTTAGTACAGTCTTTCTGGCGTCGCTGGAGAACTGAATACTTACATCAGCTGCAGGTGCGACAAAAGTGGAATAGACCATCCGTTCCAATTGAGGTTGGAACGATCGTTATAATAAATAATGACAGTTCTCCAACTCTTTCATGGCCTTTGGGTATAATTGAAAAGGTACATCCTTCAAAAGACAATATTATTCGCGTTGTCACTGTTAAAACTGCAAGGGGCACACTCGTGCGACCGGTAACACGTTTGTGTCCTCTACCAACACAATGATTTATCTTATATTTGTATTGTTCATATATTTTATTTTTATCTTATTATATTTAATATATATTTAACATTATTTACTTTGTTATATATATTTTTTTTTATGTATACTTCCACGCATCCTACATACATACTTGCATCACGCATTTCACTTTTATTTAAACTTCCACGCATCGCATCATACATATTCGCATCACGCATTTAACTTTTTAAAGGTGACCCTTTAAGGGCGGGGAAAATGTTGACGCCAATATGTCATTATAATTATTGTCGCATTTTTTATATCAAATGACATATAATATTGTTGCAACTGCTGCCCACCCTACATCCAAAATCAGTCTCCTTTCAAACCGCGTCCTGTCGACACCACCCACATCTCACCCGTTTTACCGCTCCTCATAACTCACCGAAATTCGCCATAATTGTTTTCTTACCGCGAGTGTGTGTGTGGGATCCTACCAAGTTGTGACCATCTAACAAGGCAGAGCACCAAGGAAAAGTCAAGTAAGTGAGTGTTCCTTTATCCTTCCTTTGCCTTGCAGTGGTTGCAACGAAACGCCCTTTAAAAATACAGTCCACTTTTCACTTCTACTTTATCTTTTTCTTTATATTACATATCCGCGTCATCATGCTAATATTTTTTTCAAATATTCTTTTTAATTGCATATACGCAAACATTGGATTTTTTTCAAATGATATTTTTGGTCAAATGATATTTTTATTGACAAACATTTTTTCAACATCTCAATAGAGACGAAGTTGGGATCGATAAGGGAACTCAATAAGAATGCATAATTGGTGAACGTTGCGCAAGCGCATAAAGTGATCACGTAAACCAGCCGATGACAGGTCGTTAGCCCTGTAGGTGCCTCGAGTTCCTGGTTCTTCTATAATATCCCAACTTCGTCTCTATTGAGATGTTGAAAAAGTGTTTGTCAATAAAAATATTTTTTTGTTTTATTATTTCTGTTGTAGATATAACTTAGGTATAGAAAAGAAGCGAGCTGGTAGATATCTATAGAAATTAAATCCTATCCAAAAAATAAGATCATCATTTAATATAAAAAAATTTACACTATTTTCAATAGTTTCAGTTAATTTATGAGGGAAGAAACCATCAATTTTCGTATCAGACATAAATATATACAGGAATATTATAGGCTCAATTAGTTGCGCTTCCTGAATTTAAGGCATAAATCCTTGTATGGCGAGTTTTCCCTTCCCCTATAGTGGGTATCTCCATGACACCACCCTCAGCCTTCAGTCCTCTGCCGCAGTAAAGATTGCCGATAACAATGGGTTTTATTATCAAATGGAATTGGATAAACACTCTCATCTGTACCAATATAAGCAATCGGCCCAGGAGACGAGATTTTCATACTATGATTTGGATGGGAAAATATTTTCCTATCAAGTGCCGTATTCGCTATTAAACGATACAATTAATTCTTTATTCCTTCTTACCTTCATGACTGAGGATGATGCCTGCACTCAAATCACTCGACGAACAGTCTGTCTATTTGATTGTGTATTTTAATAGACATATTTACGTAATAGACATTTATATAACATATCGCTTGCTGAGAATTGGAGTGTACTATGTCCATAAAACCTTGTTAAGAGATATGAGGGTTCAAAGTTTAAAAAAAAATATATTTTCAAAAACATTTATTAAAATTTAGTTACAAACATACATACATACATACCATCACGCCATATCCCTTACGGGGTAAGCAGAGAGAACTGAGCGCCATACTCCTCTATTTTTGCACACATTCATTTATTGAAAGAATGAATGATGAACGACTGACCAAAAAAATATACATGGGTGTAAGAGATGGAGTGAATAGCAGGGGTCGCCCCAGAAAAGGATGGCATGACCATGTGAATGATATTTTAAGAGAAGGAAATATAAGAAGCTTGAATAATCGACGAGCATGTATGAGAAGATGCATGGATGTAAAGGAAGCTAGGAATAAAATTTAGTTATTAAACACAATATCAATAATACACCAACAGTGTGATTATTTTGCAAAATATTATCAAATTCTGATCATTTGTCCCTTAAACAAAAAAAAAATAAAATAACAAAAATCATCAATATATTTGAAAACTTTAGTTAAATAAACAGTCTTATGTGAGTACAATGTTAATTATTAATCATAGCGATATCCACACAATTTTCAATGTACATTGTACACTCCAATTCTATTTTTTTTTTGTTTTACGTGGACATGGTACAAAATGTTATGCGAAAAATAGGATAAAAAGCAACAAACTGAATGTTTTTTTTAACGGATATAGTGTATAAAATATACATAAATGTATCAGCATTGTCAGTTTTAAAAAAGTAAAAATTGGACATAGTACACTCCAATCCTCAGCAAGCGATATTTTCAATCATTGACACCAACGGACTACTAGCACACTGTTATGACGATTGACAGCTTACTTTTTACAGGGATCAGGAATATTGCTGACCCAATCCTACTCCGCAATGTTTACTTTGCTATCTGCCACTCAATCATAGCATATGCCATACTGGGATGGGGAGGGGCGGCAAAAGCTCTGATGGAACCGGCAAAGAGAGCCCAAAGGCTGTAATTAGAATAATTAATAAACGTCAAAGAAGATAGCTGACCCCAACAGTCTTCATCGACGATAAAGATTATATTGAAAATATCAATCACTACCAAAGGTTCAAAAGGGAAATAACCTTATGGATCATTGAATCAAATCCACCACAATAACATTTTTCTCATTTCTTATGACTTGCTTTTTGTTTACTGTATGTGTGTGTGTGTATGTGTGATGTGTGTGTGTATGTTTAAGGTCCAGTATATTACGTGAGTATGGAGAGTGCCTGTGGATGTATGTTAGGTAGTATATGAACAATTGTGCTGAATCCACTTTAAAATAATGTTGTTTAACTTACAAAACCAAAGACTGCATCCAATATAACACAGGGATTATCCCTAGCATATTGGAGAGCAAAATCGCTAATTGACAGCAAAGCCCAAGAGAGTGTCAATGGTTTGGATGTGTATGTGTACCTTTCCATTGTCTCTGTCTGAAATATGTATAGCATTTAATCTTTTTTTTATATATGTACCTTTATTACTGTTGTCAAACCTCTGTATGTAAAATGTCATGTTTATTTTAAATAAATAAATAAAATAAATAAGTTGGGAAGAGGCCAGGGAGAAGAAGAAGAGTCAAAGAAGATACCCGTCTGACCAACTTTTTAAGGAATATTATGTACTAGACGTCAGGCAGATTTATCCTCCTGAGACCTACGGTATAGTATACTATACTTTGTAAAATTTCATCTATCTGAGAAACCGCATAATTTATTTTTGGTTTGTTGATTTTACATATTTCATGGACAATAGAATAATTTCAAATATTTTCATTTAGTGTTTTTGCATTTTTTATTATTTTGACATTTTGTCACGTGTCAAAGTAAAAAGTGACCATGGAATGTCACCTCTCCAGGTTACCAACAAATTTTCAAAGTAATTTGAACATATTTACCTATTGTTTTTATATATTTGTGTTACTAATATATGTAGTTACTGCAATGAATAACAATTTTTATGATCACTCAATAATTAATGTGTTTTATTTTGGTTTTATTTGTGTGGTATAGTATACTATACTTCGGGTTTGTAGTCATCTTTTTAGATGATATTGAGTTAGAGAAGTTTCTCTATAACCTAGATGATTCGGACTTGGACCTGTCTGATAATGATATGGAGGATGATTTTCCGATAGAAAACACTACTGAGGATGACCAAACTTCAATAATTGCCGCACCCGACAATGATGATTCTGAGAAAGAATTGGAAGACTGTGGTCCGGTTTGTCCATGAAGATGTCCTGTTTAAAATATCCAATTATAAGAATACCTATTTAGCAACTGAATTGTACAATCCTTGTGATCACAAATGCCATGACCAGAGATATGTTCTTTCTGATAAGAACTTCTTTAAAAGTTATAGATATAATGATATATCTCTGGAAGACAGGGCAAACAATGGTTTTTGGAAAATCAGACCATTTTTAGATAGGGTTCAGACAGGGTGTTTAATACAAAATAGGGGAAAACATATTTCCATATATGAAATTATGTTCCCATTCATGGTTAATTGCATTATAAAATGGTATGTTAGAGGTAAACCGAATCCTGTCGGACTATTTTTTTACAGTGACAAATCCTAATGGTCTAGTGAGTGACTTTTACCATATCAAGGGCTTACAACATTCACAACAGACATGAAAATATATGGGTAGGGATAAGGGGCAGTTTTATCACTTGTAAAAACGTTGCATACTGGACACATACTATATCACGATATATATTTTACGTCATCTTAATTGGCAGGCTCGTTATTACCTCGAGGGTTTGGTTCAGTTGGAAGAGTTAACTCTAACAGAATTTCTAAAAATGCCTGACTGTCGTCAGACAATGATCTACAGACGAAGGGTCGAGGATCCATGAGTTCTCTGGTACTAACAAGTAGATAATAAAATCGTCTTGTTGTTATTTAACCAATTTTCCGAAAAACCCCAGTTGATAAGTGAAAACGTTGGTCAAAGGGGCCCTACACATGCCAGAAGTCGATAAATTGAAAATATTTAAAAAAGTGTATAGCACCAGGGTGCAAGAAATTGTGCAGCACCAGATGTACCACATGTGACATTTTTTATGTTTAAATGCAGAACGTAATTGCTATGCAGAATTTCACACCTAAAACCTGAAATAAATATATGATATTTTTTAGGTTTTAGGTATGTTAATGCCAAATTACAATTGTTTTTTTAAAGTAAAGTATTGTTATAATTATACTTTTCAACCAACCTACATTTTAAGAAAATACTTATAAAGTATTAAATAAAATGTTCTTAGAATTTCATATGATCATTTCTTGTTATTTCATATGTATTTGTATTAACTTAATCCCAAAGTATAGTATATTATACCACATTTTCCAAGAAAACCATAAATTTTTCGAAAAAAAACCAGAACAAACATTTGTTTTATATCCAATTGCTACAATATTTCCGAAAAATTAGCACTCAATAGCAAAAAAAAATGCTTCAGGACTCAGGAGGATATATGTATGTATGTTAAAATTAGGTACATATTTCTTTTCACACAGGTCACTTCATACTCATGCTACACATACACACGACACACGAACAAATCTAAATCTAATAGTTCCAATAATTAAAACCACCTTTATTCCAAAACTGTACAACAAACTTACCAACTACATGAAAGAATAAAATAGAACCCAATAACACACACTAATTGCGGTCGATAAAAGTGGTGTCATGAAAAATAATGTTACACATTCATTGTGGGTGCTGTGCTGCATCGAAACTAAAATGCTGGATGAATCGACACAGTCAATGTACTAGTGAATCATCCAGGTGTCGCACAAAAAAACATATCACCTACACACTAATGTATCCAAATGGGAACTTTTGATCACTGTATTTTACTTTGTTGTTGCTTTTGTTTTTATTGCTATTAACTTTATTACTTTTATTTTTGTTATTTGTTTGTTTATATTTTTTGTTATTAGTTTATTACAACTTTTGTTATTTTTTTCGTAAGTTTGTAAAGTATAGTATGTCGATGAATAAATTGTTATTATTATTACTTCTATTGCACACAAGAAAATGTCCACCATATTAAAACCGTGGTTCATAAATGTATCAAAGATATCGGTATTTGGATGTCAGCGAACAAACTTAAGCTAAACCTACAAACCTAACCTAACCTAACCTAACCTAACCTAACCTAACCTAACCTGATTACATGAAAATTCTTCGAAACACAATTGTTCGAATGCGCAATTGTACGAATAACAATTTTTCGAAAATCAGTTATCAGAATGACAATTGTCCGAAAGCAAATTATTCGAACTAACATTTGTTGGAAAACCAATTAACCGAATTTAATATATTTTTGTGTCATTATGTTGCCTCCTTTGACATATTTGTTGCCAGTAAAATATATTCGATGAAGACCATTATTACTTGTTGTATTATTGTTGGGTACCTACGTATGTTTGCACATTTTTAATAACTGATGTTTGACAGCGCGGGATAGCCTAGTTTGTACACCAGTTTATGTTTATCTAGTATTCACACCAATTTAGTTATTTTATTTCAATATTATAGTTAATTTTTTAAATATATAATGCAACTGGCTCACGCCAGTCGCAATTATAACTACAAACAAACCTAACCAACCTATTTTTACCAAAGTTTTGTAGGTTTAGGTTTAAAAAATAACTGTACATCCTAGGATATCTGACAGCGCGGTGAGTCGCCATGTTGTATATTGCATAGATTTTAATTAAACATAATATACTATGTAGATGTAGTACTCCGTGCAAAAAGTGAGTCATTTGTTTTCGATTCATACAAAATTTGCTAACTACGACATCTAGTATATTATAATAAAAATCTATGGTTTATTTCTCTCACAATACTACCAACATGACGTCATAAAAATTCGAACAATTGTAAATTCTGATAATTGTGTGTTCGGAAAATTGTTTTTCGAATAATTGCCATTCGTAAAATTGATTTTCGTAAAATTGAGCATTCGAATAATTGTTTTTCGAATAATTTTCCTGTCACCACCTAACCTAACCTAACCTAACAGAGACAAAACTAGGTACTATGGACAGTAACGCGCAAACGACACCAATTAATAGACACCCCCCCCCCCACTAACTTTTGAAAATTCAGATATTCTTCTCAATTCCAGTGTTAAACTTCTTTACAAACCAAATGCACATAGTCACTTCTTCTGCTTTCTTTCATCTAAGACGTTTAAAGTCAATCTGAAGGAGTATCCTTTGGTAAACGGCTTTGTTGTCTGTAAAGGTATCGGTACACTAGATGGGTCGATGGCAGAGCGGTTAGCGCGCTGGGCTAGTAATCCAGTGGTCGCGAGTTCGAATCCTGCCTCGAACGATTTCGTTCACATATAGCACAAGCATTTATGCTTATTTTAGGGAACGTAGGAATATGTATATGTACTTGTTTAACAAGGACATATTCATTTTTTATAAAAAAAAATAATTTTTTTTTATACATTGTTATCTTCTGGCAATATTTTGTATACTAGAGCACTGTCAAACAATGTGACGAAAATTGTAACTTTCAGAGCGTTGTCTCTCGCAAACCAAGATGGAGGATCTAGCGGTTGAAGTGTATGGTGAAAACACATTTATTTGCTTATGCGAATTTACCAAAGAAAGAAATTAATAAAATTCAGTCAGTTTTCAATTGTGTAACCAGGCTCATGACTGGAGCCTCCAAGTTTTCTTACACCTCTCACCATATTCGCAATCTGCGTTGGGTTGGCTTAAAGTCCCCGAAAGAATTAAATATAAGCTCTGTCTCGTGATCTTCGTCTTACCACTCCGAAGTGTGCATTCCGCTTTCAATTAACGACAGACAATTATCATTTCGTTCTGCATCATTGGAAAATTAGCTTAAATAAACAGGGTGCACACCACGGACACCGCGCATTTGCTGTGGCAGGACCAAATACATAGAATAAGCTCCCAAATACACTCAGACAGACCAAAAATATATCTTCGCTCAGAAAAAATCTCAAAACGCACCTTTTCGCAAATCTTACTGCATCAATGATACAAATTAATCAATTCAACAATAAACAACATCCGGCACCCAGGCCTGCTTTTTACCATCGTCGAAGGAATGATTGATGGGGGCAAATGTAGAGGTCGCCCCAGAAACAACTACATAGACCAGATAATCGGTGACGTGCGCTGTAGCATTTACAAAGAGATGAAGATACTGGCGGACGATAGAGTTAAGTGGAAAGATCGAGTGTTTGGTGCAGACCAATCTTAGGATTGTGACCCAGAAGAAGAATAATAATAATAATAATAAGGACAATTTATAAAGCGCCGTTTAGTGACAACCGTGGTCACCTCAAGGGCGCTTTCAGTTTGCAAAAAAATAAGTTAAAATTAGTCCTATAGCTAACACATTGAAAATGGTGAAACATAAAACTTAAAAAAATACAATAAGTTAAAATTAAGTTAAAATTAGTCCTATAGCTAACACATTGAAAATGATGAAACATAAAACTTAAAAAAATACGTAGAAATCACAAATACACAAAAGAAGAAGAATCAATTTGCATCGCCCTTGATGTGAGATATTAACAAATATAAATTATCCAAATTATTATTATTAATATCACTGTACCTAAATGGAATTTCATAAAAAAAACTATTTTTATCGAAACACGCTCAATTCCGTGATTAATAAAATCAATTTAACTAATGCGAATTTATATAAAACTTGTCACCTCATTTTCATACTTTTGGAATTAATTGAAAAATTGTTCGAAGTCACGCAAGACGGTAGGTACCTATAAAACAATACGAATTGCCATTGTTTTATAGGTGTCGCCAGGGGTGCATCCTTCCCCCATAAGTGGACACATCAGAAGGTGACTCTCATCCTGGGTTACGCCACAGTCACATAGAATGTCATCTTCAGAGAGGTGCCCCCATCTTGCGAGGTTCACTCTACATCGTGTGACACCGACCCTTATTCTGTTGAGGGTAGGTAGTCCATATACAGTAGGGCAGGTCTTCTCCTATTGGGATACCCTCACGTGGATGCATCCACAGCCCCGCTCCAAGGTCCTGTTTCCACAGATCCTCTCTCCTTTGTTGTGAGTTTTCAATCGGGTAGGTGCTTTTAATGAAGCTATTTCTGGACTTCAGACTTGAGGCTGTTGGTTGGTGGTGATATAGAGGATGCCTACGATCATGAGTTTGTTTGTACCTCTCTGCATCTGCAGCTGTCCTTCGTCGAGTGTGAATTCACAATAATATTTGCTTTCTATAGCGACTCATATCTCTTGGTAACTTTCATAACCATAGTTGAATTGTCGGCAAGCAACTTGAAAGATTACGTTGCGAGCTATGTTAAAAAATTTATTTTTTATTTTAGCTTGTTTAGTAAATGTGCTAACAATCTTTCATTTCACTCTGTCGAAAATAGTCAAAATATTTCCCGATAATTCGTTTCGTTTAAAATAATTACGATATTACTTTTTGTCCTTTCCACGCATTTGTAAGCAGTATAACACAAGGTTTTACGACATTGATGTACTCAACAGCACATATCCGCAATATCGCAGGAGTATATCAGCAAAAACGCAGTGATACGAGGCATGGAATACCAATCATCTTTATTCCCTCCCCACTCCCCGCAATTCCTACATACCTACCCCATTATCTATATCCCTAATTTTGAATTACTTATCTTGTTTATATTCTTTGTTATTTTTTTTGAAGCTGTATACTTTAATTTTAATTTATTTTTTAACTCACTCCACTGTTATATTACGTATGTTGTGGGAACTATTTTGGCAATTTACTGATATTTGTTATTATTTTTATTCATGTATTATAAATTGCTGTGTGTTTCCCTTAATTAAAATAAAATAAAATTAATAAATATTAAGGAAGGTATGTAGGTACGTACATATGTAAATAAAGATTTTTTTATTTGTAGGGTTTATTTTAACTTCCGTTCAAATCAATTTACTGGCGGTTATAAATTCTGTGTGGAATTTCATTGTATAGTGTTTAATAAAGTGACTAAGGTACCGAGTTTGTTGTAAGATTCTAAGTAGATTTGCAATATGTAATATTATTAAGAAATTAAAGTAGGTAATCTAATATTGTAAAGATACTTTACCGTCGTCGCCTTGTAGTAGATTATGAGGTTATTTACGAGTTTTACGAAAGTGTTATACGAGTAAAGTTTAGCTTCCATTTTTTTATTATATTTTTTAAATAAGTAGATATGACTATAAGTCAATGTTGCCGACCGCCGTGGCACAGTTAGTAAGCCGTTCGGTTTCTGTGCGGGCGTCCTGGGTTCGATTCCCAGCAGAGGAGAAATTTATTTAAATTTATTTCTCACGCAAATATTGCTTCTCTGGGCTGGAAACACTAGTTAGTTGAAAGAAATTAACGAACTCCTGTACGGCCCTGGTGCCTTGTCATATTGCGCATGCGTCAATGTTATCAATCCAAACACTAGCGTTTGGCGACAGATGAATCAGATAAAATACTGCAAACCGGTGCTACTTTGGGTTGCAGAGACATATCAAATCTCGTCACCTTACTATAAATCCAAGGTCCTGCTATATAAAGGTACTGCCTCCCTGACCAGCCAGGATAGCCAGGATGTACATTTAGGAAAGTCGCAGTCACCTACCCCACTCCATAGGGAACGTTATAGAACGAATTGTTCTGTTCATTATGCTCGTCGGACGAAACAAGAACTACCTACTATCATGCATATTTCATACCACTACAACTAAGAGTCCAACCACAATCGCGGAAGCCCGTCAATCATGGAGAGGGTTACCCTCCCGACAGTGCCACGGTAACACTAGACTGTCACAGGGAGCCTTCGCCACGCCTGTAGTACTTTCAGTTCTTCGATTTCCACACCAGGCGCAGCGTCGGCTGTACCTGTCTCATCATCATGTCGGGCTACCGCCGAGTGGGTCGTGTCCACCAATCATCACAGGGGGGCTCCTCCACCCCTTAGTACTCATGTTGGCGAATTTCAGGTACACCACCGAACAGTACTTTAGGGGCTAGGTTGTGGCCATAGGGGTCTAGCCATGGCGATGAGTAGGTAAGTCTGCATCACTGAGCCATGGAAATCGAAGCTAGGATGTACACTGATTTTTTTAAACCTAGCCTATAAAAGTTTGGTAAAAATAGGTTGGTTAGGTTTGTTTGTAGTTATAATTGCGACTGACGTGAGCCAGTTGCATTATATATTAAAAAAAGTAACTAAAATATTAAAATAAAATAACTAAATTGGTGTTGGTCAAATAATTGGTCAAATAACCAGCTGGCTGGTCAGGGAGGCAGTACCCTATATAAAACTCTAATTCAACCAGTACTAATGTATGAATCAGATTGCTGGACAATCAGTATAAATATTGACGAGAAACATTTACTCTCGAGACTTTCGAATGGAATGTGCTGCGGAGAATATGTGGCCCAATTTGTGACAATGGAGATTGGCGTATCAGATTCAACCAGGAGCTCTATAATCTTTACAAAGATCCCATAATTCACAGAGAGATAATGATTGGGAGACATAGGTAGGTCGGATGTCGGACATGTACAAAGGATTGGCGTTTTTGAATGGAGCACCGAGAGGAAAAAGAGCTGGAAGGGCAAGGCTTCGATGGTTGGACGGAGTTGCAAAGGATGTTCATAGCATAGGTGTCCAGAACTGGCGTGGTGCAGCGCAAAACCGACAGTCATGTAAACGAGCTCTAGAGCCAAGACCCGACCTGGGTTGTAATGCCACGGATAATGATGATGAACAAAACAGGATTCATTGGCAATAGAGAACAGCATTGGCAATGGATAAGAATTCTCCGTTGATGTTTATTTTGCGTGCGTGCGCGCGTGCGTGCGTGCGTGCGTGCGTGCAAGTCCACTTCAAGCTACATGATTACAATATTGAAATTAAAAAAGAAGACTCATAGTAAGTAATGAAAAAAGAATCCCAGCAATCAATAAACAAATAAATAAGTTAACACGTCATAACAATGAAAGAAATATGTATATAAAGCAACCAATAAACAAATCATAGGTCAACAAACAAATCATAGGTCAAGAAACAAATCAGTATGCAATAGTATAATACAAATAATAAGTAAACACATTAAAGCAGTAAAAAAATAAAGCAATCAATAAACCTTAAGTTATATTTGATGTTTTCATGGGTGAAATATTTTATACTATTTTTATCTTGGTTTTCCCGTGTCAGAAGACAAAAACCGAGATAAAATGACCTCGGGAAAACCGAGATAAAAAAAATATTATAATATATATATATATATATATATATATATATATATATATATATATATATATATATATATATATATATATATATATATATAATATATATATATATATATATATATTATATATATATATATATATATATATATATATATATATATATATATATATA
This sequence comes from Molanna angustata, assembly GCA_963576475.1. NCBI lineage: Eukaryota > Metazoa > Arthropoda > Insecta > Trichoptera > Molannidae > Molanna > Molanna angustata. Next base: position 28,801,691 of record OY754976.1, read on the forward strand.
TATATATATATATATATATATATATATATATATATATATATATATATATATATATATATATATATATATATATATATATATATATATATATATATATATATATATATATATATATATATATATATATATATATATATATATATATATATATATATATATATATATATATATATATATATATATATATATATATATATATATATATATATATATATATATATATATATATATATATATATATATATATATATATATATATATATATATATATATATATATATATATATATATATATATATATATATATATATATATATATATATATATATATATATATATATATATATATATATATATATATATATATATATATATATATATATATATATATATATATATATATATATATATATATATATATATATATATATATATATATATATATATATATATATATATATATATATATATATATATATATATATATATATCGTAATAAGCTTAACGTAGACTCCAATTTGCGCTTAAAATTAAGTACAACTGAGCCAGATATTTCCTATCTTGTCTCGAACGTCACACTTTTTTCGTACTAAGAATAATGTATTTTTTTCCTATAATTAATAAATGATAATGTCGTCATAAACAGCTGTTGCAGTTTTTATTACTTTACCATTATGAAGGTTTTTTTTAACGGTTACAGTACAGTGGTACGCTACTGATTTATAATTTCGTGTGTGGTACGCGAAATTAAAAGTTTGGGACCCACTGTTTTAGTTTCTTCAACTATACATACTATCTATATTTGGATCTCATGTGTTACATGCAACTAGTTTTAAAATAAAATTTAGTTGATATGTATAAATAAATATATTTTGTTTGTTTTACATCAACGATTATATACCTACATATGTATATTTCTATAATATTATACAAATTCCAAATGTCAAATGTCAGATTCATTGATAAAAATATGTTAGGTACCTACCTACTTACTATTGTTCATATTGAATTGTTGTTTATTGTTGTTTATCGTCCATAGACCCTAGTTCGGGTACTTGGAATCATCAATTTTATATAATTAATTGTCAATATACAATGTCAATTGCGAAGCAAAGTGTGTAAGGCTCTGTTAGCATTAATTTTATCGGGGTTATTAAAATAGATTGATTCATTAAGGTTCCAATACAACAACAATTACATAGATTTATTACAAAATAGTAATATAAATTAGGTAGACTCTGCACTCAGTCATAGTTCTATGAAAATATAATAATACAATGAACAATTTATAACAGTCAATTCAATACTGAAGTGAATGTAAATGGTTCACTCCAGCATATTTCGTCCACAGAATAAAAATATTTATCAACGAAGTACGTCTTCACTGCTCCTCGAAATTTACCATCATTCAGAGACTTGATTCCTTCCGGCAGCTTGTTGAATAGACGCACACTGAGACAAATAAAGCTTTTAGATCATTTTGCTAATATGTGCTCCTCTCGTTCATCTTTGGAATCATCGGGAATATACTTGTCAACATAAACTTCTGCTTTATCCAACACGGTCAACCCTATCGGCTGCGTATGCTGTCATATCGCCATCAATAGATAGAAACAATATCAGATACACAGAACCAAGTATATATCAGAGCAGGATGATCACAAATGACCCTATCGATGTGACCTCAAAGATGTTATTTTATGATTTAAAATGCCGTAAAATATAAACTTGTATGTAAATAAAAACATTTATATGGTTTCTTCTACATTCATACATTTAATTACGTCCTTCTGATATTTTGACTTCTGTTATTTCCATCTTTCAATCATCCATCGCTGTCTTTTACTTCGATTTCTTGTGTTGCAATCATTATCAATGGATCCACTGCTCGTTGCGAGCCTTGGCCTCCTTCAACATTCCTCGCCATCTCCCTCCATCCTGGCATGCAGTCGTAACATCATCCTCCATATCCCGCTGCACCCCATGCCATCGGAGCTTGGGTTTACCAACGTTTTCATCTACCTTGGGGCTTTGTGTGCAGGATTTTCATTGGCATCACCCATTCTTTGTCCACGTGTCACCCATCCACGTGTCCTGCTCACGCAGCCTCCCTATTTTTAAGTTTATGCTTGATTAATTTTATGTAGGCATACTATATTCATTTTCTTCTCAAGACACTTTTAAAAACTGCTTATATTAGGTCCTTACATATGCGTTTTGCCGTACTGGCAACTTTGATCTCAAATATCTTCTCTTTGGTTAGGAATTCCGTATTCAAATTTATACAGCTATTTACTTATGTATTTGTGTTTCGAAAATTATAATTCATTTGATTTTTCCTCAATTGTTTTTTTTTCTTTGCGTCTCTCAGTTTACAAAATGGAAAACTTGAAATATCGCGTTATTTACGAGTACGAGTTCCACCGTGGCACCAGTGCTGCAGAAACGGCTCGAAGGATTAATGATGTGTAATGCGACGATGCCGCAAAAGAAAACACAGTGCGTTTTTGGTTCCAACGTTTTCGTTCTGGAAATTTCGACCTGCAGATCAAGCCCCGTGGAAGGCCGGAGACCAAAGTTGATAATGAAGAATTGAAGGCTATTGTGGAAGCGGATCAATCGCAAACCACGTCCGAGTGAGCTGCAGGCTGCGGTGTTAGTGATAAAACTGTTTTAATCCACTTGAAGCAAATTGGGAAGGTGAAAAAGCTTGACAGGTCGTGGGTACCTCACGAATTGAGTGAAGCAAATGAACAAACGCGCGTTGACTGCTGCGTTGTATTACTCAACCGGCACAATAATGAAGGGATTTTAAATCGAATCATTACCTGTGATAAAAAGTGGATCCTGTACGATAATCGGAAGCGCTCATCGCAATGGCTGAACCCTGCCGAACCAGCCAAACCATGCCCTAAGCGAAAATTGACTCCAAAAAAGTTACTTGTGAGCGTTTGGTGGACTAGTGCTGGTGTCGTTCACTACAGCTTTTTTAAATCTGGCCAGACCTTGCCCCAACAGATTACCTAACATTTTTTTCGAAATTTGGATAACTTCTTGCAAGGGAAAAAATTCAACTTCGATGGGTCAGTCCAAACCGCCTTCAAAGATTTTATTGATTCCCGTCCAAATGGTTTTTTTACTACTTATGAGATGGCAAAAGTGCATAGATAGCAATGGTACATACTTATCTATTTATTGATAATATTATCAATAAATGCATTATTTATAATTTAATTAGACTATTATTTATTTATATCGATGTTTATTTCAATTCAAATTTATGGGGGAACTTTGAACATTTCAAAGTTTGCATCAATTTTATGGCAATAATAATTTAATGTCTGATATTGTCATGAATACTTATTTAACTAGTTGCATGTAACACAGGAGATCCAACTGTCAATGGCGATAGTATGTATAATCAAAGAATACGTACCAAACTATAAACAACACAAATTAATAAATATTTGAAGATATTTTATTTTCTATATAAAACATGTAGGTATGTTTGTCAGAATAGGATAGTATGGAGGTCAGTCTGTTTTTTCTACACAGAGTATGTAAACAGTATGATGGTATGTATGTATGTTTGGAGATTTAAGTATCAAACTATTAAGTCTTCTTACATATTGTGTATAGGCGACTACCATACACATTGTATGAAGCAATGCCGTCACTAAATTCAATTTTTATAAAAATTGTTAAAAAAAATTTGAGATGTGCTAATACAATGTTTATATTTTTTATATAAAATTAAATTATCTTAATTTTATATTAGTTGGGGTGTTTCGGCTTTTTTCGATATTTTAAAAAAAATGGAAATATAGGCAGTTAAACTCATAAATTTATCATAAAAAAAATATTTTTCTTAATAAAAAATGTTTGAGAAACCCTGGAATTTAAAAAAAAAACTTATTTGAGATTTTGTATTTATCAATCTTTATACCAATTTTCAGCGTTCTAGCTTGTATGGTTTCTGAAATATATGGAAAAATAAAGTTAAAATAAATTCAAAAGTTGATAACCCCTGACTGAAACAAAAATTCACAATTCTGAGTATAAAAGTTTTGTAGGTCTATAACTGTTTATATATTCTGAAAATTTGAGATCTGTAAATTGAGCGGATCAAAAGTTATAAGGGGGGACGGACACACCCACACACAGACACACAGACACACACGCACACACACACACACACACACACACACACACACACACACACACACACACACAGACACACAAACAGACACACGAAATGTTCTACTCCGAGTTCTGAGTAAATTCGTGTATGGAACATATATGCTGCGAAGCCTCTAAGTTGGTGTTTTTTGACTTCAAAGTTGGAAAAGCCGCGAAAAAAGTAGACCTCTGCATACAATTCTCGCGTATCCTGGCTTGAAACATTGTCGATATGTTAAGAGAACAAAGTTAAGAGAATTGAATTTTTATGAACGAATCGACAGTTGGATTATGTACCTATGTATATTTATTTTTCTTTTGACGCAGGATAATGCAATAAATATTTTTTTTGTATCGACATGATATATACATATATAAAACACAAATCAATATATTTTGTGAAAAATTCAATTTGAACGCATAACATTACCTACCAATGATAAAATTATCATAATACACTTTTATAAAAGGTCAAAACATTATCGTTTTCTTTGTTTAATTATTGCTTTATTATGAAATAAAATACTCATTCATTTTTATCATAGAATCTGAATGAAATTTCTAAATAATTGTCTATCTCCCTCAGAATGTTATATATAATAGTCCTGACATGAAGATAATATGTAAAAAAAACCTCATAGGTAATTAAGTTTTTTCAATACTTACCTACCTTAATTGTCACGTAAAGTTTTTCACTCAATTCAATTCATCCTACAATTGGCATTGCTGCGATTCTCGATACCGATTCAAGTCTAGGAAATGATGGTTTGATTGGCTCACTTGGTTCCGGTTCATCTTTCAATTCTGATGCTGCAAAAGTAGGGAATATAAAGATCTCTTGAAATAGTTCTACGACGTTCTTAGATAACTCGAATGAAGGTTTTACAATAATGATGCGTATTCCGGTAAAACATGAAATATCGTGAAATCATAGAATTTGTATGCACGGTCTATATTTTTCACGGTTTTTTCATCTTTGAAGTCGTCTTTTTGCATGCCAAAAACACCAACATCTGTATATTCTGTATATGGATTAACTCAGAATTCGGAGTAGAACATTTAGTGTGTCTGTCTGTGTGTGTGTCCGTCCCCCATTATAACTTTTGATCCGCTCAATTTATATAGCCCAAATTTCAGAATATTTAAATAGTTATAGGCCTAAAAAACTTTTGAACTCTGAATTTTGAATCTTTGTTTCAATCAGGGATTATCAACTTTTGAATTTTTACTTCATTTTTCCATATATCTCAGAAACCATAAAAGCTAGAACGCTGAAAAATGGTATAAATATAGACAAATACAAAATCTCAAATTTTATTTTTTCAAAAAAATTCCGGAGATTCTCAAACATTTTTTACTAAGAAAATATTTTTTTGTGACTAGTTGCATGCAACACATGAGATCCAACTGTCGATAGCGATAGTATGTATAGTTGAAGAATAAGTACCAAACTATAAACCCATAAATCCAAATTATTGAATATTTTAGGATAATTTATTTTCTATACAACACATGTAGGTATGTATGTCAAGATAGGACAGTATGGAGGTCCGTCCTTTTTTCTACCCAGAATATGAAAACAGCATGATGGTATGTAGGTATGTATGTTTGGAGATTTAAGTATCAAACTATTAAGTCTTCTTACATATATTATTGTGTACCTATAGGCGACTGCCATACAAATTGTATGAAGCAATGTCGTCACTAAATTCAATTTTAATAAAAATTGTTAAAAAAAGTTTGGGATATATTACTATAACGTATTCATTTTTAATAGAAAATTAAATTCTCTGATTTACATGTTTCGGAATTTTTCGATATTTTTAAAAGAAATGGAAATAAAGGCAAGTTACTGACAAAAATTTGTAATACCAATTTTTTGCTTCTTATCAAAATCCATTTCGAGATAGGTACTATATTTTACTATATTTGTACAAAAGTTTAGCGTTCTGGGTTTTATAGTTTTTGAGATATGTGGACAAATGCTATAAAAATTAAAATGTTAATAACCCCTGACTGGAACAAAAATTCTAAATACTGAGTATAAAAGTTTGGTGTTTTTACCATGCAAAAAGTCCACTACGCCATACAAAATGTTCCTAGTATTCCTTATACGCGGGTCTTGGCTTAATACTTTGTCGATATGTTAAGAGAATAAATTATCTTGATCAAATCGACAGTTGGAAAAATATTAACATTGTAGTAGTATATCTCAATTTTTTTTTAAATTTTTTATAAAAATTGAATTTAGTGACGACATCGCATCATACAATTTTGATGGCAGTCGCCTATACACAATATTTAAGAAGACTTAATAGTTTACATTTTACATAATATAGTTTATGACTTAAGTTGGTGTTTTTTGACTTCAAAGTTGGAAAAACCGTGAAAAATATAATCTTTGCTAGATACTTTGTCGATTATCGCGTGATTATCGCATTCTTCTCTGTATCTAATAAAGTAGAGACGGGGAAAAATGAGTGATCCGTATTATTTGACCGGATCATTAAATTGAATCGGTGACTCACGGTTCACGTTGCCACAACGATCCGCTCATGAACCGGACATCACTCTCACACTTTCTATCTCATATATAATATATCGTTAGAATGCGATACACATACCGACTCATGGCAATCATCGATTCACAACTAATTCATTATGGTTCATAAAATCTAATTCATTGCGGTTCTTAAATATGTTAAGCAATTTTGACCGCAACATACTTTGAAAAACAAATACGTAACGTCTATAATTGAATATACTATTTTGAAGGCGATCTTCGATTCACGACTAATTCATTATGGTTCATAAAATATTTAAGCAATATTGACCATTAAGTACATTGAAATGCAAACATTTTAACGCCTACATTTGCATATCATATTTTGAATCGGTTTTGTTTTCTCTGTCATACTACGTACATGTTATGTACGATAGATAAGGATAGCTATATTTGAATCATATTGAATCGAAGAGCGAATTGATGATCCGCATAAATTTCATGAATCGATTTTAAAAGACAGGATCTTACAAAAATATCGAACTTTGCACCACTATAATAAAGTTCTTCTTGCCGATGAATTCGAAAGCGGCAAAAAGAGAAGGTAGGTAATTGAATTGAATATTTGTCGGGATCATGCTAAAAACGCAAGGACCCCACCAAAAATTGCCACACAACTATGACGCAGTTGTGTGAATTAGTATTTAAATACTGGCAACATTCTGTAACAGGGCTTCAAGCGAAACAATATCTTATGAAAATAAGGTATCGTTTCGCTATTATGTTTCGCTGCACACTACTGCCATCTATCGGCATGAACGAAATCTATTTTATTTTGTTTAACAACTTGGTTAATTTTAATCATGAATGTTTATAAGGTAACGGATGTTTGTAACTTTCGAGCCAATATGTATTAAGACATTTGAGTCCAATAGGGGGTGTGGAGAAACCCCCTGGCGGCCATCTTGCTCGAACCAAATATAGCACATGGATGTACACTAACTGGATGGATAGAGGCATTCGTAATATTTTTGAAGCTGCGCGTTATTCCAACAAGTCTGTCGTTTGACGTCTAGCTGTCAGAGTGTCCTTTGCATACCTTATTTATTATTTTTAAAATCAATCAGTCCAATTCTTCTTTGGACTACAGCAGTTTGGTTTTCTCTGCCCAATTGTATGGTGTGCCCCAAATATACATAGTGTTTTACATTTTCAATTTGGTTGCCGTCCACCATAATTTGAGAGCCTTCTGTGCCCATCACCTTCGTTTTTGCCAGATTCATACAGAGGCCTACCTTCTTAGATGCTTCATTCATTTCTTGGAGCATTCTAGCCAGTTCCTCAGGCTCACTACTCAGGATTATAATATCATCAGCGAAACGTAAGTGATTTAAGTATTTACCATCGATGTATATTCCCCTTGATTCCCAATCCAGGCTTTTAAATGCATATTCCAGTGCCAGCGTGAACAGCTTTGGAGATATTGTGTCTCCTTGTCTGATTCCTCTTTTGACATCATCGTTCACTTTGATTTGGATAGTCGCGCTGTTGTATAGATTTTCCACTAGTCTGGTATACCTTGAATCTATGCGTGCTTGGTCTATTGCCGCCAGTATAGCCCATGTTTCAATGGAGTCAAAGGCTTTTTGGTAGTCCACGAATCCCAAGTATAGTGGTATGTTATATTCAGCGCTTTTTTCTATCAATGAGCGGATTGTTTGTATATGGTCAACAGTGCTGTATCCCTTCCGGAAATCAGCCTGTTCAACAGGTTGGAAGAAGTCAAATTTGTTCGATAGGCGTTTAGTTATAATTTTTGTCATAATTTTTGTTATAATTTTTGTCATATTGTCATGTTATAATTTTGTTTCATCATTGTCATGTTATAATTTTGTTTTGTTGTTATACATTGTATACATTTTATATATTTTTTTTTTATTTTCCTTTGCTTTGAGTTTGTAGGTACAGTAAAGTCTTGAAAATATGCAGTTTTCTATATACATATAATATATTTGTTTTCTATAGAGAAATAATGGTTTTATTTACTCCAGTTTGCACCAATCTTATGCTTCATTTACTAAAATAAATTATATATATGAAGATAATCAGCACTTCCTTGAAATCGCCCTGCAGCCTCAAAAATTTGATCAATGCATCCATCCATTAATTTAGTTATATCCATGGTCACTATGAAACTTGGTTCGAGCAAGATGGCGGCGATCCCCCCCCCCCGTGGTTACAACAATTTTACCTATGCTTCCATCCAGTTACATCCATGATTTTAATACGGAAAAGGACATGTGATTGACTGCGACGGGATGTATGTATATGTATGTATAAACTACTAGTTGCATCCGTTTTTTTTTGCGGGTGGCAGTTCTTAAGGAGAATACACAGGCCAATTGGCCCTTTCACCTTTGTGATACCACATTGGGGCTATCCTCCCACTCACTCATCCCCCTTGAACCAGCCTGAGTGGCTAATGAATGTCATAATGTCTCCGATGTCGGCCAACGCTAGGTCTATTAAATCATCATAGAAGAAACTTCTCAAGGAGCTTCTCCTGATTCTAGAGAGAGCAGGACAGTGACAGAGGAAGTGGACCACCGTCTCCTCGTCTTGGCATTCTCTGCAGTAATCGAATGCCTCCAGCCCTAGCCTTTCGCATGCTTTTCTATAACCCTCTGTCCTGTTAATACTGCTACGACTCTGGCGAGTGAGTCTCTTCTGAACGAGAGTATTTCTCTGGTTCTTCTGAGATCATATTTTGGCCATGTTTGTCTGGCAATGGAGCATGTGCTCTCCTCAGACCACTCTGGTCAGCACAAGCAGTCGTTTTCTCACTGACCCGGAGTTTACATGTTGCCATGGGGACTCCAGGTCTGTGTTTGATATTGTCTAGAGATAACAGGGTACCTGCTCTGGCAAGTTGGTCTGCCCTACAATTCCCCGCTATATTATTACTGTGACCCGGCACCCACATGATATGCAGACTGAACTGCTCCGCTGCCCCATTTAAGATACTGCGGCAGTTCAGGGCCACTCTACAAGTCGTACTTATGCCTTTTAAGGCTTTAATAGCCGCTTGGCTGTCTGTGAGAATACGAACAATGCTGTTTGATACTGCATTGCCTTGTATCCATTCTACTGCTTCCTGGATTATTGATATTAAATTGCTCCGAAAAGACTCCTCCGCCCACCTTACCTTCCAGTTTTGACCCATCAGTGTAAAACACTTTTACAATTTATTTAAAATTAGACCACAATTTCAATTTCTGGACACTTATAACATTGAAAAGGTGATCTCGTCCTCCAAGCCTTCGGGAGGGGAGTTGACTGGACTTGAGGGGCAGCTGCATAGATGTGTGGTGGTCTGCTGCTCTCCACAGTTACATGTTGTTGGTATTCCCTGTTGGAGGAAGCCCCATGTAGATAGGTTGTCCAGCGTTCTCCCAACGCCCGTCCTCAGTCTGTTTAGTGACTTCCACGTACGTTGTGGCCCGGGGGAAGACTCTCCTTAGGGCGGACGAAGTTATCGGGGGCTTCTTGCTGCCATAGACAAAGCCTTTCCTGCTCAGGGTGAGATGGAAGTGGCTGCGTTGATGTCAGGAAACTTTTGCGTGTTCTTAGTCTTATGTCAGGGGGAGCGTGGTCATATAGAGAATGAGAAGAAATGGTTTCTGCTTTGTGCATTTCCATCCGGCATATAACATTGCGCCTTGTGTGTGGTGGAGCGATACCCGCAAGAGGATACAGTTTCTTGACTGCAGTGGGCTTAAGGCATCCTGTGATGATTCGGCAGGTATCATTTAAAGCAGTGTCCACTTGTTGTAGTGCTTAATTGTTATTAATATCATTAGGACCAGCTCCCTAAAAATAAATAACAATAAAAATTATAGAAATGAAATGCATCTCTTACATGTTCCACCTAATATAATACCCATTATCCTGTCTATAATACCTTCATGTAATATCTTATGTAGGTATCTAATCATAGGAATACCCCGGTGAACAGAAATTAGTAGTTATATGAATCAACATACCTACGGGGTCAACCATGGGGTTAACTATAAAGTCAAATAACCGTTGTTAGCTTCCTGTTGATTATGAAATTACTATATTTGTGTTTACTAATATACTTCATTTATACATTCATTCATAGGAAGAGCTCAATAAGGATGAGAATACGGGTGACAGTTTTATAAAACATGGTTGCAAAAATAAGGGCAAAAGCTTGGAGGAATAATGGCAAAAGTGACATGCAATATGCTACACAACATCAAACGTCAACTGATTGCTAAAATTGATTCCTGCACAGGTGACATCACCTGCATTCTCTTACCTGCATTATAGTCCATAGTGAATTCTGGTCTCAGGAAGAATTGTGTGTCTGTGTCCCCCCCCCCCTTATAACTTTTGATCTGCTCAATGCACAGAGCCTAAAATTTCAGAAAATATAGAAAGTTATCGGCCTACAAAAATTTTATACTCAGAATTTAGAATTTTTACTTTATTTTTCCATATATCTCAAAAACCACAAAAAGTAGGTACGATGTTGAAAATTGGTATGAATAAAGACAAACACAAAAACTCAAATTTGTTTCTTTAAAAAATTTCCAGAGTTTCTCAAACATTTTTCATTAAGAAAAACATTTTTTTATGATAAATTTGTGTGTTTAACTGCCTATATTTCTAAAATTTAAAAAATTATCTAAAAAACCGACTACTACTAGATAATTTAATTTTCTATAAAAAATAGTACCTAGTATATAATGTTTTTTTTTATATAAATTGAATTTAGTGACGACATTGCTTCATATAATTTGTATGGCAGTGGCTTATACATAATATCTAAGAAGACTTAATAGTTTGATACTTAATCTTCAAAATACATACATACCATCATGCTGTTTTCATATTCTGGGTAGGAAAAAAGAACTGACCTCCATACTATCATATCTTGACATACATTTACATACATGGGTTGTATAGAAATCAAAATATTCAATAATTTGGATTTATGGGTTTATAGTTTGGTACGTATTCTTCAACTATACATACTATCGACAGTTGGATCTCATGCGTTTTTGGGTCTCTTTTAAGAGATCTGCTCTTCCAGCGAAGTGGACTCCCAGCTATCCTTCCATCTTTTAAGCGGTCTACCGCGAGGGACGGTTCCATGAGGCTGTTTGTGCAGCACAATATGATGAAGTCTGGCGCTGTTCATCCTTTGGATGTGACCATACCAAATGTGTGAAAGAAGCATCCGGTCTTGCCGTTTTTCGCCGCCTAGGTGTTAAATACATAAAGGAAAAATTCTTTTAAGATATTGTGTGCTTCCTTTGTATTTTTGTGTACATTTGAATATTTTCTTGTTGTTCATACTAGTGATGTAACGAATATTCGTATTCGCATTCGCGAATATTCGATGATTTCAAAGTATCCGCATTCGTAATCGCAGAAAATATGCGAATGTTTTGCGAATATTATTTTAGTAAAAGTTGATCTCTTTAGAGGAAAAAAATACATAAAATCTTTTAAAAACTAGACAATTCAATAATTTTCTTTTATTATGTTGGCCAGCCTTAATTTACAATGTATGAATAATTACAGAAATTTGTAACACAATAACATACAAAAATAATATCTTCATTTTTCTTCTCTTTGATTAAATTAATAGATTTTTATTTTGGATCGAGTATATCAGTTCTTCCTTTAAATTAATATATTACCATTTATTGGAAAACTCGATATTTCAATTTTGCATAGTCAGAATTTACATATTTTAAATTTATCAAAATGCTGCAAAACGACAACACTTAATAGATTTCAGTTAATTTTAATAGGATAAATAGATTTTTTTCAAATAGTGCCATACTCATATTAAACCTCTGCATCTCTGTATGTGATTATAATAAATATTTTATATAGAAATTATTAGCAAGAAAGATAAATACAATTTATTTAAATAGTTTATAATTTTATGCTAATTTATTTAAATTATATAAATTATTTTTATACATATAAAAAATATTATACCTATAGGTTAATTTTCAGATGTTTTCTAATAATGTATCGGTAAGAATTGGAGAAACTTTAATGAGATTCATCTTTTTTACCAATTTCTCAGTTTGTTTATTTGGTATTGTTACACATATGGTATCACAATATAAATCAATGGGTCTAATTTATCATTTGGTTGTAACAGTAGATGATCCCTTTTTAATTCGATATGGCTATGGCTGGCTTTTATCTATATGTTCATTGGCAAGTAAGTATCAACATATACATTTATATTTAATACTAGCAAGTACCTGACATGTGCTGCAATGCCACTAAAAGAAAGAAAGTGTCTGTGCATTTGTGTGTCTGTCTGTTCCGTCCCTTCTACTTCTTTGAATGATCTGTTGCGAGTTGCATATTTGCCAAGCACCCAGATCATTAATTAAAACTTATTTCCTTTGTTATATTGATACCCTCCCTCTGGAATATTATGTAGAGGACAAGCTCACCTTAAAATGTCATTTTTTTATGAAATGTTTGACAAGCACCCAGATCATTAATTAAAACTTATTTCCTTTGTGATATTGGTACCCTCCCTCTGGAATATTATGTAGAGGACAAGCTCACCTTAAAATGTCATTTATTTTATGAAATGTTTGCTGCACATTTTTTAATCACATATTTAAATGAATAAAATCGTTGTCTGACTATATGCAAAAGTCAAATGGCACAATAAAATAAATAATTCTCAATTCAATAAGGATGTCACAACAGTTAATGGTCAATAATGATAAATATGGACATCACAGAGTGAAATCATAAATAAATATGTCACAACAGTTAATGGTCATTAAGGATAAATATGGACATCACAAAGTGAAATCATAAATAAATAAAAGCATTAAAACAGTTGGAATATCACAAAAAAATGTTATTGTTACATCAGCTTAGCCTAGTTTCACAATAATAAAAGATAATTTCAATATTTACAATGCCAATAAGTGCATCCATCATTTGACAATAAAAGTAGGAACAATTTTAGTAAGTATTTCTTTATCTGTCTATATATATAGAAAAATGGATGTACGTATATTTGTATGTGTCCGATGAACTCCCAAACCATGCATCTGATTGCGATGAAACTTTGGGAATTTGTTCAGCTCATTCAGGGAGGAAATGAAGGGAAGGCAGGTACTTAAGGGCCTGAAGGGAGGGACGTACTGAGGGCTTGAAGGGACGGGAGGTACTGAAGGGTCTGAAGGGACGGGAGGTACTGAAGGGCCTGAAGGGACGGGAAGTACTGAAGGGACGGGAGGTACTGAAGGGACGGGAGGTACTGAAGGTTCTGAAGGGACAGGAGGTACTGAAGGGTCTGAAGGGACGGGAGGTACTGAAGGTTCTGAAGGGACAGGAGGTACTGAAGGGTCTGAAGCGACGGGTGGTAATAAAGGACCATTTTCAATTATAAGGCAATACAAAGTTTGCCGGGGGTTCACTAGTATAATATAAATAATATAAAAAAATCAAATAAATTTTTTAATTAAAATATTGATTTGTATTACTCAGATTTTTTTTGTAATCTTAAGTCAATCAGTAGTCCGTGTGTGTCATGTCTTGCTACAACAGTAATACCAACAAAAGGTACATTGCATTTATCCAACTATGGATGTCAATCATGGGCATAACCTTGCATGAATTTTAAAGGGTTGTAGCTCCAAAAGTCGAGACTCTAACCAGTTTTTTTCTTAAGTAGGTTTTGACTTGTAGCAAAAGGGTCTAGATTTCCAAAATGTCTATTGTAACTACTGCATACTCTGTTAATATATAAATTTTGATGATAGTTTGTTCTAGATGACTCAGTGTAGAATAAGCTCGAGCCACGTTGTTCAACATTAATATTTAATTAAATTGTTTTATAAACTTCTTTTGTATACGTTCGATGGCACTAGTGTGTATTAGGATTCCATATAATTGATTCAAACTCCAGGCCATTCTGTATCATGGAATTGTACAGAATCCTTAGAGAGTCATGATTTTGTTCCCTTCCTCAGGAGAATACAAAGTATACATGCGTTTGTATACTAAGTATACTAACGTATAATAAAGAATTTTTATTCAATTGAATAAAAGTCATAATTGTAGTGGTGTACACAAAGTTATGTTTTATTTAATTAAATTAATTGAAAAATGATACCACAAAGTAAAAAACAATTGTTTATCGATGATGATGTGTCTGAGAATATTTCCCACTTATGTTTTGTATTTATTATAATTTGATACAGTTCTTGCTTTTGCTTTCAAAGCAGCAAAATTTTTCAAATCCGATCGATCGATCGATTGATCCTAAATCCGCTTGCGATTGACCAGTCGAAGGCGATCGACTGTTTGCCTATCCCTGATATATCGAGAAGAGTAATGGTCCCAAGTGTGATCCTTGAGGTACACCAGAATAAATGAGTTTAAAGACTGACTCATATCCCTGCAGCAACACTGCCTGCATCCTATTTGCTATATAATATGATTTAAACCAGACCAACAGCTTACCAGTAATTACGATGTTTTCAATTTTACTAGGTAAAATGTTGTGGTTTATTTTGTCTAACGCTTTACTAAAATCGGTATAAACTGTATGAACTTGAGCTTTTTTATATATTGAACGAGTTACAGTGTGAGTGAATTTAAGTAAGTTCGAGTCTACAGACTTTTTGCTATGAAAACTATGTCAGGGATTATGAGGGGGCTTATTTGATGAATAGGTAGTTGTTTTTTCTAGGATTTTACTAATTATTGGTAGTTTAGAGATGGGTCTATAATTCGTCACATCACTGCTGTCTCCACACTTGTAAATTGGTGAAATTTGTGCTTTTTTCGCATTGGGATGAAAAACATCCCTCGATAATAGATTTTTTGGATTTTCCTTCCCATGGTATATTAACTTGTAACCATTTCCAGTGTACCTTGATTTTGTTTCTTGTATATAGCATATATTTATATTTGTCTTATTTAAAATATTACTGAGCTCTTCGCTGCGTCCTGTAATAAAACATATATTCTATTTCACTAATTTGATTTCATTTTTAGTGTGCGTTGAAGTAAATTTGTCAGAAGTGTTGCATTGGGGAACTACCTAATCCTTGTATCATTTCTATGTTTTCTTGTTTTCATTTTGTACTAGGTGTTGTTTGTTTTGGCTTATATGACCGGTTGCCACCTGACGTTAAGACAGTAGTTTTCATTGAAAGGCTTGAGAGCTGCCTTTGTTGATCTGCCGCCATCCCTTCTCCATACTCCTGCCCAGTATGTAGCATCTTTGCATCCTTGTCTTCAAATATGTTGAAGAAGCTCTACAAAGATGGTTTTTTACCAAAGTTGCCTTCTCCGACCTGTTTGGTCCGCGGGAGGTATTTTATTTCCCTTGTACCCTCCATATCTGGCAGGTATTCCCTTATCCGCCACCTGGGGACACTAGCCCCTCTCTAGGAGTTTCAGGTTCCCCCGAGAGACAAGCAAATATTCATTCTTTCAAAAAAAAAGAAAAGAAATTAATAAAATATGAGTAATTCAGTACACCATCATTATCGGAAAGATATGTATTTGTATGAATTTCCCATGGGATTATCTGTTTTCCAATGTTGTTGTATAATCATTATTATATTTATATGTTTCAATCACAGACTTTATTAAATATTGAATAATTGTTTTGTTTTAGCTGTTGGATTTGGTACAATGCGCCCATTGGAGTTACTAGAAATATTGAATTCATTATTTGTGATGATAGGATTATCTATTTATAAAATATATTTATGCGGTAAATATTCAAAATCAATATCAACTATTTTATTACATTCACACAGCATATTATTAAAATACATGTTTGAAGTGGGAGTTTTTACGTTCTTTAGATTTTAAAATAGAAAATCTTTTTTTTTCATTTCAAAATAAATGAACTAGCATGGAAATGAATATGTGAGGAAATAAGTGTTATATACAAAGTTAATACGTATGTATGTGTGATGCCATCACACATACATTGATTTTCTGTTCAGGATTTGCAGAAAGAACTAAAACTTATAGGTCCGAATGCAAAGTCCTACCTAAATACTAACCATGTTTTCATTGCACAGTTGCTCACTTAAGTTAGGAGATCACATGGCTTTCCTAACTGGAGGATGCTACAACGTTTTTCTATGAGAATTGCATTGCAGAGACATATCTAAGATACAAAAGAGAAAGGCAATCGTGGTTTCACTGGATTCATGAATCCAGTGAAACCACGAAACCATGAAAGTGCACATCTTTTAAAGATGTGCACTTTCTTACATTTTCCGTACTTGTATGAAGATGGTTGAGGTTCTTCGTTATGTAGGTACTTTTTAACGTTTACCGAGAGGCTCCTGAACTGAATTCATGTAGAACTCCCTTCTTTGTACATATCAAGAATATTTTTTATAATATGATCTTTAACGTAAGCGTGATTTGAAAAAACAAAGTTTTATATCGTGGATCCAATAAAGTTGCTGTTGTGAATCATTTTCCAAATAAGAAAATCTATGTACATATGTATACCAGTTCATGTTTTAAAACACATATATTTTTGTCAATTTCTCGATCTGTTTCCTCTAGACTGTCAATTATTTTTTTCAAAGAAGATATTAATGGAATCACAGACGAAATCGAAACATTAGCACTACTGAGCTGCCTTGTCATCTCCTCGAATGGTTTTAATAATTTAATCAATTTTTGTAGAACAACCCAATCATGATATTATAAATAAATTAGGTATGGTAAAATAAATATTTTATCACACAAAAATGTTGACGAAAAGTGTTTTGAGGTTACACGCAGGACAAAGATGTTGTATCAATCTACCGAATCCTAAATTTTCGAAAAATTGAAAGTTACGACCCCGTGTCGCCCGCATCTTACGCGCAAGGCAACCGGCTACAGCCAGCACCGACAGGCTCGTGCATCATGCATGTCAATATTCGCATTCGTAATCGCGAATGTGGGAAACAAATATTCGTATTCGCATTCGCAAATATCCAAAATCGCACATTCGTGACATCACTAATTCATACTGTTTAATCTTGTTATTTTTTCAACTTGTTAATATGCTTTTTGGTTATACTAGATGTAAGAAAATGCATTTATTTTTTACATCAAAGTAAAATATACATACATAAATACATACCAATCTCTTATGCTAGCGTTTCTCACTCTGTCTCTCAAGGTTTTGCATGCAATCATTCTCAGTGTCCTCATTTCAGTCGTCAGCATATGCTAACTTCTGACTGTATCTGCTCGTGCCTCCACACCATATGTCATCACTGCTGGTCTTGCACATGCCTTGTAAATTCTCATTATGTTT
Organism: Molanna angustata; assembly: GCA_963576475.1. NCBI lineage: Eukaryota > Metazoa > Arthropoda > Insecta > Trichoptera > Molannidae > Molanna > Molanna angustata. The sequence goes on from OY754976.1 coordinate 28,819,744, forward strand.
TTTTTTTTATTTACATTAATTATTAAAAAATCTTAATAAAGCCTTGTTTTCAATTCCTGTTGGAATGCTTTTTCGTTAATAGTTTTTAGTGTTTCTGGTAAGATGGGTCGATGGCAGAGCGGTTAGCGCGCTGGGCTAGTAATCCAGTGGTCGCGAGTTCGAATCATGCGTCGACCTATTTCGTTCACCACAAAACAAGCATTTATGCTTATTTTAGGGAACGTAAGAAGATGTATATGTACTTGTTTAAGAAGGACATATTCATTTTTATTTAAAAAAAAAAATTATTGTTAATTTTAATAGCCATATTTTAATTTTTCCAGATAATGGATTTTAGGGCGCCCGAGACTGCAGCCTCTAAAATAACTTTTTAAAATAAACTTTCTATAAATTACACTATAACTCATTGTGTCCCCCATGTTGAAGAATGTTTTCTTATTTTGCACAAGCTTTTTTCAATTGGGATTTAATTTAAAGTATTATAATTTATCTTGTTATATGTATAGTTATCGCCAAATATATTGAACCTAGGTTCCGGTTGCGCAGAGCATAAATTTATGTATTTTTGCTTCGTTGGTTTACGTGCAAATCTCCCCCCTTCTCGACGAAATGGTTAAAGATATTTGACGACAACTATATGTATCCAATTCAAAGAGTGCAGCCCGCAATGATACCTTATGTGGACATTAAACTATCCCTAGACTTGTATATTTCTAAAACTGTTGGCTCTTGTTTCTGTCATTTGAGAAAATTGAAAAGTACCAGCTTGATGGATTACAAATAATATTCAACGCAGCTGCGAGGTTGATATATGGAGCTGACAAAAGATGTCACGTAAAGCATCTTCTTAATGAACTACACTGATTAAAATGTCCATAACAAGTAGACTATAGGGTATGCTTGATGGTGTTAAGGCTTTGAACGATTTGGCTCTACACTACATTCAAGAATGTTCCATTAGGAAGACAGCTAACATTGAAATCATCTGGATCATAGAAAATCAGCTCTTTAAAAAAATTGGACCGAGTCAATAAGGTGGCTTATGATCGTAGTTTCAGTGTAAATAGACCTTTAAAGTGATAAATTGCCCCTTGACATATGTGGAGCTCAGAGCATTGATACCTTCGGTAGATGTGACTCTCTATTATACTGTGACTATTATCAGAAAAGCGTGATGATTATAACTATCGATAACACAAAAATATGTATTATATTGGTGCAAAAATATAATGTCCCAAGAACTAATCAGAGCAGTAAAACCAATATTTTGTGGTGATGCTTTCTTCAATTAGTAGGTAAGCTATATTTTAGATTAATATCCTATCTCTAATGAAATAATTAAGTGGGCCATGTGAGTAAAATATAGTAAGTACACACCAATATATGTACACTAACTTAATTATGGTACACCTACATAATGTGAGATGACCAATATAATTGTTTCTCTTCAAATTCATCTCGGCTATAAAAAAATCATCCAATTAAATAATGTACCTAACTTCATCTGTAATTTACTACAGTGGAAGCCACTTATTCTGCCCTGCTAAGTAAAAATAGAGTAATTACCAAAACACAAATGTGCTAGAATCACAGTTCATGTTTGCAAGTACTTTTTTGTGTAGATTTTTTCAAATATTGGAAGAAGAAACATGTCAAGTCCATCACAAATATCTAAATTAGTTTATTTATAGCAATGGTATTTAAAAAAAAAACATCTTAGAAAATAATTACTGTTTTTACTTACAGACAGAAAGTAATTACTGTTTTTACTTACTCAAATTATAAGTTATAAGTAAATCAAAAAAGAATTTGAGGACACTCTTTTTTATGTTTTCTTCACGTTAATATTGAATTAATTAAAGAAATTCATAAAAATACTCTTGGTTTTATGCAGTTAAGTATAGAATTGTTGTTTACTTTGTACGAAATACAAATTATTCCATTATATCAAATGAATTATGCTGAAAACAGTTTTATCCTGCATTTTCATCGGAAATACACAAATTCTGAAATTTCAGAGCTCCGCAACCAAATGGACTCGCAACCAAGTGGGCTCGCACCCAAGTGTCCGTCACACCCAAGTGTCCCGCAGCCAAGTGTCCGCCGCAGCCAAGTGTCTCACAGCCAAGTGTCCCGCACCCAAGTGTCAAGTGGCCGCAGCCAAGTGTCCTAGACCGGTCGCAAGCTCATGTGGCTGGTACTCTGGTTGCCTGTGTTCGTGGGCCTGGATTTGTTAATCCAGTGAAATCAGGATTGCCTTTCTCTTTTGTATCTATTTAAAATAAATAAATAAAATTCCATAACAAAAAAAAATCCTTTCCTCGACAGCTGTCAGAAGAAATTCCCATGTTCTTTCCTTACTTTATCAGACACTTAAGAACCCTCTCACACCTAAGTACCTCAAGGAGAAATTTGACCATCTTTCATCTCATGACCTAAATTTACAGTCTCAAAACCAAAGTACACTCTCAATAACAATACACCACACATCCTCCTACACTTACTCGTTCACAATACATGCAACCCGGCTGTGGAACCAATTACCCAATGGTATAAGAGAAGCTCCTAGCTTAATGTACTTCAAGAAGCTTCTCAAGTCACACTTCTTATCCTCATACCTTTAATTCCTTTATCCTTCATCCCTTTCCAACCCATCCTTTTCCTATTTTTGGACATTATCATTATTATTTTAATTTATGTTTTTTTTATATAAAATTTTGCTTTTTTATATTATTTACTTTTTTCTTGTCATGTTTTTATTTTTTGTTATACGTATTTTTTGTACTTGCTTTTACTATTGTATTTACTAGTGTGGTTAACAGGTAGAAATTGCCTACGGGCAATAAGCCCGCCACATTATGTGATTTGTTTTGCATAATAAAAGAGTTTAATTATTATTATTAAATACTAGTTTCGTATGGTTAGAAAACATTACCTTGTGACAATAAAACTGCTTACAGTTAAGGAGGATGAAATGAGATGTGGAAACAAAAAAAAAACTCAAATAAAATAAAATATACTTAGTATTCACAGCAATATACAAATGTAATTTTATAAAAAAATACATTATACCTACATAACATAAATTTGAATAAATATTTCTTATATGTATTATGGATAAGAGATACCAGGGGGGGTAAGTCTGGTCAATCGATGAAATCAAAACCATCCTTGTTTACCCATATCATGGATTTAATTATCATATGGAGTTCTATGACATCAAAAGATATTATAGAACTCCATAACATAATTATATCAATGATATAGGTAAACATGGATGGTTTCGATTTCGCCAATTGACCAGACTTGCCCCCCCCCCCCCGGAATAGGTGAGAATTAAAATTTTTGACAAAAATAAAAATAACACTTTTGTTTTATGAATAGAAATATACCAACGTATACTAGGGGCAATGTATGATGGCATTTTTTACCTTTAGAAGTTCCATAATAATAATTGATAGCGAGGGAGAAAAAAAAAAATACGGAATTTTATGCGAGTCCAAAAGGTCATAAATACCTTCATACGTTACTCCGAGTATAGAATTGGTAAAAAGTTGTAACTTATTAAAAAATACTTAATGTTTAGAAATATCAAAATTTATTGCTTAAATAAATATTTCTTGTAACATGGTAAATGAGAGATTCATTGTCCTCTGGTACATCTGGAACAAAACAAAAACACATGACGTTAATCAAAGTTTTATAATAAATGTTGAAAGAGCCGAACATTTTTGTCGGCCTTCATGGCTCAGATGGTTGGGTATCTAACTACTGATCCAAGGGTTCCGGGTTCGATTCCCGGTAAAGACACAGTTTTACATTGTGTTTTAGTCTGGATCTGATAATAACGTAAATTAACAACGTAAGTCTCCAGAATGTGGCAACTTGTTATTGGGTGCGTGTTAAATTAATATTTGACATAGTACCTGTTTAGTTGCCCGAGAAGCAATATTAAATAAAAAAATAAATTGTTATTTGACAAAATGTGTGCATGCAAAGTAGTACATATTAAGAATACTAAATGGAGTAAAAGCCAGCGACTGCCTGACTATGAGAGTACTATAGCGGTAGCAACAATTGGATTATATGAACCCTGAGCAGTAGTGGCATTCAGAGATAACAGTCTTCAACTCAGTTATAGTAAGAAGTTTAAAAAATTGTTATGTCTCTTTAAAAGTGTCTGTCAGGGGGTTTCCATCAATCAAAGTGTCTGTCAATGAAAGAAGTGATTTCTAATAGTCTTCCGTAGTAGATATAAAAATCATGATTTATACTATAACACTTCATACTATAACTGACATGTTAAAATAGCAATTTTAAACACTCTGAAAGCGACCACTATTCAGGGTTCATATTATTTAATTGTTATTACCTGCTGTGGTATCTTTTACAGAATCAAAATGAGCAGTAATACTATGACGTAAATTTGGCATCCTCTGGCATTTGATCTATAAAGTAGACTTGATAGAATGAAATAGCTATAGACAATGTTGAATAAATGATATAATCAGTTTGATAGATTTTTTTTTCTAACTTATGTAACTTTTTTTACTTCTTATGTAACTTGTATAACTTATGTAACTTAATATTTTTTTTTGCTTAACTTATGTAACTCTTTTTGTTTCTTCTTTTTTACTTAACTTTTGTAACCGAATTTTCTCTTAATATATAACTCTTACTTGTGTAACTTACGTGTGTGATTGAATTTGAGCTCATGTAATTTTGTGTGCATCCATAATTGGACGTCCACCACTCATAATAATGACCAAAATTGTTATCTTTTAATGAAAATTGTAAAGCTGGATGTCTGTGGATGTACCCTTTTTTTAATAAATAAATAATTATTAATATTAGTAGTAGGACTTTTAAAGTCCCTGCACTGCGACCATCTTGATCCATTGTGCTTCTCTGATTTTTGATCATCTCAATTTAGCAGTTTGATCTCTTCCATGAATCCCAGAATCCTATTGTAAATTTTTTGATACACGTGCTGGCTTTCTGTGTTTGATTTATCGGGAGGGAAATTTGTTCACGATGAATTCTCACATGATGTGAGAATTAATCGTGAATTAAAAAATTGTGACGTGCGCTGTAGCAGTTACAAAGAGATGAAGAGACTGGCGGACGATAGAGATAAGTGGAAAGATCGAGTGTTTGGCGCAGACCAATCCTAGGATTGTTACCAAGAAGAAGAAGTATTCTCACAAAATAATTACATCTCTGGGCTGAAAACTCTGGTTAGTTGGAAGAAATTGCCACTTGTCAATAAATTCGACACTTGCACGGAGTGTAAATAAGTCATTCATCACAGAAAATAAACATGTAGATTCTAAATAAACATGTAGATTCAAAATAAATACAAATACTTGCAGAATAACTAAAAATTGATTTGACATTTATACTCAGGAATCGAAAGGGTTGATAGGTACTATAGAGACACCCTCAGAACCAAATCCCTGGATGGGTGAATTTATTATTTCCAATCGATGTTATATTATACCGTTTGTTGCAAAGTAATTTTTTGCACATTGTGGATTTGTATTCTCTGCTTAAGTCTTAGTTCAGGGTCTTATATTTTTCCTATTTTTATTTTGTGTATTGGTTGTAATATCTCATACTGTGCTATCTTCTGCATGTTTAGTTTATTTTGTGTATTGTTTGTAATTTCTCATACTGTGACATCTTCTGTATGTTTAGTTTATTTTGTGTATTAGTTGTAATGTCTCATACTGTGACATCTTCTGTATGTTTAGTTTATTTTGTGTATTAGTTGTAATGTCTCATACTGTGACATCTTCTGTATGTTTAGTTTATTTTGTGTATTAGTTGTAATGTCTCATACTGTGACATCTTCTGTATGTTTAGTTTATTTTGTGTATTAGTTGTAATGTCTCATACTGTGACATCTTCTGTATGTTTAGTTTATTTTGTGTATTAGTTGTAATGTCTCATACTGTGACATCTTCTGTATGTTTAGTTTATTTTGTGTATTAGTTGTAATGTCTCATACTGTGACATCTTCTGTATGTTTAGTTTATTTTGTGTATTAGTTGTAATGTCTCATACTGTGACATCTTCTGTATGTTTAGTTTATTTTGTGTATTAGTTGTAATGTCTCATACTGTGACATCTTCTGTATGTTTAGTTTATTTTGTGTATTAGTTGTAATGTCTCATACTGTGACATCTTCTGTATGTTTAGTTTATTTTGTGTATTAGTTGTAATGTCTCATACTGTGACATCTTCTGTATGTTTAGTTTATTTTGTGTATTAGTTGTAATGTCTCATACTGTGCCATCTTCTGTATGTTTAATTTATGTTGTGTATAGGTAATTCGATGGTGTGTATGCGTTTAGATTATGATGAATGATTGGGTTTGTGAAATAGTTGAATTGGAGAAACGGGTTATAGGTATGCACTACGGCAAAATAAACAAGACTATAACTTACAATTTACGAAAGGATCTGCTTATTCTTTTGAGGAAGGGTATAAGTTGTAAAAAATAAAAAAAATACTTACCCTTTGGTGTGTGAATTGTTGGTGGAAATACAGGCTGTTGACTGCAAACATAAATGGAGGATATAGTCTGTACATAATCATTCTTTTCTTGGTTGTTGAGGCTATTCATTTGGTTGTATACTGCTGCCTGGTTGATGCTATTGGTATTTGTGTTCTTGTTGTACGGTTGCCAGCTGTTGGTGTTGTTTACATTCTTTTTTTCTAGGAATACCCTCGAGGTCAAAGTAACTTTATACGTAGTGGCGTGTTTACTGCGAATGAAAAAAAAAACACAAAGTAATTAAGAGCTCTACACTATTATAATAATCGGCCTTTGTGGCTCTGTTGGTAAGGTATCTAACCGCTGATCCAAAGGTCCTGGGTTCGATTCCTGGGTTTGTGGAGACACAATTTTTAATTGTGTTTTCAGTCTGCGTATGTGAGGCGATTAATATCTCCAGAACTTGTTATTGGGTGCATGTTAAATTAATATTTAACATAGTACAGCTGTTAGTAGCCTGAGAAGAAATATAAATAGTACAGCTGTTAGTAGCCTGAGAAGAAATATAAATAGTACAGCTGTTAGTAGCCTGAGAAGAAATATAAATAGTACAGCTGTTAGTAGCCTGAGAAGAAATATAAATAGTACAGCTGTTAGTAGCCTGAGAAGAAATATAAATAAATGAAAAATAATAAAATATTTTTCAATACAAATAGGTACATTTTTTTTAATATGTCCTTGTTAAACAAGTACATATACATCTTCCTACGTTCCCTAAAATAAGCAAGTAAGTGCTTGTGCTATAGGTGAAAGAAATCGGTCAAGGCAGGATTCAAACTCGCCATCACTGGATTACAAACCCATCTTTATATCATTTGCATCTTTATATCACATTAATTTATATCATTTGATTAAATGCACCTCATATAGATTGAGATCTATACATATATGAATGTGAGGACATAACAAGATAGGGACATATCAGAGGATACTTCTGGAGAGCATGTCCAACGCATGGACGACAATACAATTTTACACAACAGAAGACTACCTGGAATAGATGGAAGGACAGTTAGACCTCCTTCTCTCAAGATAGTCCACCCTCACATACAGGTCAAATGACAAAGAAGAAGAAGAATCTCGATTTCTAATCCAGTGCTAATGTTGACACAAGAGTGATGGATTAGCACAAAATTTAGATTACTAGAATACAGATGAAATGAGTAAAAATTTGTGTATGTTTGTATGTACATATTAGAGATTTATAGTTTATTAATAAAATACAAAAAAAATGAATGTTCTTATTAATAATCTAATGAGTAGTTTAATAGATTGTCACTACTACGTCCAATTCTATAACTTTTTAAGAACGTTGTGACTAAAATAGATAACATTCTTACTTCAAGTAAATCATGTATTAATTAAATACCCTATTCTTTAACCACATTTTAGTCAAATCAACTGTCAAAATGTTCCTTAATTTTAGTTCACACCTAATTGCACTTACACGGGCTGCATAATGTTGAAAATAAATACCAAAGAACATTCGTGCAGATCAATTGAAATGTTTGGTTAAGTGACATCACGGCAACATGACATAAATAAACATGACCATACAGTGCGCAGTACGCATGGGTAGTCTGCGTCATATACAATTTGAGTTCATATTATTATCCACGGTGCACTTATTATGTAGATTTTACTTTTAGGAACAACATCAGTTATATAATATGAAACAAGCTCAAATGACCTTAATTCTAAAATTTTAGAATGTTCCTGTTTTAGTTCAAAAAGTTACTGAATTGAATGTATTGATTTTCATTACATAATGTATGTATTTACTAGTTTATGAAAATATCTCAACTTACAACTGCAGATGTTCTTTGACATCTTTGAATTGTACCGGAACAGAAAATGTTTGGACAGGTTCGTTTCTAAGTTGACCGACAGTTTTGATTGGAGATGTGTCAGCTGTATAATAATCCAAAACTTGTACCGCTATTGGTTTTAAAGTAACTGAAACAAAAGATTAAAATTTCTTTATTATGTGTACCTATGCATAAATCATTATGAATACTAAAGGAAAAATATAAATATCATAAATTAAAACAGTGTTGGAATAAGGAGTCCTGGGACTACAATAATTTGTCAGAATAACTAAAAACTATGAACGAAAAAACATTCCAATGGGAATTGAAAACCAGACTTTGTATCAAGAACTGAAGTGTTGCTCTATATGAAAAACTACCACAATAAAATTACAATGTTGACTATAAATTATTGTCATGAGCCAATCGGCTCTTTTAATAATTACTAGTTGCATGTAACACATGAGATACAACTGTCAATAGCGATAGTATGTATAGTTGAAGAATAAAAATCAAACTATAAACCCATAAATCCAAATTATTGAAAATTTTAACACATGTTGGTATGTATGTCAAAATAGGACAGTATGGAGGTCAGTCCTCTTTTCCTACCCGGAATATGAAAACAGCATGATGGTTCTGTATGTATGTTTGGATATTAAGATCCTATCAAACTATTAAGTCTTCTTACATATTGTGTATAGGCGACTGCCATACAAATTGTATGAAGCAATGTCGTCACTAAATTCAATTTTTATAAAAATTGTTAAAAAAAAATTGAGATGTACAAATACAATGTTAATATTCTTTATAGAAAATTAAATTATCTAGTTGGGGTGTTTCGCTTTTTTCGATATTTTTAAAAAGTTTGGAAATATAGGCAGTTAAACTCATAAATTTATCATAAAAAAAATATTTTTCTTAGTAAAAAATGTTTGAGAAACACTGGATTTTTAAAAAAAAAAACAATTTGAGGTTTTGTATTTTTCTATGTTGATACCAATTTTCAGCGTTCTAGCTTTTATGGTTTCTGAGATATATGGAAAAATAAACCAAAATTTCAAAAGTTGATAACCCCTGACTGAAACGAAAATTCACAATTCTGAGTAAAAAAGTTTTGTAGGCCTATAACTATTTATATATTCTGAAAATTTGGACTCTGTAAATTGAATGGATCAAAAGTTATAAGGGACGGATGGACGGACGGACACACACACACACACCCACACACACACACACACCCACACACACCCACACACACACCCACACACACACACACACAAAACTCACATAAAATGTTCTTCTCCGAATTCTGAGTAAATCCATGTATATATGCTGCGAGGCCTCTAGTTGGCGTTATTAGCATGCAAAAAGTCCACTACGCCATACAAAATGTTCCTTCGTACACGCATCTTGGCTTAATAATGTCGATTCATTCAGAGAATTGAATTCTCATGAACGAATCGACAGTTGGATTATAAATAGAAAAAAATAAAAATTATAGGAATCGTTTATTTTGTGGCGAGAATTCGCCTACGCAAATTAAAAAATTACAAGTAATTAAAAACGATGACCGTCGATTGTTTTATAGGCGACAATAAAACATTATTAATAGTAATATACCCTAAAAAGTTCCCTTGATCAATCACCTTGATTATTCTAGAAGCCTCGTCAACAGAGGGTATATATAAACAGACCTCGCAGCAAACAACAGCACTTTGTTTTTCAACCTGGTACCTCTCAATTCGCTTTTCACTCTCAACTTTCGCTTTTGTAATTTGAATGTATTTGTAATTCATTGTTATTGTGTGTTAAATTGAGCACAGAATACAAATACGTAAGTTGTATCAAGATCGTTTTTTATTTCCTCTCTGTATTTGTTTTCCCACTGTCTAAATCTATAGAGTTTTCTGAACCCATTGTTTCTTGTATTGTGACCTGACGGAAGATAGCTGAGAAACTTACTCAGGTGGTCAAGAGATTGACCTGGTGACCCCATTTCATATAAATCGCCCTCACGTCACATCGGGAAACTCTTCGGAATTCTATTTCAAAACTACATTACCTTCACGAGTCTATCACGATTATCGGACTTTACGGAGTCAAGCCAACAGTCCGGTAATTCTCTAGAGTAACCTACAACGGCTAAACTAGTTTATCCAAACGGCCACAAATCGGTTTTACATACATTGGGTACACACTACACTCAATCAGCTACAATTTCAATTTTCCATATTAATACAATGAGCATATTAATTTAAACTTACTTAAGTCGAAATTGAGTGACTGCTGGGCTCTATAAACATGCTCCAGAGATGTATGCAGCTGAGCCAGTCGAGTCAATTTGAATTTCCACTCCTTGGATGAGAATTCCACGTTCGTGTCATCCGAGAAGAGGGGCTGTTCATTCGCCGGTATTTTCTTCTCCGTCTTGACGTGGATGTTGTGTTTCTTGAGGGAAGCAAAGTCGTCCAGGGTGAGGTCTACGAGGTTATCGGAGACGGCCGGCTCACAGTCTTGCATGAAGGTGCTGTCCATGAGATTGCATTTAGTACCTTCGAAGGGATTGATGCTCATATCGCCGGAGCCCAGTGACATGTCTGTCATTGTTTGGTTATAGGCTTCTTCGTAAACCTCAGATAATCTAAAAAATATATTTATTCACTTAGTTAAAATATTCATTTTATGAATAAGGTTTTATGCAATCACTTTTTTCTCAGGATTGATGACAACTGTGATAAATGAATTTTAATAAATTTTCAAAATTGACTCCAAATATATCAATAGTTAAAACGACTGGGATGTGGCCAACGCTAAACTCCTCACTAACAAGACATTCTATAAAGTATTCAAATTTAGTGTGGAAAATATTCAGCATTTTCATGAAATGTGTTTGTTAAATTTTTTTTGTTTTAAATATTTTATTATGAAAACATGATAATTCTTCAATGAAATTTTTACAAAAGTAATGAGCCTTTATCCCAATTTGAAAATAAAGTATGAGTTTCCTGAGTTTGGGGTCACTTTGAAATATTTGAGAGTTAAAAAAATTGAGAAGCACTATTCAGATATCCTTCAAAATCTAGTGGGGTCTAAGTGAGTATTAGATATACAAATTTGCAAAATATGAAAAGAATCGAATGATTGAATCGAATTGAAAGGTTGGTTGGAAGAAATTGCCTAAGGGCAATAAACCTGCCAGAGGGCATTACATTTGTTTAAATTATGTACAAAAAGATAGATAAATTAAAAAAATTGAAATAAAAATTAATGCCCTAAGGTGGTTTGGGCACATAGAAAAGATGACCGTCTGATAAAAAAAAATATAAAAGGCTGATAAAAGTAAAGGTTGGCTAAAGAAAAGCTGGCACAATCAAATAAAATGGAATTTTGAAGATGGAGACGTTAGTAGTAAGAATAATAGAAGAGTGTGTATGAGACGATGCATGGACGGGAATAAAGCGAGGAATGTATGTTAATGGAGGAGTCTGGCGTTCGGTTCTCTCTGCCTACCCCAAATAGGGAAATGACGTGATGGTATTATAAATGGAGAAGAAAAAAGGAGAGAAATAGTTAATAACACACTTAGGGTGTTTAGGTAGTTATCGCAATATCACATGGGCTGTGTAGACCACAAATTTGGATTAATTTCTTCTGTGATATATGTGTAAACCGCTCCCCTCCACCTATACCTATTCTAAATAAGCACTTTCGGTTATAATTTGGTTGGTATTTGCGCAAACAGTTCCTCTATTCTCCTAAACATGTCAAGATATTTTCCAATACCTACAATTGTTAAAAATAAAAAATGATCCTTTACTTATTTTGTAATTTGAGTCTGTCGTTGAAGGCCAGAGTGCTGTCAATGAGCGAGAAGATGGAAGTGTACTCCCAGCACATCTTGAACAGTCCCAGCTGTCCGACAATGTTGAGGGCTCGTGAAGGATTGGTGTATAGGGTGGTGAGGGAGTTGACGGCTTGTTGGGAACAACCTCGTGCCAATTTCTTTACCAGCGCACCCAGGAACGTCGTGTTGTGGGGATCAATCTACAAATACACAACACAACCATATAAGATTATTTATTTGCCTATACGTAAAGTAGTTACACAGTATTTTATAATTAATATAAATAAATTATATATGAAACAAAGATAAAAAAAAAATAACAATGGGTTCAATTTCGGAGACAAATTAAAAATTGAATGAATATTAAATTCTTGAAAAATAAAAATGTGTCACTTAAACTATAACAGAACTGTCACTTAAAACTATATCTTTCTTTTGTCATTTTAATCTTATTAAACCTCATTTATTTACATTCAATCTTCAGAATAGCAAAACATACATAAAATGATTAAATTTAGAAACATAATAAAACTCTATAATTAAAAGTAAAACACTTTTTTGATTCTAAATGAATTTAATTTATGCGATAGGCCTATTTCGTTACAAGCTCGTAAATGCCCTAACAAGGTGAAATAGGCCTATCGTGTAAATTAAATTCATGTAGAATCAAAAAAGCGGCTTACTTTTAATTATAGACATAATTTATAATGGAATTCTACAAAATATAAACTTCGTCAATTATTAATAATGAAACTCAATCACTGGGTACAGTACAATAAACGTTAATAAGAAAAATAATATTTTATTTATATATTATATTTCATTTATTCAAGGTTACATAAAGTTTTTTTTAAAATAAACATAAAATCTCAAAATGATTGAACAACTACAAGATTGTAACACCAATTACTTAAATACGGTCTTACAAAACGGCGCTCGGTTCTCTCTGCTTACCCCGTAAGGGATATGATGTGATGGTAGGTATGTATGTATGTATATTTGTATACAAAAACAAGGAAAACTTCCTTACCTATATGTGTACAAAATGACAAAAGAGAAAAACCAAATAAGGATAAAAACAAAAAAAAAACAATAAATATTAATTAAGCAAATAAATAGATGCATACAAGCTAGAATGTTTGGGACAGGACAATGGATATGAATAGAATGGGAAAATTAGGAATAGAAAATCAATTTTATTTATTTATGAGTACATTTTTGCATCCTGCGCAAGTGGAGAGTTTATTGCCAACAGAAATTAAGTAGTTATCATAATATTACGAAAATTAATTTTTAGTATTTGCACACACCCCCTAAAGATGTCGTTACATTTTTGGAACTAATGGTGATAAATACTTTCTGATAACAACTAATCCAATAATATAAATAGAAACAGTTAATAATACTTACAAAAGGATGGAGATTTTTCAAAACGATCCCTTTCAAAGCTAAAACCAGCAGAGTTACAAGTTCCTCAGCTGTTCCACAGTCTGAAACAAAGACAAAAATTGGAATTAAATTTATCATAATTTGTTATCTGGTTCTCTCTTCTTCTTTTTCCTGACCTTGTTAGCTCTCCTAATCCTTTGGCGCCAGGATGATCTGTCTTGTATTGTCGGGGTTGGTATTTGGGTTTTATTCATGAGCTTACTCTTTGTAATCTGGTTGATTGGAATAAATTGCCAAATGGCTATAAGCCCATCAGTGTACAACATATTCATATATTATGTACACAAGATAAATAAATGCTCAAGAAAAAACATATTGGGTAAATTTGGAAGCACATGTGAGTTAAAGATAAAGGTCTGAATTACAGCGAACCAATTTTTGAATGCAATTGGACAGTCAATTAGGTGGCTTACTATATCATAGTTGCAATGTAAATGTCAATTAGGTGGCTTACTATATCACAGTTGCAATGTAAATGTCAATTAGGTGGTTTACTATATCACAGTTGCAATGTAAATGTCAATTAGGTGGCTTACTATATCACAGTTGCAATGTAAATGTCAATTAGGTGGTTTACTATATCACAGTTGCAATGTAAATGTCAATTAGGTGGCTTACTATATCACAGTTGCAATGTAAATGTCAATTAGGTGGCTTACTATATCCAGAGATGTGCAAAATGGGTACCCAAAACCATTTGAAATGCAAAATGGAAATGGGTTGAAACTTTTCCATTTGAAAATGCAAAATGCAAAATGGTTTTTAAAAAAGCATTTCAAATGCAAAATGCAAAATACCTATTTTCAAAATGCTTTTTAAAATGCAAAATGGTTTCTCAGGTGAAATGATAAAGTTGAAACAAACAGTATTGTATTAAAATGAATATTGAACTAAACAGTTTTGTAATTTAATAATGAAAAATAAAGTAGAACAGCTTGAGGAATCATTTTCTTAAGTTCAGACTAAATTTAATTCTCCAAACAAATAATAGTTACTTATGTACATATTAGAGTGCTTCTTATTTGGTCAAAAATTTACATTTTTTTTTTGTAATTTCTATGCGTCCACCACTTTATTCGATTCTAAGACACAAAAAAATATTTAATTTATTTTATTTTTTCATGACATGTTTAGGGGTAAGTACCAGTAATCAAAATTCAGCAATTTATGAAAAAATAAAGATTGCTTATATTGCCTGAAAACTTACAAATTAATTTAGAAAATGAAAAGTATTGCTAAAATTATTTTTTTGAGTAGCTGTAATGATAAATATTATCGTATAACGCCGATTAATAAATCAGAAACACTCCAAGTACTTATACTAATATTTCAGTGTTATGTTGCTCCATGAAACAATTCTTTTTTAGTCCTTGAGAGAGAGTTGTCATGCTTTGGCCACTGTGGACATTTGGTGACAATGTGGCTTGCAATCCATTTACACCAAAGCATCGAACACAGTAAGCTGCTTTGTTGGCTCTGTCCAGCCACTTAAGGTAGCAAGGTAGAATTTTTGGTATCAGGGTACCTACTTGTTATGTTGTTTAAAGATTAGAAGAAGATATTGTTCTTTAGTGATGATTAACTTATTGTATTCTTCAAATTATGCCACTCCTTGTTCTACAATATCATTCACGGCTCGCAATCACTGTGCTCGCAATGTATGTATTTTTACCAGCACTGTATTCTTCATCTTATTTCAAAAGTCAGATACGATTCCATTTCTGGGAAAAATTCTTCGTCAAAAAATGCAAGTATGATAAGCTCTTTGGATTGATAGGTATCACAAATGATCAAGGATATTTTTCAATTCCTTTGTTTCCATAATTCTTGAGTTTTTTAAGAGCCACAAATTGTTTCTTTCTAAAATGGATAATCGGTACCTACACAGATTCATGTTTTGTGATTTTTTCTATTAGATCTCTATCTCAATGAACAGTGAGAGGTATATTTTAATAGAATTCATTTTTCAATGACTGAATAACCAGATCCTACAATTTTCAATGCTGACATCAAAACAATAGGTCCTTACAATAATTTAAACACATTTTGGGGTCAAAATTAAATATTTAGACTTGTTGCATAGACGATAGATATAGGTACAAAATTTCATATATTTTTCAAAATTTTGAAGCTCATTAGCGACCCACAAATATTATTTTAAATGATAATAAAAAAATACGGGTATCCTTTTTTTGGTAATAGAAGCGAATAGTTGGAGGGGGGTGACGCAGTTATTTTTTAAAAGTCGAAAAATAAGAAGCACCCTATTACTGACACTGTGTAAAAAATCTTGAAATCTCTCTGGCTCATGGAGATTGCAATAAGGAAAAAAAAAATTTAAAAAGAATTGTGTAATATCGGCTAAGTGTTGGTAAGAGTGAATAATAAGAATGACCAGTTACTTATTTTACATTTTCCTCCACACCCGCGTCATGAATGGGATCAATTTTACAATTTCTTCTTTCACCAGTTAACCATATATTAACCATATATGTAAGTAAAATAAAACACGTGAATTTAATTAGTTCAAAAGGAGATTACAAGATTAATGTGGTCACAAGATAAAATGAATCTATGAAAAAATTAGGTTTGGTACCAAAGAAGAGTAATGTTGCAAAAATGCATTTGAAATGCAAAATGCATTGAGAAAAGCATTTAAAATGGAAATGGAAATGGGTGAAATAAAAAAGTATTTAAAATGTAAAATGGAAAATACCTATTTTGCATTTTGCATTTCCATTTGAAATGGATTTATTTGAAATAAAGCACATCTCTGACTATATCACAGTTGCAATGTAAATGTCAATTAGGTGGTTTACTATATCACAGTTGCAATGTAAATGTCAATTAGGTGGCTTACTATATCACAGTTGCAATGTAAATGTCAATTAGGTGGCTTACTATATCACAGTTGCAATGTAAATGTCAATTAGGTGGCTTACTATATCACAGTTGCAATGTAAATGTCAATTAGGTGGCTTACTATATCACAGTTGCAATGTAAATGTCAATTAGGTGGCTTACTATATCACAGTTGCAATGTAAATGTCAATTAGGTGGCTTACTATATCACAGTTGCAATGTAAATGTCAACCCCCTTGTGAATGCATATTGTCATCATAAATAATGTCAACTGACATAATAGATACCACAGAAACAAATAGAATAGAAGTCATGTTACCACAGATAAAATAGATGTCAACAGATACCTACTATAGCTGTCAGTATTTTTCACCCGACAATTATACCTACAGAGCGTTTGGAGCGTACACTCAATGTTCAATCTGAACTTGACAGTGTCTTTCGAGCATCTGTTTCCGGTCATTATGAACGGCTTAGAGCGTCACTAAGTGCACTCAGCGTTCATTGTGAACGCAGCCCAAGGCTACAATGGAAGGATTGAATCCAGAGGGACCTTAAAATAGTTGGTTGTATGGAATTGGAAAGGTAAGGCTATGGACAGATGCAAAAGTGATAGATACTTGGCTAAGGTTTATCCTGGGCTGTGGAGCCACTGATGATGAATACAAAAAGGACGTCTGACCTTTGAGAATATCCCACAGCTTATACGTGAAGTCGTTGGAAGATCCATTTTGGGCGTACTGCTTGAAGACTTGCTGTAGAGTGGTGGTATCGTCTGATATGCAGACACATCCAGCTGGAGGCTCCCATGTCATGGCTTCATATTCTTCCACTTCACTGACAAGGTCCTCCAGTCTTTGCAGTTGTTCCTTTTCGTTGGGACGGATCCACAATGTGTTGAAAGGCCTGTCGTACATATAATACTGTTTTCATATGATTGACCAATGGCTAAGTATAGAATATGAAAGATATAATGGATCACACTATAATTGGCAGCAGCTGTCGTGTGATTACGAAAAAAAAAAATTGTCAATGTTGATGATATTTATAGTGTAGAACTCCATTTCACGAGTTGTTTTTTAAATCAAACAATGATTGTATGTTCTATATAGTTTTTTCTTTTATCAGGATCACTTAGGTCTCGATCAGTTGATCCTTATCAAGATCCTTATTAGACTTAGCCTAGTCAGCCGAAAAGTTCGGTCGTTCTGATAAAGGGAATAGATATATGTAAAATTTGTTTGATTTAACAAAACCTCATATATATTTATCTATAGAAAATATTTTTTCCGTTGGTAAATGGTTCATGTGGTATATTCAATTAAGGCACAATTGATCTCTTATACCAGTTTATTTAACACACAAGTAAAGCAATTATAAATCAAGTAAATAAGTATAATTCAATATACATTTCAATTATTGTGCACGTAAATTTATCTATATAACAATGCGATCGCTGACAGCGTCTATATTGTATGGGTACTAATACCGGACTGATTCGACCATTCCTTTCATGAAGAGACACACTCCCTTCGAGGATGTACATACCTCTATGTATATCTATGTGTATCGGTAAAGCCGTATACCACAGTTCCGTAAAAAAATCAAGTTTCCTTTGTGAAATAGGCAAACATGCTCCGGTCACACAATAAAGTCACACAAATATACTGGTCAAGTTAGCAAAATATGTAAAGCCATCACAGTTCAATATTTTATTTAGTGAAATGATATTCAATGTCAATAATCAACCATTTCAAAATTTATAAAAGTTACTTTTGCATCTAAAATTAAGGTGGTTGAGCCTAGACCCTGAATACATTTTTGTTTTCCTACTAGGACAATTAAGAGGTATAGGTTTTTTTAAATAATGAAGATGTCCTTGAAACAAGTACATATACATTCTCGTACATTCCCTACATTAAGCATAAATGGTTGTACTATAGGTGAATTAAATCAGTCACGGAGGATTCAAACTCGCAACCACTGGATTACTAATCAATTGCGCTAACCACTCTGACACCACCCATCTAATAGTTAGTTAATCCAGTTGGCGGCAAACTTCTTGAGCATTTCATGTGGGGTTTGAAGAGTGCAAATTTGTATTTTTTTTGCTTTGTGCAAACCGCTCCACTCCACGATGATAATTCTAAAGTTATTTAGCAGAAACTGTACTAGGTTAAATATTAATTTAACACATACCCAAAAACAAGTTGCCACACAAATTGATAGTTATCACAATTAAAAACTGTGTCTACATCGGGGATCGAATCCGGGACTTTACACAGGAGTAATATCTAACCAACTGAGCCACGAAGGCCGACTTAAGTTTTTCATAATATCATCTTTTGAAGATTTGCATTATTTTTACCTGATTGTTATGTCTTTCAGTTTGACTGGCATAAATGTGCTGGCCAGACCGATGAGAGCGCTGCTGATACCTTGAAGGGCACACACAGACTTCCATAATACAGTGGCTCCACTCATCTCATGACCAATTATCACTTCTTGGACCTGGAGACAAGAAATTTCCATTGACAAAACACAATTTCATCTTGATTTCCATGGACAAAACACAATTTTATCATGATTTCCTTATATCAATATATTTTTATTTTTATTTTTTTTATTTTTTTTACGGCGCTGGCCGATTTACTAATGATATTAATAACAATTAAGCACTACAAATAATAACACTCAATTATTATTATTACCATTATACACTTCCTCAAAAGAATTAGCAGATCAATGCGTAAATTGTAAATTATTTAAAAGAGCAAAATAAAATGCAACAAACGCATCATCAAGCTTTCAATTGGGAATAGTTCACCCATCCAGATACTTAACATATCAAAGGATTAGGCTCTGAGGAGGTCTCTATACTACCTAACAACCCTACTGATTCCCGAATATTAACGTTTAAAAAATCTTTAACGATTCTACATGTATTCATTATTACCGTTTTTTGCATTTTTATTATTAAGTTTTTTGATAAATCTATAATTTCTAAATTAAAATGTATTTATGATTCTGTTAACACTATCATTTTTGTAACGCCATGGCCATGTCAACACAATGTTATGTTCTGTATTTAATATATATGTATTCTGTGATTAAGATTGCGCTGGTCGCGTTTTTTAATATTTTACTGTACTTAATGTACTTTTTTTTAAATTCGTAATTTTTCTGTTGGTTAAAAATAAACATTATCAAACAGCAATCTAATTCTTATTATTAGTGGGGCGAGCCCTGGTCAGTTACAATACGACAGAGTGAGAATATGAGAGCATTTGGATGTTGTTTGTATCCCAATTTATAAAAATAAAAATATATCAGGGGTGTTCAAAGCAAAAGACAGTGGAAAGAAGACAGTGCCGGGAAGAAGAAGATAACTACCAACAGCCTTCAACGGCAATAAATTGGAACAGTGCCCGGAAGAAGAAGATAACTACTTACAGTGTTAATAGAGAAGAGCCGACCCCAACAGCCTTCAATGGCAATAAATTGGAACAGTGCCCGGAAGAAGAAGATAACTACTTACAGTGTTAATAGAGAAGAGCCGACCCCAACAGCCTTCAATGGCAATAAATTGGAACAGTGCCCGGAAGAAGAAGATAACTACTTACAGTGTTAATAGAGAAGAGCCGACCCCAACAGCCTTCAACGGCAATAAATTGGAACAGTGCCCGGAAGAAGAAGATAACTACTTACAGTGTTAATAGAGAAGAGCCGACCCAAAAAACATTCAATGGCAATAAATTGGAACAGTGCCCGGAAGAAGAAGATAACTACTTACAGTGTTAATAGTGAAGAGCCGACCCCAACAGCCTTCAACGGCAATAAATTGGAACAGTGCCCGGAAGAAGAAGATAACTACTTACAGTGTTAATAGAGAAGAGCCGACCCCAACAGCCTTCAATGGCAATAAATTGGAACAGTGCCCGGAAGAAGAAGATAACTACTTACAGTGTTAATAGAGAAGAGCCGACCCCAACAGCCTTCAACGGCAATAAATTGGAACAGTGCCCGGAAGAAGAAGATAACTACTTACAGTGTTAATAGAGAAGAGCCGACCCCAACAGCCTTCAATGGCAATAAATTGGAACAGTGCCCGGAAGAAGAAGATAACTACTTACAGTGTTAATAGAGAAGAGCCGACCCCAACAGCCTTCAACGGCAATAAATTGGAACAGTGCCCGGAAGAAGAAGATAACTACTTACAGTGTTAATAGAGAAGAGCCGACCCCAACAGCCTTCAATGGCAATAAATTGGAACAGTGCCCGGAAGAAGAAGATAACTACTTACAGTGTTAATAGAGAAGAGCCGACCCCAACAGCCTTCAATGGCAATAAATTGGAACAGTGCCCGGAAGAAGAAGATAACTACTTACAGTGTTAATAGAGAAGAGCCGACCCCAACAGCCTTCAATGGCAATAAATTGGGACAGTGCCCGGAAGAAGAAGATAACTACTTACAGTGTTAATAGTACAGGTGTAAATATTTTCAAAAATAGGTCTTATGTAGTGGCTAAAAGTTTTGCCACCCACAAATGTAGGTACGTATTTTTATTTTATATAAATAAATAACACCCAAATTCTAAGGGCCCGCTCACATTGGATACGAATTTGGTCGTACGTAAACGTACGATGCTGGTCGTACGAATCGAGTGCGCGCACTGGCTCGCTCACATTGGATACGAATTCGCATCGTACATATACGTACGATACTGGTCGAGAGCGCGCACTAGATACGGCTTTCTCCGATTTTTGATACGAATTTGATCGTACGTCGACGTACGATGCTGGTCATACAATTTTATGTATTTAAGATTTGGTACACGGATAACAAACAATACACATAAACATAATATCAATCACAAAAAAGCTACCGTTCATACAAAAAGCCTCTCTGTGGGTTGGCCAATTTTTTTTTAGATAAAAATGAATATGTCCTTGTTAAACAAGTACATATACATCTTCCTACGTTCCCTAAAATAAGCAAATAAATGCTTGTGCTATAGTTGAACGAAATCGGTTGAGGTAGGATTCGAACTCGCGACCACTGGATTACTAGCCCAGCGCGCTAACCGCTCTGCCATCGACCCATCTAATTTTATTCCCATTTATTTAATATTTCTTCTCGGGCAACTAACAGATACTATGTCAAATATTTATTTAACACGCACCCAATAACAAGTTGCCACATTCTGCAGACTTACGATATTAGTCGTCTCACAGACTGAAAACACAATTAAAAACTGTGCCTCCACCGGGAATCGAACCCGGGACCTTTGGATCAGCAGTCAGATACCCAACCAACTGAGCCACGAAGGCCGACAATTGTAATATAGACAAAATTATCTTGTTTATAACATTTTATAATAACATATTCTCTTCACATAGCACAAAGCAGACAAGCACATGCATACACGTTATTTGAAACCTTGTGGTAAGCAAATTATAAAAAAACAGGTAACAACACATGAAGAGAAATTTAAAATAACAGTTTACATAGATAAAAATACCAAGTCATAAAAAAATATTTAGTTATTTGAATTCGGATCAAATTGCATAACGTAATCAGAAATCTCATAAACATTTGTGTCCAAAAACCAAATTAACAAAATTTTCTGTATCCATTTATGTGTAATCAAAGTACGAACGTAGCAAAATATCCAAACAAGTTTGGATCGAATTCGTATGTCGGAACTATACGCACGTCAACGTACGACTAGCTCGCACCCAGTGTGAGCACTCTCATAGTGCTCAAAGGAACGGGATTATTCGTGCGTTTTCGACGTTTTCGTACGTATTCGGACGACTGAATTTCGTACGTAAACGCATTCAATGTGAGCATGTCCATGAGCGAACTCAGACGTCGTAACAATTCGTGCGTATACGTACGACCACAGTACGACTACGTACGATCACGTACGACCAACTCGCATCCAGTGTGAGCACTCTCATAGTAAATCAAGTATCGGGATCGTTCGTGCATTTACGTACGTTTACGCACGAGCGAAATTCGTACGAAAACGCATCCAATGTGAGCGAGGCCTTAATGTAATGTACAATTATTTGTCTAGGAGGTAAATAACTTGAATATCAATTAATACATTTACAAACCTGTGTTAATTCTTTCTTTGAGTTATAATAAATAACACGCGTATGTAAATGAATACACTTTATTGTACAAATGATAGTATAAGGTATAGATATAATAATACAACCCAATATAACGTGAAAGCAAATCTGCACCATATACCCGGAAGGCTACGACTGCCCTTCAAAACCCCACCAATCGTTCCTCCACTGGAATTCCCCCAAACCCTGCTCCTACTACTCCCAACCTTCCTACTCAGGTGCTATACACATAGTAGTTTCGCAGGGAAAGTTCGCAGGGAAATATCACAAAACCTATTCATCACAACGAAATCTATAAAGACTTACCAGGTTGATGGTGGCTTCGTATATTGGAACAGTGAGTGTCGGCTTGGACCATTCACATTCTAGTTTTGTCATGCCATTATAGTGCTTTGTATAAACATCATCGGTATTATTCTGCATTATAATGCCAAGTCGCTTACCAGATATACGGTAAGATCCAGATACTGTACAGCTAGGGACCTGCAAGGAAATAAATATTATTTGTAGGTATATCACTTTATTTAGTTATTTTTAAGGCAAAACATTTGGAAAATTTTTATCTATATATTTATTTGGAGCCCTTTTAAAACAAACTGCGCGCACAGAAGAGTGTGAGATTTGGCATAGAAAAGTTTATATGGAGGATTGCAGAAATATAAAATTTATATATAATATGTTTCACAAATACATTTGAATTAAATTATAAAAAAAAAACAGATAATGTTAACGTTATAAAGGTGATAAAAATAGGGAGGCTGCAATGGGCAGGACACGTGGAAAGAATAGGCGATGAAAGAGTGCCAGAGATTCCTGCATACAAAGCTCCAAGGTAGACAAAGTGTTGGTAGACTCAAGCTCCGATGGGTGGATGGCATGCAGCAGGATGTGGAGGCTGTTGGTGTAAGAGACAAGAGGGGTGCATGCCAGGGTAGAGGGAGATGGCGAAGAATGCTGGAGGAGGCCAAGGTTCGCAAAGGTCTGTGGGGCCATTGATGATGATGATAACATATGATTATTGTATGATAACATATGATTATTGTATGATGATAGATGTCAAAATAATATATCTATTGTCACAAAATTAATGGTGTGTTTTCACTAGTCCTATTTGAAAATTAACACTTTCATACTGCCAATCTCAAACAAATTTTGACTAATTTCAATGAATTACGGTCAAATTTTGACTAATTTTAATGAATTATGGTCGAATTTTGACAAAATTTAATGAATTACGGTCGAACTTTGACTAAATTTAATGATTTACGGTCGAACTTTGACTAAATTTAATGATTTACGGTCAAATTTTGACTAATTTTAATGAATTACCGTCGAATTTTGACTAATTTTAATGAATTACGGTCGAATTTTGACTAAATTTAATGAATTACGGTCGAATTTTGACTAAATTTAATGAATTACGGTCGATTTTTGACTTCTGAACGATCACTAGTTTTTATAAAATGGAAATTAGAATGTGTAGAAAATAATGTGGCATTTAGGTGGGTTCTAAGCGTGGGTTGAAATTGGATGTTTTCGAATCTACTTTTGAGTAATAAGGCCACTGGCATTTTTATTTTATTTAGTTATTTATATAAAGATAATAAATAATATTTTACCTGATTTTTTGAACATCCAAACACACTCAAATGCATTTTTTTCATCTTATCAATAGACAGATCTGAAACTGTTGTAGTTTCCTGTAAACAAAAGAAAATTCTTCAATTTTGAGAAATTAACGGTATTCAAACAACTAACATATTAACTCCAAGTTTTTTCAATAGATGGCAGTAAACAGCAGAATTAAATCAATTTTAATTAATGTAATTATTACACATATAAAATCCATACCATCACATCATGTCCCTCATGGGGAAGGCAAAGAGAACTGAATGCCACATTTTTCTACCTTGACACATATCCACTGTCCAAGTAGAAAATAGCATCATCTCACACATGCCTGTCTATTATTATTTATTATTATTGACGTGACAAGCAGGCACCATAAAGCTGATGTGCTTGAATGATTCCACAGTGTTACTGTAAATCAACTAGTCCGTTCTTAAAGGAGTTGACACTCTCAGCAACAACCAGATCCTGAGGCAGCCTGTTACAAGCATCCACCACTCTATTATTTAGGAAGTGTTTATGTGGATTCTGACCAAACACACTTGTATTCAACTTCAGGCTATAGCCATGCAAGTGCTCATTTTGATTGTTAGTGTATAAATGGGGCAGTTCAGGACAGTCATAATGATTGTTCAACACTTTCAGGTCACCCCTCATCCTTCTTTCTTTAAGCATTGTCAGTCCCAAGGTTTGGAGCCGCTCCTCTATTGTTCCAAGCTTTTTTACTTCCCCCTTCAGGATGTTGCTCACATAGTCGAACCACCCTTTTCTGGACAACCCTGAACTCTTGTTTCATTCCTATCAGCTTCTTATATTTTCTTTGTCAGGCATTCTTTATTCAATCTTTCCGTGCGGTCAAAATATCTCAGTAATTATTAATACTTCCAACCAAATACTAAAAAAGTAATTTAATTTAATTTTAATTTTATGTAGCTTTTCGGGCAACTAACAGGTGCTATATTAAATAATTATTTAACATGCACCCAATAATAAGTTGCCACATTCTGGAGACTTACGATATTTATCGTCTCACAGATCCAGACTGAAAACACAATTAAAAACTGTGTCTCCACCGGGAATCGAACCCGGGACCTTTGGATCAGCAGTCAGATACCTAACCAACTGAGCCACGAAGGCCGACAATATTACTATATCAAATAATTCTTGAATAATATTCCTTCTGCATCCTTTCATTCTCTCCTGAATTCCTTTCTTTATTGCTATGATCAGTTGGTATATGTGCAATTTCTTTTTAGATACCATATATCTACTTTGTACTAAAGGATGATGGGCACAAATGTATGGAACCTGGTACTAGCACCAATCGAAAAGAATGATACATCGTTGGAAAGGTCTTTCGTGTAGAATAAGAATAACCATGACTCTAGTTATTTATTTCTGACAAGTTTTTTTTGTATGAAATCCAGTATCTTCTAAAGAACATATTTCAAAACAGACAACTTATGCGGGTTTGGTTTGATGTCATACTCTTTTTTTGTCCACTTGAAAAGAGCTATCCAACGATGTACGAATCATCTTGATTAGACATGGGTACTAAAACGCCATTAACAATATTAAAACTTGATGATTCGCATTGCTTGTACTGTTTGTGAGAGATTGCTTTATGGCAATAAACCCAAATTTGTGCAATTTGCTGAATGAAAATTGAATAAATAAATAATAGAAATAATTTTACCAAAAATGAAACATTAGCTCTGTTAAAATATCCTTTGAAAGACAAGGCGGCCATTAGCAATGTGTTCTTCTGGTCACTTCCGTCACACACGACCCACAGAGGTATTCTCTCCTCGGCTGGGAGGCTGCTGATTTTTCTGTTATAAAAGCCCACCACATGGCTAAAAAGTGAACAATTTTAAATAATATTTTAACAATTACAAACAGGCACTAATATCAATTATATTATAAGGTAGTTTAGATGCATTGAAAAATACAAAATATTAGAAATATGACAAAAACAAACATAGTATGACAGAAACACACGTGCATAAAATCATAAGACATGATAATAATAAAGGTAATTTAACATAACGCCGTTTTATGATCCAAGATCATAATTTGACTATGTGCTGTTTTACGAAACAAAGTTGTTTTCAGTCCTTTAGTGAAAGTACTCTTGCATTGAGCACTGCGGACATCTAGAGGCAGTGCATTCCACTTAATTGGACCGCTCACACTAAAGCATCGGTCATAGTAAGCAGCTTTGTTGACTCTATCCAACTTCTTTAGGGAGTTGTTACTCTGTGATCCAGACGACCTGAGTGTGAGATGCCTCCCAGAGAGCTGTTTTCTCTGACACTGCTCCTGAATGTATTGTGGTGCTATATTATTTAAAGTATTAAACACGGTTAAACAAATTTTGTAATCAACTCGCTCTGGACACTTCAACCAGTATCCAGTTGAACCAGTTGTTTATGGCCTTGTAAGCCGAAACGGTCGTCAGGAGTCAAATGAATTCGTTGTGGAATATATGTATATGTGTTCATATTTATCATAATTACTATGGAATTCTAGTTTACAGAATATATACCAATGTGTTCATTTTTATCATAGTTAAGAGTTATGTATACAAGGACCTTAGTGTTTCGTGAGATTAGTTTCGACTTGAGTTGTTTGAGTAGCCCAGGCGTCGGCAACCTATGGCACGCGTGCCAGGCTTGGCACGCGATGGGGTTCTGAATGGCACTCTACAAATAATCAGGGAAATCGCGAAAATATCGAGACGAAGTGATTTTTAAATAAGAGAAAATGTTTAATTATAATTATTTATCTAACGTGGCGTGATATTGGCGAGCCACGTTAGATAACAGACATGTTTAAATAAGATAATAGACATGTTTAAAGAAAATTGCATGTGCTCTCCTTTCCGCTTTTGGTTCCACATATCTCTGTGAACAAATTTTTTCTCACATGAAACATATTTTGAGTCCACAAAGAAGTCGTTTAACAACTGAACATTCAGAATCTTGTGTGAAATTAAAAGTCACAAATTATACCCCTGATATTGAAATATTAAGCAAAAATGTGTAGGGACAAGGTTCGCATTAAAATTTTTTAATTTATGTTAGAATTTTATGTTATTTTTTAATAAATATGTTTAAAAGATAAATTTGGTATAAAATTCTTCTCCTCTAGAACCCCATTATATAATTTAGAATTAAGGCGGCACCCTGAATCATATTGGTAGAGTAGCTTGGCACACCACAGCCAAAAGGTTGCCGACCCCCGGAGTAGCCCATAGTAACATCTATTACCTACTTCAAGCCTCACTTTTATTTCCATGCTGATATTATTGTGTAAATTTTTCTCTATTCGGACACAATATAATATTGAAATCAAGCAATGAATTTGTTTTTTTGAGCAATGTATTTTTTGAAATAAAGATTTCAAATAAGTTATTTGTAATGTTTTAAATAATAATAAAATATTCTTTGACAAATCAATATCTCAATAGAGTCAAAGTTAGAATATTAAAGAAAAACCGCGAAGTCAAAATTTGTCTAAAAATATCTTAACTCCCAAGAGGGAAAAAATCTAAAGTATTGTGTATGTATATCATCATCAGCAATGGTGCTACAGCCCGGTGCGAGCCTTGGCCTCCTCAAGAAACTGCCTCCATCCCGCCCTGTCAACAGCAAGTCTCCTCCAGTTTGTCTGTCCGATCGCTCTTATATTGCCCTCGATGTCGTCCAGCCATCTCATCCTAGGTCTCCCTCTGCTTCTTCTTCCTTCAGGACAGGTGTCCAATACTTTCTTTGGGACCCGGTTATCCTCCATTCTACAAACGTGTCCGAGCCAACGTAGACGTTGTATTTTGATGTATTGGACAACGTTTGGTTCGCCATACATTATTTCTAGCTCGTGGTTAAACCGGATCCTCCAAGATCCTCCTTCACAGGTAGGACCAAATATTTTGCGAAGTATTTTCCTTTCGAACACCAACAATGCATTTTCGTCCTTCTTGGTCAATGTCCAGCATTCTGATGCATATGTCATGACCGGTCTAAGAAGAGTTTTGTAAATGAGGGTTTTTGTTTTACGAGAGATGAGTCGTGACCTTAAGTGCTTTAGCAGGCCATAATAGCATCTATTTGCCGCGGCAAGTCTTGCCCTTATTTCCGCACTGGTGTTGTTGTCCGCTGTAACAAGAGATCCCAGGTATGTGAATGATTCAACGGCTTCTAGCTGATGGGTTCCCACTGATATTGACTCGTTTCTTACGGTGATGCTATTCAGTGATGCTTTTCTTGTTGCCATGTATTTTGTCTTTGAAGCGTTGATCTTTAGACCCATGTTATTGGCTGCAGACTCAAGTCTCAAGAAGTTATCCTTCATGCAAGGCAACGTTCTAGATATAATATCGATATCGTCTGCATATGCAAGTAATTGACTCGACTTTCTGAAAATTGTTCCTGTTGTCTCTATGCCTGAGTCTCTAACAGCTCTTTCCAGGACAATATTAAATAACAAGCATGCCAATGCATCGCCTTGTCGGAGCCCTCTATATGTTGTGAACTGTTCCGAGGTGCTACACTGTATTTTTACACTGCAGTATGTATTGGACATGGTCATTCCGACAAGGCGCACAAGTTTAGGGGGGATGGCCAACTCCATCATTGCCTCGTGGAGCTTAATTCTGTTGACACTGTCATATGCAGCCTTGAAGTCCACAAACAGGTGATGTGTTTCAACATTATGCTCCAGCGTTTTTTCGAGTATCTGCCGCAGTGTGAATATTTGGTCAATGGTTGACCTACCCGGTCGGAATCCACTCTGATATTGTCCCACCATTTCCTCCACAAATGGGAGTAATCTTGTGAATAGGATTCCAGCAAGTACTATGTATGCTGTGCACAACAGTGTGATACCTCGGAAGTTTGAGCAGTTCAGAGCATCCCCTTTCTTATGCAAGGGACAGATCAGGCCATTATCCCAGTCTCTTGGCATTATTTCGGCTTCCCATATTTTATGGATGATTTGATGAAGACTTGAAGCTGCCCTGCTGCCACCATATTTTAATAGTTCAGATGGTATATCATCGCAGCCTGGAGACTTATTATTTTTAAGACATTTTATTGCTCTGATAGTTTCATCCAGAGTGGGTTCCGGCACATCTCCGTGACTGCATTTGCCGTTTTTATAAATTCTGGCTCCTCCGGTGTGGTGTGTTCCCCCTCATTGAGCAGCTCATTAAAATGCTGTGCCCATCGCTTCAGTATATCGTCTCTATCATTAAGAATTTCTCCTTCCTTGCTTCTGCATGCTGTTGTTCTTGGCTTGAATTCTTTCCTTTGCTGATTTATTGCCCTATAAAACTTTCTGCATTCACTCTGGGTGTTCAATATTTCGAGTTCTTGTAGTTTTGTTCTTTCGTACAATCTCTTTTTGGATCTATGGAGCTGCTTTTCTTGTCTTCTTTTGGCTTTGTATTCTTCTTCTGTGCCCCTAGTGCTTCTTTGCTGCATTCGATGGTAGGCTCTGTTTTTCTCTTTTGTCACTCTTTCGCACTCCTCGTCAAACCAAGGGGATCTTCTCTGTGTTCGGGCCATTCCCAGCACATCTGAAGCAGCACTCTTAATTTTCTCCTCGAAACAACCCCAAAGCTCTTCGATCGACAAGCTATTATCTAGGTCTTGAAACGATTGCTCCGCTGCTTCCACAAACCTCATCCTAGTTTGTTGATCTTTGAGTGCTTCAGTGTTGAACTTAGGTTTGCGCTCTGTTTTATGCGTTTTTGCTATAGATATTCGCGCTCTTACCTTCGTTGCTACCATATAGTGATCCGAATCAACATTGGCGCCCCTGTAAGTTCTGTGTATGTATATGCAATCATAAAATATATTATTTTATTTTATGTAACTTCTCGGGCAACTAACAGGTACTATGTAAAATAATTATATAAGGCCCCCAGGGACTTACCCCCCAGGGACTTACCATTCCGGTAAGTTACGGGTATGGCGAACCCGGGGTACCTGAGCTGGGCGATTGTTTTTTCCCCATCTAAATCAATAAACAATGCTCTCCTTTACCAGATTTCCTACACAACCTCCCATCCTACATTTCCACACTCCCGCTGCCCTAAGTCAAGGTGGAAGGAATCGTGCCGAGGACTGAATGACACTGAGGGCAGTAAATATTCAGTGCCGTTAACGATCCCCTGGGGGAACCAGGCGAAACCCCCCGGTAATTAGCCTTCTGCACACATGAGGCTCTGTGTGCAGTGACATTTTTTTTCCTCACTACTCGTGGGAACTCTATGGAAGAACACCAAAATAATTTTTTAGACGAAATGGAGGAGGCCGACATGGCTTCGTAAGGTTCTTCAGAGCCTTTTGATTCCATGGAGGTGGAACAGTTGGTGGCTAATTCACCAACTGTATATGAAGAAGAGGCAGAAAAACCTCCTTCACCTCAGCTCCAGGATGAGACTGATAAGCCTCAACTGGAAACTGAGACAAGTAAGCCGAAGAGGCTTGGTGGGGCAGCCAAGAAAAGGCTTAGCAACCTTCTAAAACAAGGTATGCCCTATGAAGAGGCACATAATCAGTGCCTCATTCTACTCCAGTCAGATGCGGCCTTGAAAAGGCCAAGAGCAAACGACAGCAGTGAAATTTCCAACCCAGCCAAAAGGGAAAGATCGGAAAAGAGAACTTTCCGCGATGCTGCTGTTGGAATCAGAATTGGCGTATGTAACAAAGAAGATAACGCCATTCTAACAGACAATCAGTTGCTGCAAATTGAAAGCGCACTGGTAAAAGCTGTGGTAGAATCTATTGGCAAAGGATTCCAACCTCGGTTCGAAACGTTTACCAGGAAAAAAGGCATCCTGGCACTCACATGCACCGATCAAGGGACTCATGACTGGGCATGGCCATTGATTCCGACCTTGAAACCTTTCAAAGGAGCGGATTTGAGGGTCGTGCAAGGTCATGAGATACCTAAAAATATTATTGCAGTAGCCTGGATTCCCAGTGAATTGAAATGGCTACCAAAAGATGTGATGCATATCTTAGGCATCTCCAACAAAGGTTTGAATGTTAAAATGTGGAAGGCATTAAACACCAAACAAATGCCGAATGGGCAAATCATGACGTTTTCGATAGACGAAGATTCCGTCAAAGCATTAGAGGCCTGTAATTTCAGACCCTACATGGGCATCTGCAGGATAACCTTCAAGCTCAAAGGCCAGAAGCAGGCGCAGGTGGGGGGGACCTCAACTACAGCTTCCAAACTCAATTCGGGGGCCTCGTCTGGCGCTGGGACCTCGAAAGTGCTGTCTAAGCCTGTCGAGGTTGCGGTGTCGACGAGGATGCCTGAAGGTTCTGAACCCGTTTCGGAAGCTTCGTCTAGTGCTGGGACCCCAGCAGTGCTGTCTAGGCCTGATGGGGTTGCGGCGCTGGCGAGGTTGCCTGAGGATTCGGAGCCTGTTCCGGGGACTTCATCTGGCGCTAGAACCTCATCAGTGCCTCTTGGGCCTGAGGGGATTGTGGCGCCGGTGAGGTTGCCGATGAGAATGGAAGTTGTGCCTGTTCCGGGGACTTCATCTGGCGCTAGAACCTCAGCAGTGCCTCTTGGGCCTGAGGAGATTGTGGCGCCGGTGAGACTGCCGATGAGAGTGGAAGTTATGCCTGTTCCGGGGACTTCGACTGGCACTGAGACCACGACGGTGCTTCATAGACCCGTTGAGTCTGCGGTGCGGGCGAGGTTGCCGGAGAAAGCCAAACCCACTCCGGGAACTTCATCCTTCACATCAGCCAGTAGACCAGTCCGTGGAAAGGGTCTACGCAGGAGTAAGGGTGAACCCAAAGGGGTGTCACACTGGCTAAAACCCACCCCTAAATAATCTCCTAGTCAGTAGAGAAGTAGAGATACTGTGTCCTGACAATGGAGAAACATAAAATTCTCCAAATAAACCTTCACCACGCCAGGGCAGCCACTGCCCTGGCAGGGAGAATACTAGCCAAGGAAAACATAACTGCAATACTAGTACAGGAACCTTGGATATATGACAATAACATTTGTGGGTTCAACTCGGTAGGAACAGTCATTTCCTGTAACAACGGAGGTAAACCCAGAGCAGGTATCGTATTAAACAAATCCATACGTTACTTAAATATTTTAGAGTTTTGTAAAGAGGACCTTGTAGCAATAACTATCCCTTGTAACTCTAATGGCAGAGGATTAATACTCTGCTCAGCTTATTTCGCAGGAGATGAACCATTACCCTTGACACTCCTCGAAGACCTGATCAGGTATGCCAAGAAAAACAATGCGTAGCTGATCATAGGTTGCGATGCAAACTCACATCACAAAATTTGGGGAAGTACTGACTGCAACCAAAGAGGTGAGTTACTTTTAGAATTTATTCTAACACATAATTTGTACATTGCAAACAAAGGCAATACACCTACTTTCATGAATAAGGTGAGATCTGAAGTTCTCGATCTTACTCTATGTACTGAAAATGCCAGTGACGATTTAACAGACTGGAAAGTAGTATCAGAGGAATCTGCCTCTGATCATAAACAAATAACTTTCAATATAAAAAATATTGAAAGAAAAACTGCAGAGTGCAGGAACAAAAGACTAACCAACTGGGCTATGCTTGAGATTACCAAAAATACTTTGGGGACCTCCTACAAATCAATCAAAGATTGGAAAAGCATAGATCTTGCAACAGACTTTCTATCAGAAAGCCTTAACTCAGCCTACGAACAAAGCTGCCCTAAGAAAATTAAAAGTCAAGCCAGAGAAGTACCATGGTGGAACTCTCACCTGGCAAAACTCAGGGCAAACATAAGAAAGCTTTTCAACAAGGCAAAATCGCATGGAACGTGGGATAGCTATAGGAAAGCACTCACGGAATACCATAAAGAAATCAGGAAAGCTAAAGCTACATCCTGGAAAAACTTCTGTAATTCAATAAATGACACAACAGAAACAGCAAGAAAAAACAAAGTACTTGCTAAACAGAGAACACCAGATATTGGCCTTCTCATGAGGCAAGACGGCAGCTATGCTGCAACAGGAAAAGAAACACTCACCCTACTTGCAGATACTCACTTTCCGGGATGTCAGGTTGTCACCAGCAACCACATTCCTCAACAAGTTATCTGCAGGCCAAATCTAGAAGACTGGAGATTAGCGTCAGAAATCTTCAAACCTTCTAAAATTAAATGGGCTATAAACACCTTCAAACCCTACAAAAGTAGCGGAGAGGATAATATCTTCCCTGCCCTTATTCAAAATAGCATTGAGGTAACAATGCCTCTCCTGCTAAAGATCTACAGAGCCAGTTTGGCATGGGGTTATATTCCAAGGAAGTGGAAAACTGTAAAAGTAACATTCATACCCAAACCTAACAAAGAATGTTACAATACACCTAAAGCATATAGACCAATAAGTCTAACATCCTTTCTGCTTAAAACTATGGAGAAAATTATACATAGACACTTAATTGAAACAACATTAAGCAAACACACAATACATGCCAAACAACACGCATATCAAGAAGGGAAATCTACAGAGACTGCCCTCATTGAACTAGTGAATACTATCCAAAACTCACTAAACAACGGAGAAATAGCACTCAGCGTTTTCTTAGACATAGAAGGAGCCTTTGATGGTGCTCCAACTAATGTCCTGCTAAATGGATTAAGGCGCAAAAAGGTTAACGCCACCATCATAAAATGGATCGAAGACATGCTGTCAAACAGATTTATTACAACAAATTTGCTGGGAGAGAACTTAACAGCTAAAACCTGCAAAGGATGTCCTCAGGGAGGAGTTCTTTCTCCTCTACTATGGACACTTACAGTAGATAGCTTAATATGCCTACTCAATGACAATGGCTATAATGCACAAAGCTATGCTGATGACATAGTAATTATAATCAGAGGGAAAGAATGTGACATTATTTCCGAACTGATGCAAAATGCACTTAAAAATGTAGAAAATTGGTGCATAAAAAATGGACTAAAAGTCAACGCAAACAAAACTACACTTATTCCATTTACAAATAAGAGGAAACTTGACAAACTCTTTGCACCCATTCTTTTTGGGAGAAAACTAACTATCTCAAAAGAAACTAAATATCTTGGAATAACACTAGATAACAAACTCACATGGAACAAACATGTAGACAATATAACGCAGAAAGCAACAAAAGCTCTATGGTCATGCCGAAGACTAGTGGGCAAGAACTGGGGTTTAAAACCCTCGCAAACACTGTGGATGTATAAATCCATAGTAAGGCCCACAATCTCATATGCAATACCAGTTTGGAGCAACAAACTAGAACAGAAAGGCTGCAGAGACAAGCTCTCAAAGCTACAAAGAATGGCCTGCCTGCTGATAACGGGAGCACTACATACAACTCCCACAGCTTCCTTAGAAGCTTTCCTTAATCTTCCACCACTCTACCTTCATCTACAGAAAGTAGCGAAGGAAGGTATAATAAGATTAATTGATGCAAACAAAAGACACAGTTTTTCAAGCAAATCTAACCTAATAAAGGAACTTGATGAAGTAAACCTAATTAGCTTACCAAAAGACAAAATCAAGACAGTCTACAATTTCGATAAACCTTACAAAATCGAAATTCAAACCAGAAATGAAATATCTGAAATCTGGTATCAGGAATCAAATGGTGCCCTTATCTGGTACACTGATGGTTCCAAAAAAGAAAAAGGAGTGGGCTCAGGAGTGTATGGACTCACACCGAAAGTGAAAATATACAAACACCTGGGACACACCACAACAATTTTCCAGGCAGAATTATGCGCCATAACAATTTGTGCCTATGAAAATCTCATAAGAAACTATAGACACAAAACTATTTATATTTACTCCGACAGTCAAGCAGCTCTCAAAGCTCTAAACTCATGTAAAATAAATTCATCTACAGTCCAAGACTGTAATTTAGCATTAAACAAACTAACAATAGAACACAACAACAAGGTGGTTCTAAGATGGGTGCCGGGACACTCAAGCTACAAAGGCAATGAAGAGGCAGACAAACTTGCAAATATGGGGGCTGACTCAGTTACCTATGGACCAGAACCTTACTGCTTCTTAACCAATAGTGTCATCAAAACAATATTATACAACAACATGCTAGAAAAAGCTAAACAAAACTGGCTTAACCTATCAGGACAAAAGCATGCAAAATCAATGATCTCAGGCTTCTCAGCTAAAAGATCTAAACAAATTCTTACTCTTAACAGAGAAAATATAAGAATTCTAATCAGAACACTGACTGGACATTGTAGATTAAATAAACACCTATGCACAATGAACTTAGCAGACATGCATCTATGCAGATTTTGCCTAGACGAACATGAAACTCCGCTACACCTGCTCAAGGACTGTGAACCACTGATGCAAACAAGAGCCAGAATATTTGGCTCTCACATCGCTGATGAAACACAAATCAGAGAAGCCAGCCCACTGAAGATCTTAAGATTCATTCGAGAGATTGGACTATGGGAAGACCTCTAGAAGCCAATCATTCACAATGAGCTACATATCGAGCTGACGTGAAGAAGCCTCTAGAAGGATTTTAAAAAAAAAAAAAAAAAAAGGGGATCTTCTCTGTGTTCGGGCCATTCCCAGCACATCTGAAGCAGCACTCTTAATTTTCTCCTCGAAACAACCCCAAAGCTCTTCGATCGACAAGCTATTATCTAGGTCTTGAAACGATTGCTCCGCTGCTTCCACAAACCTCATCCTAGTTTGTTGATCTTTGAGTGCTTCAGTGTTGAACTTAGGTTTGCGCTCTGTTTTATGCGTTTTTGCTATAGATATTCGCGCTCTTACCTTCGTTGCTACCATATAGTGATCCGAATCAACATTGGCGCCCCTGTAAGTTCTGTGTATGTATATGCAATCATAAAATATATTATTTTATTTTATGTAACTTCTCGGGCAACTAACAGGTACTATGTAAAATAATTATATAACACGCACCCAATAACAAGTTGCCACATTCTGGAGACTTACGATATTTATCGTCTAACAGATCCAGACTGAAAACACAATTTTTTAAAAACTGTATCTCCACCGGGAATCGAACCCGGGACCCTTGGATCAGCAGTTAGATACCCAACCAACTGAGCCGCGAAGGCCGACAAAATATTATTATTTATTATTTTATATTTGATAAAATAATAATTTACCTGGCTTCGTCCATAGTCAAGGCATTATGGAATATTTCCTCTTTCAGCCAACATTGAGATACGTCCATCAAAAATGTTTCTTCCAACTTATCATATGCCATATCCAACTTTAACGGAGATCCTGTGAGCTCGAACTCTGAAAAACAAAACATCTTAAAACTGGCATTTGAGTATTAGATGACTATATTATCACACATGAACAAATGAATCATTACAAGCGAGATTGTTAAAACTAATAATACCCAAATCAGATTTATTTAAATGTAAAGACAATGATGAAATGATATTCAATGTAACAGGAATACTCCCAGTTAACAAATTATACACTTATCGAGTCATACCTGTAAAAAATATATTATATTATAACCTGTAAAAAATATATATAATTCCAGACAAGTTGTGCAAAATAAATTGATAATTCCCAGATGGACTAACTATTACGGTGAAAGGACACTGAAAGTAAGCATACAGAAAATATTTAACACCCTTCCAATTGGTATAGATAAACTTGATAAAATATCCTCAGTTAAAACTATATTCAAAAATTTATTGTAGGAAGTAATTAAAAACATTTGACTAATTAGTAATTAAATAAAAAACATACATCCCATATTATAAATTTAATACTGTAACTTAAGGAATGTACCTACTTGAACTTTTTGTGTGGGACACTCACTGATAGCCTGTAGGCTAGTGAGATCACAATTATTATGATGTAAAACTTTTATGAAAATAAAATAAAAAATAATAATAATAAAATATGCATACCAAACAAATTTAAACTAACTTAAAAACTTGTATGTGTATGTATCATACTAATATTTTTGTTTCAATGTATGTTATGGAGTAATATCCCATCAGGTCAGCTTCAGATATATCAATAGTTTTGTAAACACCGTTTTTTTAAGGATTAATTAACCTTGGAAATACTACACATACATCTTCATAGATTTATTTATGGTTACAATTAAAAATACATTAAATTTGTCAATTATCCAGATAAGGACAAGAATACGTAAAACCAATAATACAAAATTAATAAAAACACGCAAATGATGGTGTACCTGAATCAAAAGGATATAGGAGAAGATTAAAAGGGAAGATTAACAATATTACAATATTACTACATGCCACCATGATGAGAACTAGATTTTGCCATAACGATTTATCAAGAGCAATCAAAGGTTTAACCACATGGAAACAGTCGATTGTAACATTTGTGAAACCGGGACAAAAAGTTAGACCTACAACAAAGAAATTAATATCAATAATTGGGAAGTCAGATGACTGGAATATCCTAATGGATACGAGAACAGAGAGATATAACCTTCCAAAGGAGATCTGCATCTCGTCTCTTAGGCCTGACTTGACAATTTACTCTCTTTCATTGAAAATAGTTATTTATGTGGAACTGACTGTTCCATGGGACATAAATATTCCAAAAGACCACCAATACAAACTAAACAAGTACAAGGAACTGGTAGATACAACAGTTCAAAATGGCTTTAGCACAAGTATATATGCTGTAGAGGTGGGGGCGAGAAGCCTGCCCGCAAAATCTTTATATTCC
This sequence comes from Molanna angustata, assembly GCA_963576475.1. Classification (NCBI taxonomy): domain Eukaryota; kingdom Metazoa; phylum Arthropoda; class Insecta; order Trichoptera; family Molannidae; genus Molanna; species Molanna angustata. Next base: position 28,857,803 of record OY754976.1, read on the forward strand.
TACTTTAGACCTGGGTCTCCCAAGAGGTAAAATAAAAGAATTTTTGGATAGGGTGGTAAAAGCAGCATTATCCGCATCCTATTGGATTTGGTTGCGCAGGGGAGTGGAGTATCAGTCGGAGATTGGTGGGTGAGTGGAGAGCGTGACTTGAGTCATAAAGGGGCCCCTTAATCCCACATACATGGTCGCAAGCCCATGTGGCTTAACTGTTCTGACTGGTACTCTGGTCGCCTGAGCTGATAGGCCTAGCTATAGATTGTACCATTTAGCATATATATTTTAGTGAATGTAACCTTTACATCTGTGTATACCCCCAATAAAATAAAATAAAATTACATACAAACGCATACACACACATACATTAGAAGTTTTTAAATTGCTTTGTAAACATCGCTTAAATGCCCCTGAAGATTAAAAAAAATCACAATATTTCTATAGTATATATTAAATTTGGAGCAAGCTCTTGTGATAAACAAATTTTCCTAGAGTAATCTTATAATTATATTGTAGATGGAAGAAATCAGTTGATGAACCTGGACTCGGAGTTGCTGGTCCAGAATTTTACTGCTTTGCCGCCTGTTCGTTTAAAATGCTATTTGTATACAAGCGTTTTCTTAATCTACTTACCAGAAATAATTGTTGTATGTTCGCGTTTTCTAGGAGTGACGCAAGAAGTATATTGCCCCTGAAATAAAAAAATAAATATCTAGGAATTTTTGATTTGTAAGACGTCGTGAATAAACAACAATATTAATTGAACATAACTACCTTTTTATACACTAGAATAATACTTTTGCTTTCATTCCAGTGGCAACTGACATAGGACGGAGCATCTTGTAAGCTTGTACAAAACGATGGAAAGTATTCAGCCAATTCTTTCAAAACATTCATATTGAAACAACAAATCAATATTTCGCAGTTAAACGATGAAACGTCGTCAATGTAAATGCAACACTTGTTTCAGTAAAATATACAGTAAATTTTACGTTACTGAAATTAAATTTAATTGAATATTTACAAAATCAAATTTAAATCTTAATCGCGAACTCGAGCTGTCAACTGTCACATTATTCAAACCATTCAAACTTCAAACGAAAACTTCGTTTTAATAGTCATAGAAAAATACCCCCAAGAAAAAATAACCGATTGGCTGTGTTCTCTATACAATTTTAATGACCATGAAATAAGATTTATCAAGAATAAAATAGGTAGATTGATCTAGCATCAAACTTTTCCGTGTTCTTTCTACATTGACTTTTTGTTTTCATTTCAACTTGTTGAACAATAATTACATATACTGATAAACATCTTCCTATATTCCCTAAATAAGCATATATGCTTGTGCTATAGGTGAACGAAATCGGTCGACGCAGGATTCGAACTCCCGACCACTGGATTACTAACTCAGCGTGCTAATCGCTCTGCCATCGACCCATCTGAATAAAAATAATAAATAAATAAATAAAATTGGTTTTAGGTCATCACATTTTATAAACCTATACATTTCATGTATACTGCATTAAGTTATATTGTGCCTACTTCTGATATTATTATACTCGTAAACAAGGATTTTTTTAATAAATAAATAAAATATTTATATAAGTAGGTATTATTACCTATAGCATTTTGAAAATATTATTGTTTTACATGATTGGTATCAAAATTACTTTCGTTAGGTTTGTTTGTTAACATTATATGGATAACCTAGTCTTCACACCATTTTTGTAGACCTAACCTACAAAAGTTTGGTAAAAATAGTTTGGTTAGGTTTGTTTGTAGTTTTAATTGCGACTGACGTGAGCCAGTTGCATTATATATTAAAAAAAGTAACTAAAATATTAAAATAAATGACTAAATTGGTATTTTTACCAAACTTTTGTAGGTTATGTTTAAAAAAAATGGTGTGAAGACTAGGATATCCACATTACATAGAACGCTCAGTACTTAGCTAAAACGGTTTTATGTACTTATTTTAGATAAAGTGATTTGTCACTGATAGTATGTACCTAGGTGTGCAGAACTAATAAAATAATAATATTGTTAAACCGTTTAACGTTCCCATAACTACAAATCCAAACACTATCGAGGTAATCGTATATTTTTATTATTGCATATGCGCAAACATTGGATTTTTTTCCCTGTCGGGAGTCAAAGGTATTTTTTAACAGATTTTTAATTTTATTTATTTATTTATGATCATATAAACATATACATTATTTTAATATAAGATAGCCGCCTCACTAGAATAAATTTGTTCTGAAGCAGCCACCTGTACATTTGTGAAATTATTACATTACAGTAAAAAACAAAAGAATATCTCAATAGAGACGAAGTTGGAATATTTACTGTAGGAGAACCGGGAAATCAAGGCACCTACAGGGCTTACGACCTGTCATCGGCTGGTTGCGCAAGCGCATAAAGTGATCACGTAAACCAGCCGATGACAGGTCGTAAGCCCTGTAGGTGCCTTGATATCCCGGTTCTCCTACAGTAAATATTCCAACTTCGTCTCTATTGAGATAATTAAAAATCTGTTAAAAAATACTATCGAGGTACCTAATTAATTTCAAGAGTAGATAATATAGGTTAATTCCATTATGAAAGATAAAAGAAATATCTTTTAAATAATATATTATACAGTGGTGTAGATATTAGGTAATTGAAAAATAAAATATAAATTTTTAAAACACTTAAAAAATATATACTTCTTGTTTTTTTTTTGGAATTGCAATCACACTTAACTCGACAATATAATTCAGACCTGAGTTTATAACTTTTATTTTCAAGCCCAATGCAAGGAAAACAAAATGGAAAACGGAAAAACCTTAGTGGTTTTGTTACGTATTAGGTACTATACCGATATTTTTTAGAATTATATTATTCTTGAACGATATTTCTTCGACATCTTGGAGGAATAATTCGACATCCTCCAATTCACTAAACTAAATTGAATTAGTTTACCTATAATATTATATTTTGGCTGAGTTAACGAAATATTAATGAAAACATAATTTTTATTTTTTGGAAATATGTAGTAGGTAGGTATAAAAATTGATTGAAACTGTCGAAAATAACAATCAATTAAAAATGGAAATAGTTTAATAATAGATTCATAGATGGCGCTACAAGCAAGCATAACTTCTATATGAATGGTGGCAGAGTTCTTATATAGTGTCTGATGAAGGATTCACCTGTATCGCTTCTCGGCCTGTTGGCTAAGATCAAAGTGTAGTATCTGTTCTTATCAGCTTAATATCTGATAGTTCCC